>BSBM01000697.1:1200000-1800000 GCA_027924585.1 Larix kaempferi | reverse complement strand
TTGCTCCAACCCAGTCTAAATTGTAGACAACTCAACAACTCAAGTGGATTAATTACCTGCAACAATTCCAGTTGGTAATTAAGTATCAGAAAGGTAAATCTAATTCCGCTTCCGATTATCTAATTCAACCACCCATTACTCTCCTTTTTACAATGATGAGTATACAAGGATATGACACCACTACTTGGCCTCAGTTGTATCAGGAAGACATCAAATTTTCACCAGTCTATCGACAACTACAGACTGACAAGTCGTCGACCACTGGCTATTTCCTGAAAGGCACCTTGCTATACAAGCTTGGACAACTTTGAGTACCGACTAGTGAGCATCAACAACAGCTCATTTGGGACGTGCACTACAGCAAGACCGCATGACACTTTGGAGTAGAAAAGACCCTTGCTATTCTCCAGAAGTATTTCTTTTGGCCTACACTTAAAACCGACGTCAACAAGTCCATTCGATCATGCGTGGTTTGTGCCATTGCTAAACCACATAATCGACGAAAGGGATTGTACACACCTTTGTTAGTTCCTAGTCGACCATAGGAATCTATTTCTATGGACTACTTGACGGGATATCCTACTACGAAACATCAGCATGACGCGTTCTTACTAGTAGTCGACATATTTTCCAAGATTTCCATTCTCGTTCCATTGAAGAAGACGACAACATCGCAGCAAACTGCTCAACTCTTCTTTGAACATGTCTGGAAACACTTTGGTTTACAGACAACCATTATTTCCGATAGAGATGCGAGATTCGTCAGCATCTTTTGGAAGACTCTTTGGCAGCAGCTAGACACAAGATTCTCATTGTCGACAACTTTCCATCCTCAAACAGACGGACAGATAGAAGTTGTGAATCACTTAGTCATACAACTACTTCACATGTACAACCACAAGCATCGACGAGCATGGGATGACAGTCTTCCATACATACAACACAGTTACAATCATGCTTAGCGCAGCTCTACAGGAAAGAGTCCATTTGAGATCTGTTATGGATTTCAACCCTCAGCTCCTATCGACTTGATCATCTCTTCGACACAGCCGAATGACATTGACCAAAACCGATGTGAAGTGGACAAAGCATTGATGTTTCGATATCAAATCTGCGACATCCAGCGATAAGCACAAGAAATGTTGCATCGAGCAAACGCAAAAGCTAAGGCTCAACATGACAAGCATCATATCCCTCATTCATTCCAAATTGGGGATAAGTTCTGGTTACATCTCAAGAAGGAACGCTTCACTGGCTCATACAAGAAGTTAAAACCTTTGCGATATGGTCCATACAGTATTCTTCATTAGATTGGAGAAAACGCTTTCTAGCTCAACATTCCTTCATGCCTTGTAATACATCTGGTATTCAACGTGGATCTACTTTGACCATACCATGCACCACTATTGGAACAGAATGACCTACAAACAACAGAACCCGACAACATCCATCCAGATGTTTAGGATCCTCTTCCTTGCGACACCATTGTGGGACGACGAGTACGTCGTACAAGGACAAACACAATTCCCTTGTTTTAGGTTACCAAATATGGATAGATCCCAGCACAAGGAAACTAGTACTCTGCTACTGAATTGACCGACAAGTTTCCTCACCTTCTCGAGCAAACAATGGGTACCATTTTTTCTTAAGGAAGGAGGTCTGATCCATATCGTAGTTGGCATTGTTGTCGAATTCTAACATCCATTGCGACAAGTCATCGATGTCGACACAACTTCGACAAGTTTCGACTTCGACAAGAATTCGACAACCTTCACAAATCTGACAAGTTCAACGACCTCAACAGTATCGCGGTGTCCACATACATCCTCGACTTGCAACTTGCGATTGTCGAACTTCAACAGACTGTCTCTCTGTATTCCAGTCGGCTATAACGGTTCAAATTCCGAAACTGTTCTAACTTCTCTTGACTGAACATAACGGGAAGGAACTCAAGTGTCTCAGCACATTCTATATAAGCATGTAAAACTATTGTAATATTATCAATTCATGATCTTTACATTACATCGAGTAATAGAGAAACTAGTTCGCATTCTTGCATTTTGTTTGTGTGTTTATATAAGTTTCTGTCGTAGTGTATTCTTGCTTCGCTTCTCATTCTTATGCTTGGACTCCATAACAAAGCTGACTCATTCAATCGAACTGTTGTCACCCTCGTGCTTCATGGCTGTGAGTGGATCACAACCCATGCATCAAAGGAGGATTTCTTCTTATATAAACATTGATAATAAGTTTTCTTCAGGTACAAAATAATATCAGCAAAACTTTTGAGGATGAATCCCATGATGAAATAAGCCCAAATGATTGTTCAATGTAAACAAAAATTAAAATTTGTATCTCCATAATCATGACTAATGGTAATCCAAAACCATTTGATACATTGATTGGTTCACGGTCATCCAAAACTTGTAATGTTCCTAGGGAGGATAATATAAGGTATTAGGGAGGTACCCAAGGGGATAATGAATGTAACGTGAATAGGACCTCTTGCTAGTTGGTGGTAATAAATATGTTGATTAGGTGGTTAGAATAAATAATATAATAATAAGGGTTATTTGACATAGAAATACTCATGAGAAAGTATAAATACACACAAGTATGTACCTTATTAGATTTGAAGATAGAATATAAATATTAACATGAGAAAAACATCTAGATGCACACAATAAACCACAATATAATGAACCAATAATGTAGAAAAAACCCTTGAGGTAGGGTAACACCATTAAATATTCCTTATGGAAGGAATCACTCCACAACCCATGCTTGCTACAACTATTACATACAACTTCTGACTTATTCAATACCATGATACTCGTGAGTATTTATATTTTCTCATGGGTAATCTGATGCAAAATACCCCTTACTATTATATTATTTCTTTTAACCTCCTAGTGGATATAATTATTACCCACTAACTACCAAGTGAGCTTATTCACATTACATTTGGTATCCCCTTGGGTACCTCCCTATGTACCCTATATTATCCTCCTTAGGTACGTCACCTTAATAGATCCAAAGATCATTATAAACATCAACTTGGAAATAACACATAGATGCACACAATAAACTACAAGATAATGAACACAATAATATAGAGAAAACCCTTAACGTAGAGTAACACCATTACATATGTATTATGAAATGAATCACTATGCAAGCCATGTTTGCTACAACTATTACACCGAACATCCAATTTATTCAATACAAATGATACTCATGCGTATTTATACTTTCTCATGGGGATTCATATGCCAACTACTCAATATTAGATTATTTTTTATAACCACCTACTTCACATATTTATTACCCACCAACTACCAAGTGAGCCTATTACCATTACATTTATTACCTCTCTAGGTACCCCATATTATCCTCCCTAGGTAAATAAAAAATTACTCATCATGGTTAAGAATAATTCAAAACTCATTGTATGTTGTTACGTTTTAGGGTAAACGAAAACCCATGATGATGTATTGGTTAAGGGTAAACCACAAAATCCCTAGATGATTGATTATGCATTAAGGGGGAGCGAAAAAATGGAGCATCACACTCAAAGAAAAGGATAACAATGAGGATGATGATACAACACAACCAATGAAGATGCATGAAGACAAAGACAACAAAACCAAGCAATTAAAAGAACACTGAAAACACAAACAACAAGTAATCATTAAGGAGATGTGTTGGAGGATGCAACTCATACTTCTTGTAATGATTGAACATGAGTACAAACAACAAGTATTCGATAAGGGGTATTGAAGGATATAGCACATAATTTTTATAATGATTGAGCCCATGACTCCTTGAACATGTGACCAAGAAATGTGATTTCTAAGAATAGGTAATAAGCACGTGGAGTGTTTATAAGAAGATACAGTTGAGATGTCTTGTGCCCCAATGAGGTGTTTAGTTGTTGTAGATGATAAGGTTCAAATTCCTTAGGCTCCAATGAGGTGGTTAGTTGTTGTATATGATTATGCAATCTTCAATGTCCCTATAAGTATATAGAACCTATAAATATGTATTGTGTATGCACAATTCAAAATATAATAAATTTTTATTTTGTATCTATCCTTTTTAATTATTTTCTTTGGAAGAGTCTATCAATTTCCTTGTCCATGAGATTCCACAAGCTTCTATATGTTATACAAGACAAAGATCTTCCTCAAGGATCCAATGCCTTTTTCAATTCAACATATAGATTAAAGCCTCTAGAGACATTCAAAGCCTATAAATATATACAATGTGTAAAAAAGTTAAAATATAATAGAAGTTTATTTTATGTCTCTCTCTACAAATTTCTTTATCTATGAGTTTATATGTATTATATGAGACCAAGATAGTCCTCAATGTCTATGGGCATTTTTCAATTCAACATATGAACAACATGGAGTAGGTGTTTTCCCATGTCTTAGAATTAATTCTCTTTCTCTCTATGATATTCTTATTATGTAATGAAGGGATTAGATATTTTTTCCAAGAGTCAACATATGAACAACATAAGTATTCTACTAATCTTTAGCATTAATTCTCTTTCTCTCTATGATATTCTTATTATGTAAATGAGGGTTTGGATATTCTTTATGTAAGTTCTCAGTTATATATTTGTAGATAGAGGAAAAATAACATAACTCATAAATACAAAAACCCAATTTCAAGGTTTATAGTGGATGCATATGCCATGCTTGTATTTAAAGTGGTAAGCGTGTTCATGTTCTATGCATATTTAAGTAAGTGATTTTCTTGGATAGATTATCTGGAATAACTTGGAAGAAAAAATCTTACAAGGAATTACCCAATGTTAAAAAGGTTTATGAACAATCCTTTGGTAGTCTCAAATGAAAAAAGAAATCCACCACATTCTACGATTGTGATCCTTGCACATTTGTCAAACGAATGTAATTTTAGAGCTCAAGAAGGCCAAGGAGATGGGTGAATCTCATAGTGAGGAGACAAAGAAGGAATGATCACGTGGATTTGGATTATGATGAAGACTGCAAAGACAAAATGGTTTATGGGGCACATGGTGATTCCATGTCGATGTGAATAGAAACAATTCCTGTAACCAAATTGACAAGGTTCATTAAATGCAAGTAGAATTGATTGGAAACATAATTGGTTATCCAAAAGTATATTTTGCATAATTTTACACTAAACCTTAAACCATAAGTATATTTAGTATTTAATTGAATTAGTTTAAGTAATATATAAAAGAAGCTTATAGGGGTGTAGACACAATCAACCCCATGTCATGCGAATACCAAACCTACAACTAACTCCATGTCATGCGAATACCAAACCTACAACTAACTCCATGTCATGCGAATACCAAACCACCCCAATTGTCAATTCCCAAGTGGTTTTCATTTTCATTTAAAAAAATTCATCCAAATTTTTTAAAGATAATAAAGTTGTTTAACAATAATGATTGAAATTTGACTTAAAATTTTCATAAAAATAATAAAGTTGTTTTTAACTAATAACAATGTTGAAATTTCATAATTGAAAAGAAAAGTAGAGTAATCAATATTATTTTCATGCAAGTTTTCCAATGGTGATAAGGTATAATGATTAAACGACATAGTAAAGAAGACAAGTCAATGAAATCAGTAACATTGTTTCACCATTAAAAAAAAATGAAAAAAAATGATCATTATTAACATCCAATCCAATACAATCCTATTTTCTACCTACCGATTTTGATCTTTTGGTCAAGTCGAGACAATCCATCCTCTGTTCCACTTCCCTGTTCATTTTGTTATTCGCCTGCACATTGCACTTATATTTCCTTTATAACTCTTTTGTTTGCCTGCCAAATTCCATTGTTTTGTTTATCTTCCTCTCCGAGATCTCTTGCCTTGCTCCTCGGAAAGTGGGCTACTCGCTTGTCATAATGTTTCCTAACATGCTTCTCCTCCTTACCTGTATTCTTTCTCCCCTCTCCTCCTCCATCATCCCAGTTAAAGCTCAATACTATCCATCTTATGAAGACTGCGCTCCTTACAGTTGTGGCGATTCCCTCATCCGATATCCCTTCGGACCATGTGGCCTTCTACATGCTTCCTGTGAAGACAATCATACCTATCATACCTATCTATCTGAAGGCTTCGTAGTCAACTTTCACTGGAGAGTAATTGGAGATATCACAGATTCCTCTTACTCTACCAGAATCCTTCAAATAACCCCGGACTTTCTTTCTCTGTACGGATCTTCACATGATTCTATCAGTGCATATTCTTCATATTCTACCATTTATGGCTCTTACGATTGGTTGCTGAAAGGTGAATTCTTCGATCTTTCCGATTCAGACATGGCCGGGACAATTGTTAACTGTAAACAGCAACCGAAGGACATACTTCTCAGTAACTTCTCGATGGTCGATTGCACAGAAAGCAAAAACTATTGTTTGTATTACCCAGAGGCGGGCTTCCATATTCCAGGTTGCGATAACTATCCTGTAATAGTTCCAAAAATTAAAAGCTACAACATTACCGCCGATAAGGGTTTTCAACAACTCCTCCAAAGAGGATTCCAAATTTCATGGTCCATACCGTACCAATGTGAGTCGTGTCATAACAGTGGAGGAAGATGTTACTCTTCTTTCAACTTTCTTTCTGGCCTCGGGAAGAATGGTTATGACACATACTGCATTTGTCCCAATGATGATGTCCACCACTATGACTGCAATGATGGTGAGACTCTCCATTTTGTGTTTCGCTACATCTATCTATGTTACCTGTCTCTGTTATCTCAACTTACTTAACAGTTTCTTTTTGTTTCCGTGAAGGATAGTGGTACGACGTGGAAAATATGGAATATATCGAGAATATGGAAAGAGAATAATATCTGCAAAAGATATGGCAGGTTAATTGCTGCTCTTTATAACCGATCCATTCTTTAAGCTTGCTTATTTTTTATAATCTAATTACCATTTTCAACTTTATTTCCAGGGATATTTTTTGCAATATGTGCTATGTTTAGCATAGTAGTGGTTTCTTGCATAATGGTTCGTCGTCAAAGTTGTTGTTGGAATAGGAGTTCCAGTGCGGAGCAGCAGAGCATTAGAGCTTTTATGGACCCTGTTGATTCTAGACCTCCCTCCGTTGAAAATTTCTTGAATTATTATTCTTCACAAGCACCGGCAAGATATTCTTATAATCAGATTATAAATTACACAAACAATTTGTCACACAAGGTTGGCAAAGGAGGTTTTGGAACAGTTTACAAAGGAAAACATCCCAATGGATCTCTAATAGCTGTGAAGATTTTGGATGAATCGAAACAGAGTGAGCAACAATTCATTGCAGAAGTGGCTACAGTGGGGACGACCTGTCACATTAACCTGGTGCGCCTATTGGGTTATTGTTCTCAGGGGTCCAAAAGGGCTTTGATTTATGAATACATGGCTAATGGTTCTTTGGACAAGTATATCCATGGAGACCACAAGGACGAGTTGGATTGGAAACAGTTGTATTCAATTGCAGTTGGTACAGCTCGGGGAATTGCATACCTACATGAAGACTGCAGAAATCGCATCTTACATTGTGATATCAAGCCCCACAATATTCTCCTTGATGATCATTTTTTTCCCAAAGTTGCAGATTTTGGTCTGGCCAAAATATCGGGTAGAGAGGAAAGTCACATATCTGTGGCTAATAGAGGAACACTGGGTTACGCTGCTCCAGAGATGTGGTCAAGGATGTATGGAACTGTCACTGATAGATCTGATGTCTATGGCTATGGTATGCTAGTTATGGAGATGGTGGGAGGAAGGAAGAACATTGATCTTGACAATCTAGAAAGTTCAAGCAAATTCTTCTATGCAGAATGGGCCTTTAAGCAAGTGGAAAATGGTCAGTTTGGAAATCTAAGAGCAGGAAACATGTCAGAGGAAGACCAACGCATAGTCAAAAAGTTAAGTTTAGTTGGACTCTGGTGCATTCAGTTCAATGGCTCTCGTCGTCCCTCGATGAGCAAAGTCGTGAAGATGTTAGAAGGAGAAGTAGACATTACCACTCCTCCATTCCCATTTCCTGTGGACACACCTATGCAGCCATCTTCTTCTCACCAATCTTCTTCAACTAATGCTTTGGAGATTCAAATGACAAATCCCACCAATAGTCAGACTGAATGACAGTCAAACCCACCAGTAGTGTGGCTGCTAAAACCTCCAGGTAATGTAATATACAACAATGCATAGCATAAAAAATATACCTGCAGACAAAGTCGAGAAGTTAGCAATTGATTCCATTCAGCAGGTGCTATATTTACAAGGTGTTAATTTATTAGCTTCAAACAATTTCAAAAATGTGTACAAGAAATAGATGTATTGTTTTATTGTGTCCGGATACTTTAGAGAGCCGAATGCTCCATCACTAACTTTATAAGACCTTAATCAAAACTATTTACTGCACCTGTTCGGCATATTTTATAAATTCCTCTCAACACTTCAATCAAAACTATCTACTGCACTTGCTGGCATATTTTATAATCTCTAACCCATTCTAGTAAGCTTATTTGACCGTATTGTGTCATGATCTTTTTATGAACGATATCATTTTTTTTTTTAAGATAATGATACATTTACTGACGAAGTTTCATATTTGGGATTTATATATTTGAAAATTGAGTTCCGGCGATTCAAAAATAGTGGGAAAATGTCAATTTAAGCAGGTCTTTGTCATTTTATCTAAACCTGCTCAAGTAGGTCTGCATAAAGTTTGGTTCCCGCATATTTGTTTGCAACTTTATATCAAGATCCAAACAACAATTTTCGTTTAACTTCCTGTAAGGTTAGATCTTTAGTTTGCTGGTTCTTTCTATTTTTCTAGATGTTGGTATTCCATCGTGTGGTTTGCTTGTAACATCAAATAACACAAAACCCCATACTATTTAGGTGGGTATGAAGCGACTTTTTTTTTTATATGCCATTTTGGAGGTATATAACACATCGAGAATGGAATCCTCTCCCTCTTTGAGATGTCTATCCTACTATGTGAATCAATTTAACTTTGTGCATGTGTTGTTGTCTTTGTGTTTTAACATTATAAATCCTTTTTACTTTCTATTGACCTGTACCAACTACCTCCCTTTCATTTTTCATTTTTCAAAATGACTGGGTAGTACTGGTAAGTATAAATGATCATCCAATCTGCCAAATATTTCCTTTCCCCAAGTTGCCAAGTTTGTTTTACATTTAGACTTAATTTTCTTATTTTTGTTTGCATTTATAAAACTTTCATTTGCAAATTGTTTTTATTATCTTGTATAGGGTGTGAATGGTTTGATTTCAATTATTTGTCACTGCTTTAGACTTTCAGTTACTTGGTTGTATACATTTTATACAGATACATCTTTAGATGAACAATCACGTGAAATTCAAATTTTAAATATGATTACGATTAACTCTGAATGCCCTGTTTTGAAAGCATGGAATTCAGAATGACTCTTATAGCCATTTTCCATGAAAATGTTGTGTTTTTGGTCTTTAACATTTTGATTTAGGCTTTTAAGGAATATTCTTAAATGGCAGAATAAGTATGTTGAATCTTCTATTTTTAACTTATATTTTAGTAGCAAAGTCCTATTGCTTTGGATATGTACAACTTCATCAACTTGATAAGGGCCAAAATATGGTAAACTATATTATTTTCAGATTTTTTTATGGAAATGCTTTGGTCATATGTCCATATCATGGGTTACTATAACTAATGAGATTTGTCACTGATTATTCTTGCATGCAATTACATCTTGTGGAAACAGATTCAACTTAATTCCGTGATCAAATTCATTACTCATGTGCTGACTTGCTGCAAATTTATATATTTTCGTCAAATTGGTCCGAAAGGTTTTAATTTGCACTAATGAGCAATTCTTATTATTCTTTAAAGTTTATTATTAACCCTTATTAATAATGTATCATGGTAGTATTATTGTCAGATCAAAGTGGTCAAAGTTGCATATAGTGGTATTCTACACTATGTATTTTTATGTTGCATGTTATTACATTAACCTAAATTCGTTTCTCCCACAGATCTATCCAAAATCTCGACTTAATGATTACATTGATGCATTGATATGGTGAACCCTGCAGAAGATTATTCACAATGTATTTGCTCGGTTTGCATTGTCTGCGTGGTCTCGCCATATCCTTTGTCCTCTGCTTGAGCGTTTGAGTGTTGGATTTCTATTTTGACAATGGGCATGATCAATCTTGCTGAACCCATAAACCCTGTACTAGTTGGCTTGAAGTCATTGAAACATTTGTACGTAAATTTGAGAAGTTTGGCTACTTAAATTTCATTAGAAAATTTAAGCAACATAACCAGATGTTCAGTTCAATTTTGTTGAGGGTTTTGTTGGGATGGCTACAGATTTATCTCCCTTGGGTGAGAAGTGGTTCAAGCACCCTCGCCTTGCAAGCATCCCATGGAAGAATTTGTTAGTCAAACCCACATCCGCCATCAATAACAAGAAATATATGTCCAGAAGATTGTTTAAAAAGGAATGGCAGAAATTATTTCGAATTATATGCCTGTACATTACCTGTGAAGGCTACTTTAGCCTATTGTTTCGGTATTATATACGATTACTCATGGTATTTTTAGGGTTCAGTTTCAATCTCCCTTATTTCTTACTCGTGACTTTGAAGACTATGTCAGACCATATTTAAAAATCTAGCGTCAATTCTCCATGCAGTATTTACCATTATAGATTAATTCACATTTTGACTTTATATTGATACTTATTTGGGGAACAAGAAGATGGTTAAGGTTTGCTCGAGAGGGGTCTCTGGCGATCTGCAGTGATGGGCTGTGAACTCTGGTAGGCGTGACATCTCCTTGGATAATCATTGACTTGGAGTCAAGATGGTTCTAATAGAACCATCCCACTACCAGCCAAGGTTAAAAAAAATGGGAATCATTGTTTTTGATGGATATTTTTGGAATGTCTGTTTTTACTAGTTTTCTTCAGTTCATCCGCATTAACTTTTTTTCCAAGTTTACAGTACTCTCCTCTATTTGTGGCTTTTTCCATATTTGGCTGGGGATTTAGCTGGCGATTGAGTGTGATGTTGACATTGTGGATTTGTTATTTTTCGATGGAGGACAGTTGTTATCATTTATCTTGGGATTCATAGGGTTTTCGTTTTTCTGAACTAGTGGAGTGTGGATATGACTGGGGTCGGTTCCAGATGGTTCTGGAGGGTACTAGTCCAGACGGGTGTGGGTTTCAACCATCGGCGGCTGGAGGTCATACCTTTTATCAGCCTGGAGGGGAAGGTAGGGGAGGTTTTGGTGCTATAGATACCGGTGGGGATGGCAATGGGGGTTGTTCGTTTGTGATTGGTGGTGTGTTTTCTGAAACTGGAAAGGCATGGAAGCAACGATTTTCGGGTAATAAAGCCCATAAGAAACGACAAGCTAAGGCGTTAAAGGTTCGTGAAGGTCTTGACAGATTTATTATTCCTGATGAGACGAACCTTGATCGTATTCAAATGCTATCATCCAGGGCCATCGTGGGTCGGCTTGAATTTACTTCTGGGACTCAAAAAGGTCTGGTGGAATGGGTTCGTCATCAATGGATGCCTATAGTTGGGGATATGCCATGGGTTATGCAGCTGATTAACGGGTGGATTATGTTTGTTTTTTCTAATCCAGAGCATGTTGGTCGAATCTTGAAAATATTTTGGTGTTTTAAGGATGGGTCGCTCTATTTGAAGAAGTGGTATTTGGCATTTGATCCATTGAAGGAAGTTCAGAGCTTTCGTCATCTTTGGCTGCTCATTCCAGGGTCGCCAATAGAACTTTGGACGAAGAATATATTGATGGGGATAGCAAATGCAGTGGGGAAATTTGTTAGACTTGACAATCGGTCATTGTGTGGTTTTGATAGGAGGTCGGCTAAAGTCATGGTTTCATTTGAGATGGCGAAGGGTCTTCCGGAGAAAATTGAGCTCGTCTGGCAGTCAAAAACCTGGAGACAGCGATTGGATTATCTTCAGATGCCATTCCATTGTTTCCATTGTCAACACACTGGCCATATTAGGGCTCAATGTTCGGATGCGGCATCCCTCACACCAGCTTTAAGGAATAAGGACCCTTCTAATGTTATGGCTCCTCGTCTGTCATTTAAATCTGTTGGGTCTATGGAAGGAGGTGCTATTATTGGTAAGTCATTAGTTTCTCCCATACCCTCTAATTCTGGTTTTTCTGATGTTGAGATAAATTAAATCTTTGACTCAAATATCTCCCTTAAGAAGAGGGTTCCAATAAATATGGAGGTTTTGGATTCTAAGTCTGGGGCTGTTCTGGGGGCTAAAGCTTCGGCTTGCTGGGATTTATTTGGGGTAAATTCTGGGACGGGAGGGGAAAAGCCTATCTTGATTGGGGATGTTCCTGTTTCCATTTCGCCCTCTCATATAGAGCCCAGGGACGTTTCTTTGGCTTCAACGGATGATAAGGGGGAATTGTTAAAGTTTGATTCGGTGAACCTAGGTGTGTCTACCACTTCTGGTTTAGAGACCCTGGGGGTGACTGAAGGTGAAGACCCTGGTGGGGAAAACACATTTTTGCCACTTTATATTTATTCTAAGAATCCTAGTTCTAACCCCCTAGTGTTACTATTCAGAAAGCCTGTAGAAAAGGGGGTGGTGGCCGGAAAAAGGTTGTTGACTCCTTACAGGGTCATATTAAGGTCTTGGATCGTATTGATAAGCTGGATGAGGTTCTGGATGAATCTGAACATATGCGGGGTCTTAGAGATATATCCCCGGAGAGGTTGGTGACTTAATGTCTATTTTCTCCTTAACTATTTGGGGATTTGGGGGGGATGTCCGAGTTAGGGCCCTCGCTGATCTATTGGCTACTGCTAGGCCTAGTATTTTACTGTTACAGGAAACGATGTGTTTGGATTTGGTTGCTATTACTAAGTTTGTTGGACTACAAGGGGGGTGGGAGGTCACTACCTGTAGCTCAAATGGTATGTCTGGTGGTCTACTTGTGGCTTGGGACCCTAGGGCTTACTCTTTTAAGGTTTTTAAGTCTTGTTGGCATATCTTGATGGAAGGGTTTCGAAGATCTGATGACTTTCCGCTCTCATTGTTGAATTTCTATGCTCCATATAAAAATCGGGAAATATTTTGGAATGGTTTACAAGCTACTGGTTTACTGGAAAGAGATAATATCATTGTGGCGGGTGACCTAAATTTCACTAGGCTATCTCAAGAGATTTGGGGGCCTTCTACTAAAATGGATGCATTGGCCGAATTCTTCTCTGACTATTTGATTAATAATAATTTGGTTGATGTGTGCACAGGTGCTTACCTCCCTACCTGGTCTAACGACAGAGGGGGACATGATTCCATTCAGAAGCGATTGGATAAGTTTCTTATTAAAAGTACTCTGCTGGGGTCATGTGTTAGGTATCGTTTATGGGTTGGAAGGTCAAAGATTTCCAATCACTGGCCCATATTTCTGCAACTGGAGGATTGTATTCAGCGTCATTGTTATCCCTTTAAATTTGACAGTTCTTGGAATGATAATGCTGAATTTGTTAGTTTTGTTTCTTATGTTTGGAAACATATAAATTTGGAGGAGGATTTAAATCCAGTGGATGGTTTGTGTTTTAAACTGAGGAAGCTGAAAGGGGAAGTTTCGAAATGGATTCATGATAGGGAAAAAAGGGATAAGTAGAAACTATCAATGATTGAGGCGCAGCTGCATGAATTATACTCTAACTCTTTGGAGGCACCGTTAGATGAGACTAATTACAATCTTCTGAAAAAATTGGAGGAGGAGCGTGAATGTTTGTTTTTTATGGAGGAAGGGAGTGGTGACTGAAAAGTCGCGCACTATGGGTGAAAGATGGGGATAAGAATACTTGATTCTTCCACTCATTTGCTTCAGCTAGGAGAAACTGTAATACCATTTGGAGAATGGCGGATGAAGCGGGTAATATGGTCATAGATGCAAAGGACTTATAGGGACTGGCTAAGAATTATTTTAGCAAAATATACTCTAATGATTATGGGTGTGATTTATTGTCACAATTGCAGGTTGCTAGATTATATCCTAGATACTTTGATGGTAGGGAAGTTGTTGATCTATGTAAGGAAGTTACTCTACAAGAGGTGGAAGAGATTTTGAAATATTTTGCTAAGGAAAAGAGTCCAGGTCTAGATGGCTGGACGGTGGTGCTCTTTTTGAAATTTTTTGACATAATGGGTGAGAAAATGTTACAGATGGTGGAGTATATATGGATACATCTCGACGGCCTTAAATGCTACATTTATCACTTTTATTCCGAAGGTTAATGATCCAAAGGAATTTGGGGAATTCCGGCCTATTGCCTTATGTAACCTCATCTATAAGGTTGTTTCAAAGATTATTGCAAGCCGTCTGAAACTTGTTTTTTCTAAATTTATTTCTCAAGAGCAATTTGGCTTTCTTTAGGATCTCCAGATCCATGATGCTGTGGGTATAACTCAGGAGCTTCCACATTCCATCAAGTGTAAGAAGATAAAGGCCATCATACTAAAAATGGATTTGGAAAAGGCTTATGACCGTGTAAGTTGGGATTTTATTAGACTAGTTATGATCCATATTGGGGTTCCGGCACTTGCTGTTAGGTGGATAATGGCATGTGTTAACACAACGAATTTAGCTGTTCTGGTAAATGGTGCCCCTTCATCTTTTTTCAGTTGCACAAGGGGGTTGCGTCAAGGATGTTCTTTGTCTCCATTGTTATTTTTATTGGTGAAAGACGGACTCAGTTGGATGATCAAGGGTGTTGTTCAGGAAGGAAATATTAAAGGTCTGAAAATCTCACAAGAATTATCTGTGTCTCATGCTTTATTTGTTGATGATGTATTATTGGCAGGGAATGATTTGGTGGAGGAATGGAGAGTTTATCATAGGCTTATTGATCTTTTTTGTTCTGCTTCTGGTATGAAAGTTAGTCTTAAAAAATCATGCCTCTATGAGAATTTGGTTACTGTGGAAAGACTGAGACTTTTGAAATTATCGATGCCATATAAAATTTCTGCGATTGGGGATGGTTTCACTTATCTTGGCTTTCAGTTGAAGCCGAATGGGTATTTGGTTAAGGACTGGAAGTGGCTCATAAAAAAGTTTGAAGCCAGGATTACACATTGGACCTATCGTTTACTTTCTATAGGTGGGAGACTAACTTTGGTGAAGCCAGTTTTAACCGGGACTCCGGTGTATTGGATGTCTCTTCTTCCGGTGCCTTGTTCTGTTATTAATATTCTGAGAAAAATGATGTTTAATTTTTTATGGTCTGGTGGGATGAAGAAGTCTTATCTATCTATGGTAGGATGGGATCAGATTTCATTACCAATTGATGTTGGAGGATGGGGGATTAAAGATCTTTCTATTTTTAGTGTTGCTCTCAGGTTGAAGAACTTTTGGAGGGCCTTATTTGGAAACACTCTGGTCGCAGGTAATACATCAAAAGTATATTAAAATTAATATTTCTCATTGGCTGAGGAAGCCGAAGAAAGTAGTTCATGGTGTCTCTCCCATCTGGAATGGGTTCATGAAAATTTATTGTTCGTTGGCTGATGATCTCTGTTGGAAAGTAGGTAATGGTACAGAGGTGGCGGTAGGTGTTGACCCAATTGTTGGACTGTATGATTATGGGTCTTTATCCCCATAACTGTTACATTTACTGAGGAACAAAGGTATTTTTACTCTCAATACCATTGTTAAAAATGGTGACCCGGGATATTGGCTAGGAGCTTCTGACATTCAATTGCCACATCAAGTTGCTATGGAATGGGAGCACTATATTAGAGCTCTTTCTGCTGCTGGTATCCGTTGTCTTGAGGGGGGAGATGAGATCCGATGGGATGGGAATTTGGCTACGGGTGGAATTACTGCGCGTTCTGCATATGATTATATCATCAAGCGTAGGTGTATATTCCCTTCACACTGGTGGTATAAACTGATCTGGAAATGGTATCTTCTGTTGAAGTTGCAGTGTTTTATGTGGTTTGTAATGATGAACAGACTTAAGACGTGGGAAAATTTGGCTATTATGGGGTGGGTTGGGCCAAGTCTATTTGCACTCTGTAGATCGGAGTCTGAGTCAGCCTCTCATCTTTTCATGGAATGTGGTTTTACGATCAGGGTTTGGGAGAAGTTCACAAATTATCTGGTTCTTTCACATAAGTGGGACAGGAGTATAGTGGAGGCTAGTATGCATGCTTGGATAAAAAATGGGAATAGTCATATTACATTGCCCATCTTTATTTGCTGGACTATTTGAAGGGCTAGGAATAATGCTATTTTTGAGACTGACTTCCCAAGTATAGATTCTGTTTACTGTGGAGCACTCAGTCTTTATCTTAAATTTCAGAAGGAGGCTAACAAATATATTGCAAGGAATATTGGTCAATTTCATCGGACTTTTGATGATCCTTTGCTATTTTTTGATGGGGCAGCAACTTTGGGGAAATGTGGTGTTGGTGGAGTTATCTTCCTTAACTCTGATCATTTTTATACTATTCGTATGCATATTGGTTCTGGAACTAATATGAAAGATGAGTTATTAGCACTCTGGTGTGTTGTCAGAGTTGCTTTGTGCTTTGGTTTGATTAAGGTTAAAATTTTTGGCGATTCCAAAGTCACTATCAAGTGGGCACGGGGTGAATATGATTTGCAGGTTCTGGATCTGGTCTATTGGTGCAATCGTATTCAACAGGATTTGAGCTCCTTCATGTCTGTCACACTGGAACATATTTATTGTGAGTTCAACTCCCATGCTGATAAGTTATCAAAGATGGCAATTGAGGGTGATGAAGGAATTTTATTCTGGGAAGATATTTGTGAAGATGAGGTTATGGATTCTGGCTCCTTATATTTTCTTCAGTAGATGATTCCAGGGCCTATGTATGACAATTAATGATATTTTCTTACCAGCCCTTTTTGTTATTTTGTATTCTGTACTGTTAGAAAGTACCATTCTACATGGTCTTTCTATGAGATTTTGTATAATCTTTGTATGAACATCTGTACTACTTGATTCTGATTAATAGAATAGCAGTAGTATGCCTTTTTTTGCGGGAAAAAAAGATTAATTCACATTTTGATAGAGCGTAGGATTCTTCAGGTTGGGGATAATTGGCAAAAAAAAATTTGCCAGAAATGGTTTTCAAGAATCCCCTGTGTGTGTATAAACCTATGAATCATGTATCTCAAGAATATCCTCAATAGCATATTGGTAACGATGATCATGACTCTACCCTTTTTGTGAAACCAACATAAGTCTATAATAATTTAATGATTTAACAAAGAAGAATGTTAAGAAAAGAGAATGATACCAATGCCATTTGTCTTATACGGAAAAAGTTAAGTGGATAATTTGAGTGTTTCATAAGGTAAGGTAAGTTAAGTCAAAGTGGATCATTCCAGCTACCTAAGTTTGACCCACCACCATCGCCATGGAAACATGATTAACTTGCATTAATCGCTACTAAATCATTCTAGCTACCTAAGTTTGACCCACCACCATCGCCATGGAAAAACATGAGTAACTTGCATTAATACCTAAGTTAAAATTCTATGCTAGTTTAAATTGCATTTGCCAATTCTATGCTAAATTAATCCCTACTAAATCATTACTAAGCTTCATGCATGCATCAAATTTATTATTAAAATCTTTTAAGGTCAAAACGCATTAAAATGGAGGTGCCATATCATGTTATAGTTTTGGTTTTGTTATTCGATGGTTTTGATCCTCTTTTTCAACACCTTCATCGTGGTATTTGGTGAAGACGATCTATCCGCCTTACGGTCACATCGAATAGTCAAATTGTTTCCAGTCCGCGTGGTTTTTGGTCAAACAAGATCTAAACAATATATTTCTAGTAAGTTTCTCAAAAAGTAACATGGTAAAAGGAAGGACTCAAAACCATGACCTATTATTTAATAAAGTATCTTTCAACTAATTGAGATAAACAAAAGATAATTAAGTCAGTCTTGCAGAGCATCTCGGTCTGCTGGAAGTCCTTGGCGATGGTGCCTAGGAAGGTGCCGGAATGCATCCAGCATAGAATGTTTCATATCTTATGGCCAGGTAGCTTATCACATACTAAATTCCATCTTTCTGCTTGGCACTATATAACACTCTTGAAGCATTCTGGCTGTTGGGGGTTGAAGAACATTTTCTAGTTCAAGGAAGCCTTGGGAGCAAAGACTCTGTGGCGGGCGCTCTTTGGTGATAGCCTGTGGAGTAGTATCATCCATAAGAAATATTTAAAGTCTACTTTGCCTTTTATTTGGATTCGGGATACTCCTAAAATTTCCTCAAACTCGTCGGCGATCTGGAGAGGTATTTTCAAGAAGCTTCCTATATTGAAGGAACGACTGAGTTGGAAAATTGGACGGGGTATTTGGGATTATATTGGTATCGACCCGATTGTGGGTTTGCAGGAGGACTTCCGTATTTCATCACATTTGGTTAGGGCTCTTCATTCCACGAATATAGATGTCCTAGCACATGTTTATCTTTCTGGACCGACGGGATCTCTTGATACCGGTTGGTTGCAATCCGAGGATTTAGGTCTTACTGGTATTGAGTCCTGTGAATGGAAAGGGTACGTTCAAAAGATTTGTACAACTGGTATTCGATTGACAGATGATATAGATTGTCTTGTTTGGGACTGGGCAGATTCGAATGGAAAAATATATGTAATGTCTGCGTATGACTTGTTGGTTTATTATCACGCGGTTAGGGAGCCTGCTTGGTGGTCGTATCTGATCATGGGGGGTTCACTAATGAGACAATATCGTATCACATCCATTCATATTGGGGGTTTGAATACTCTTAAAAATCTCAAAAATATGTTTCCCTGTATTAAGGGTTCAAGGGGGGTTTTTAATTTGACACAATAATATAAATATTGGGGATTATTTTATTTGAGTGTGCAGAGGAATAAACTCCAAATTGTGAGATGAATTCATACCTCCAAATAATGGGCTCAATTGATACCCACCTAAAACTTAAGGACCCTGCATTTTTATTTAATATTGCTTATGATCCTAAGTTTTGCATAATTCTAATAATAGTGTAACAATCATAATATTTATGGAATTTTCTTTGGATTATTGGCCTTGAGAAATCCTCATTTAATAGCTTATTTAGGGTTGATTTGAATTGATGTTATATTGTTTTTCATATTTAAGTTAAGATATGTAGCTAATCGGGAGTTCCATATTTGAACAATTGTATTGTATTTTTTGTAGGAATTCAAGTAAAAGATCTAACTCTTTATTTTTTAGGTCGGGGTTTAGGTGGGTATTGAGATTCAATTAAACCTTGCTGTACGAAAAAAAAGAAAAGTGAGATCAATCTTTCTTGGCTCGCTAGAACCAAGAAAAGTTAGATCAATGTTTCTTGACTAATTATTTCTTTCAACCTTTTGTATTCTTCTTTAATATTTTCACATTTCGAGTTAAGAATAGTTGTTAGATTGAGTTATATTTGGCACATTCATAATTGTGATTTCAATTCTTATATGCAAGGCATCCATCTTAATATTGTATTGGAACCGACACGAACAAAGGTGAAAATCTAAATCCTTATTTACATACCCTATGCGTTATCGTCACCATGAAATGGTATCATATAAGTTTCACCATCTGTGTATCTTTATAACTATTTCATGCTTGAAGCCTAAAAAATGGAGATTTTTCCCTCTCTTGTCAAGATCTAAAAAAAAACTAGATATAACCCAATAAAATGTAACTAAATGTTGTTAATTCCATTGATTGCAAGAATAAATGTAGAGGAAGTGGAGGCAATTCTTTGGATCTTGTGAATGACCCAAATCCAAGCTTGCACATGATCATATGGTGTTTTTGAAAAATAACAAGAATTTTTCTATGTTCATTTGGATTCAAACATCAATGATGTTTTCTTTGATAAGAAGGTAGGGGAGTCCATCCACAAAAGGGTTTCATTTTTTCATTTTTATGGAGTTTAATTTATTAAGCTTATAGAAAACATGAGTTCTCTATGGATATACTTGTATTTACATGATATAAAATTGGTAGATTGACAAGTTGTGGTGTGAAACATTTGCAATTCTCATCTTTTCTAAGCATTGCACTAACTATTGGACTTTCAATCTTTTACATTCTTTGTTATGTTGATCTCTTGACTAGGTTTTCTTTTACGCATTTTTACTTCCACAGTACTATTTTGTTGGGTCTTCCACTATCCTATGCTACTAATTGATCAGTTGCCCCTGCAATCCTAGTGGGATCATTATTAGCATTATACTATTATTTTATTTAGCATATTGTTTTCTTATACTAAGATGTGTTAGGGATATTGTTTGCTACAGCTTGATAATATGATATAAAGGGGGTGTTAAAAACAGGTTGATAAAAATGGACACCTACAATATTTGGTGAAACTAGGAGTTTTCTTAATTGGAAAGACATATTGGGATGGGGGTTCAATAATACAATTTTAGGATGCATTTTCCAATATTTAGTGAAATTAGGGATATTCTTTAATATCATGCAAACGATCGTGCTATGTAACAAGTTCCCTAAGTGAACCCCCTCGTGTCTCTGATCTGGAAATGGAAAATCCCTACGAAGATCATCTGTTTTTTATGGTTGTGTATGGAAAATAAAGTTATTGCATGGGACAATCTTCTGAGATGTCGCTTGGTTGGTCTGGGTATTTGTTGTCTTTGCTCTCGTAAATCTAAATCTGTTTCTCATCTATTCGGATCGTGCTCCTTTTTTTCAAATGCTTGGAATATATGTCAAGAGTTATTACACTTCAAGTTTTGTTGGGGCCGAGGTAATTTTCAAGATTGTGTTCGGTATTGGTGGCTTATAAAGCCTCAATATCTAGAGCTTCCATTTTTCATTTTCTGGGAAGCTTGGAAACAAAGGAATTGCCTTGTGTTCAAGAATAAGAGACCAAATTGTTTTCAGGTGGCCTGTAGAGTGATTGCTCATTACAGAGAACTTAGTAAAAAGAAGGTAAAGATGAAACATAGAAATCTTATTCCTCTTCTTTTTGACACTTCAATCTCTATGGGATATTTTGATGTGGCTCAAAAAGAAGGTCTTTGTGGAGTAGGTATGGTGTTACATATCAAGATGGGGCATACCATTAAGCTTTGGTTGTGTGTTGGTTTTGGTACTAACACAAAGGCGGAATTGTTGGCCTTGTGGGGAATCTTGTGGATTTCCAAGCAACGGGGTATTCAAAGGCTTCAGGTAGCCAGGGATTCTTTGGTTGTTATCAATTGGATTGCAGGAAAATATTCTTTAAATGTTCTTCATATTAGTCATTGGATGGCTAGAATTTTGGAATTAAAGAAGTCTTTTACTCAACTCTCCTTCTGTCATGTCTACCAAGAGTTTAACATGGAAGCTGATCACTTATCCAAGGTGGCGGTGGGACAGATGGATGGTTCACTGCAGTTTGAAGAGTTTGTGGATGGTGTTTCTATGGATGATGGAATTCACCTTGTGTTCTAGTCAGTTTCTCCTTTTTTGTTCATTGCTTTAAGTTTGATCGATCTTAATTTTTGATTATGTATATTGTATTTTGTTCCCTTTCATGGGAGTCCTATGCCTAGGTGACCCTTCATGGTAGTCTGTATGACTGTAACTGGATGTATTATGATTTCCTAGTATGGGATATTTTATGTTGTTTTCTGGTATGTGATCCAATTGACACTTGATAGAGGTTAAGTATATGATGTAACTTTGATTCCCCAAGAATAACAAGTTATGTTTTTTTCGGCTTGAAAAAAAAGATAAAGTAAGGTTAAGAAGGAGAATTTGTGGTGGCGGTGGCGGTGGCGGTGGCAACAAAAAAAATCTTTTTTTCTTGCAAAACACTTTTACACTCTTGTTAGCAAGCAACTCATAATTATGAATGGGATATTTACAAGAACCTTCACCTTGTCAAATTGCATAGTATATAAATAAATGAAGGGATTAAGATTCTAGTTTCTCAATGTGAAAGGCTCTTATCTCAACATATTTGAATCCTTTAATCATTATTATTATATTAAGAAAATGTTATGTTATTATCCTTGGTTGTTCCCATGAAGATGGGCAACACTTTTTTGCAAGCGGAGGGCGTGAGTATCATAAAAAATGAGCTCTATCGAGCTATTGACAAGCTCTCGACCGACCTTTAAAAAGCTTGATAGAGGGATTAACCAAAGGCTCAATCGAGATATTTTAAAACACTCCATCGAGAGATAATAAAACCCTTGATTGAGCTCGATATCTTGATCAAGGGTTTTATTAACCCTTGATCGAGCGTTTGTGTCCGATAAAAAAATTAAAACAAAAGGCCATGGGATATTTCCCACCTATGGAATTTAGAAGCTCGATCAATCTTGAAAGCTCAGTCGAGCTCTTGCAACAGTTATAAAAATTAAACAACAACGAACCATGGCTTATTTCACCATGTCTGTTGCATAGAAGATAGATGACCACAACTTATTTCACCACATCTATTGCATAGAAGCTCGACCAAGGACTAGTAGAGAGGGGTTATGGATGTAATAACAGAGTAATTGGTGTTTATAGATGCGACTGAAATCGTGGAAAATATGGAGAATGGTCCTTTGGTTCTTAATCCTTGCGTGTTATTAAGAAGCAAGAACCAAAGGACCCTTATCCCCATTTTTCATGATTTCAGTCACATCTATAACACCAATTACTCTACGACCCATATCTACACATATAAAATCTAGAGGAAGTGGTAATCATGTTGCCTTTACCTGATTCCTCTTCAAGGTATTTACTAGTACCTAAACGTATCATTCTTCTTCTTAAACTTATGTTTACTTAATTTTTTTATCTTGTAGTTCTATGTTTGAACTATTTGATTATAAATTATTTTTGCTTCATTTTAATGTTATATATATATATCTATATATATATCTATCTATCTATCTATATATATATATATATATATATATAGAGAGAGAGAGAGAGAGAGAGAGAGAGAGAGAGAGTATATTAAAATTTATTTAATCTAATAAAAAAAACACTTTGGATAATTTATCTAGTTTAGTTGGAAAAATATTGGACATATCCATTCACCTTGTTTTAGAATAGAATTGGAAAATATCAAATTTAATTGATATAAATATAACAAATTTATTAATTGGAAGAGCTAGATCCCATGAATGTTATAAATATAATAAATATAAACAAATTTATTAATTTACAAGGGAACTCAAATAGTTAACTTTAAGAAGAAGAATGGGCACCCCAAATCCCTTCTAATCAAAGTTTTTGAAAGCTCGATCGAGCTATTAGCTCAATTGAGCTTCTTGCTTAACCACACATAAACTCTTGATCAAGAAATTTAAAAAATGTGCTTAAAACCTCGATCAAGGGTTGTTAAAACCTCAATTGAGCTAAAGCTTGATCGAGGGATTTAAAAACAGGCGTTTAGGCCCCCTTTCTGCACATTTAATTTTATTGGTGTCCTTACTAGGCCTAAACCCTGTCTTGGGATGCATCTTAGGTGGCAGACTTCATATCGATGGATTTATTAATGAATCATCTATCCAATGGCATATAATTTATAGGTTTTTGAGTTCACATGATAATTCCTTTTTATTTTCTTTTCAAATTTCACTTAAAAACCATGGCCACAATTTTGAATCAGTGCAAAGAGAAAACAACAATGTAAAAAGTACAAAACAAAAAAATTTCAAAAAATATATGAACCCATACCAACGTGTCATCTTCAAAAGGGTGTTTTTTGTTTTTCGATTTTTGTAATCAACAATTTTTTTTTACATCCACACACATGTGTATAAAAAAAATGTGCACCCCAATGCATTATATATATATATATAAAAATTATGCATTTATTACTAAATTATTTTGTGTACACACAAGCCACTTGTTAACTTTTCCTGAAATTTACAAGAACAAACATATCATTAAATGCAATTTTGACATATCAAATAATAATATATTTTTTTTAAATATAGGTGGAAATACAACATAATTTCCTACAATTTGATTTTTTTATTGCATGTCGGAATTCACAAGGAATATGTCAGTTTTGAGAGCTTCGATTTAATAAATGAGTAGGAAATCAAATTTTCACTGTCACTTTTAACCAAAAAGTGTTACCCATCTTCATGGATTCACCCCCTAAAAATAGTTTTTTTCTTGGACCATGGCTAGCGTCCTAAAACCGAATCCTAGCATGCCAAACCTTATAATGGTTTCCATATTATACTTGTGGGCTAAGGATTCCATTTACAAGGCTTGTGTGGTGGTTTTGGACCCTATGCATGGCCCATGAACCATCAAATCATATTTTAGTCTCTAAGGAATTAGTTTTTATCCTTGGAAAAAGGATAGTGCCTCAAGAACCATATAGGGTGAAAATCATAACGAATCCCATAAGACCATGTTTAAGTCGTTGAGACCCATCCCTAGTGAAAAAACTCTCTTAATGATGTATGTATCCCACTTGGGAGATAAAGTTCCCCTATAAAGGGTGTTTGTGATGGTTCAAGAGTTCCTTTTATCTGATGACTGAGATGAAATCTTCATTGATTTTATCTAGCTCTTCTTTCCCTAATTGACAATGGTCAAGAACCCAAGATCATTCTCTACTATAAAAAATTTCCTATAGGTGCCCATATCCTAATAATAAAGAAAAGATTATTTTTAGAGGGAATATGTGGTGCATTGAGGTCATGTTCATGGATTGAATGCTTAAAATATTTAAATAAGACTCATGCCCCTTTATTTTATCTCCTTACCATGGTGAATATCCAAAGACCCAAACTTGGTGCACAAAATATTCTAATGGCACCCATACCCCAATCAAAGGCCAAATATCCCAACTACAGGGCCTTTGTATTGGTTTGAGGCTTCATTCATGGATCATGAGCCTTAAAAGCTTCATTTAAGTCCTAAAGCCCTTATTTTCTCCTATGACCACGGTGAAGGTCTCTAGACACATCCATTGTGTGTAAGACTTTCTAACAGTTCCCATATCTCATTCTTAATCTAAATATTATGATACATAACTGACTATTTTTTCTGATATAACCTTTTTGGTCCTTCATCCACCATGGTCAAGGCCCCGAGACCCATGTTATGTACATAAAATATTTTAATGATGAACGTATACCACCAAGACGCTAATAATACAGGTTTATATGGCATATTTAGGCCTAATTTAGGGACCAATACCACATAAGCTTCCTTTTGGGCCAAAGTTACAAAATCCATATCTTGTCTGCAAAACCTCCTAATGGTATCCATATCCCACTCAAGGACAAAGGTACTTTCTAGAGTGGTTTTGAGTACATTTGAAATTTATGTACCAGAAGACCTTTAAGATTAATTTTAGTGACGAAGGACCTTATTTTCCTCCCCGAATGATGGCCAAGGCACTAAGACCATTCCTTACTACTCAAATAATCCTAATAACACCCTTATCTCACTCTTATGCAAAAGATCTATTTCAAAGGGCCCATGTTGTAGTTGAAGGCCTTTGTCATGGCCTATTAGCCCAGGAATCTTCGTTTAGGATCTAATTCCCTAAATTTCTCCCCCAAGGATGGTTGAGGCCTTGTGAGCCATACCTAATGCACAAAACATCATAACGGTAACCATATCTCACTCGGAGAACAATTATTACCTATAGAGGACATGTTATGTGGTTTATGGAATTATTTTTGGCCCTTGATCCTTAAAAGATTTACTAAGGACCCAAGGCTTGATTGTCTGCCCTTGACCATGATCAATGTTTTAAGACATCCATCCATAGTGCACAATACTTTATAAATATGGTACCCATATTCTAGTTAGAGGCCAAAGATCACCTCTAAAGTTCCTATGTTGTGGTCACAAGGGGGTTCACTATTTTACCTCTAAAGATCACCTCTAAAGTTCCTATGTTATTCCCCATCTTGAAACATTTTTTCTCACTAATATTTCATATTTTACCTTGCAAGGTTTCTAGAGGTTATAAGTTTTTTTTTATAAATTGGAAAGCTGTTCATAGGGAATTCACTATTTTACCTCTAAAGATCACCTCTAAAGTTCCTATGTTATTCCCCATCTTGAAATATTTTTTCTCACTAAGATTTCATATTTTACCTTGCAAGGTTTCTAGAGGTTATAAGATTTTTTTTTTTTAAATTGGAAAGGTGTATAGGGAGGGGGTTTCAACAAAAGAATTTTTGAAGGCATTCCTTAATGTCTAATGAAATTAGTGGTATTTTTTAATATCCTGTTATCGCACATGCTATGTCATAGGTTCATAGAGTGAAACCCCCAAGGTTTTGTTTGGAGGTTATGCTCATGGATAATGGGCCTTAGAGATCCATTTATGGTGGAAGGCCCTTATTTTCTTCTTGTGGCTCTAGTAAAGGCCTTGAGATCCATCCTACTGTAAAAATTATCTTGATTGTTCCCATATCATTATTGTATTCCAAAGATCCACTTTAAAGGGTGTATGTTATGTTTCATTGTCTTGACCATGGCCCATTAACTAAGAATATTATGTTAGGGCCTAATTTCCTTAATTTATACCCCAATCACGGTCCAAGAGCTATCCCTAGTCCAAAAAAATTCATATTGACACCAATATCCCACTATAAGAATAATGGATAATGAAATTGTATACTACCTTTTCCATTTTACAACCCTTAAATTGTACTTTTCTTATTTTGGTTATACTTTCATGTTATATATCTCTATACTTTTGTAATATTGCAATAATATGTGAATATCTACAAAATCAAGTTGACTTGGTCCAAGTCAAGTATGATGATGCCCCCCCCTTGCCTCTAGGATGGACCTATGTGCTCCTCTTCAATCCATTCCACTTTGATATTAATGTAACCAAAAGAAACTTGATTCAATGCTTACTGGGGTGCCCATGGCGTTAGAGGTTGGGGAATGCATGACCTGGAATATAGGGTTCTGAATGCTTTCTTGTGAAGCTATTTTCATACCTATAAAGGAGAAGGAAAAATCAAAAGTATATTGAATAGATCAATTTGAAAACCAAAGTAAGGAAATTATGTAGGTGTTTCACATTGAAATCCATGATGATTTACATGGTAGACTACCAAATAAACAATATTTTTAGTAAGTAAATAATTGAATGTTTCAATGATGGCTTTTCCAGAACTAGCACAAGCATTGTATCACATTCAATAGAGAGACAACATAAAATGGAAAAATGGAACTCACAACAAAATTGGACCTTAATATTACAAAATAAAATTGGTTGACTATAAATGAACCTAAATTTTTAGTATATGATTTTTTTAGTAATCTCATTGAATGTTTCAGTGTTAGTGTTTCTAGAACTAGCACAAGCATGGTATCACATTCAATAATGAGACAATATAAAATAATAAAATGAAGCTCACACCAAACACCAAAATTAGGCCTTAATATCACAAAATAAAATCGATTAAGTATAAATGAACCTAAATGTATGATAATATTTTTTTAGTAATCTCATTTATAATATAGATACTATTATAAAAATGAAATGATAGTCACTAGATTGATTAATCCACTTTCCTTCAATCCCACTTGCAATTAAGTATAAAAACGAACAACAAATGAAATTTCTACTTTATCAAAATCTAGTATTAAACTAAATAACAACAATTTGCCTATATTTATTAGCTTAGGTAGATACATTAGAGAGATTTTGAGGTCAAAAAATGGCCGCCTAAGAGATGTACTACAAAAATATGAGATATATTAAAATATTAGGAATTGAGGGTTTTATGGGGTAGGTATATATGACAAGTCACCTCCTACACTATTTTCTATGCACAATATAAATAACCATGGTTGAGTTACTTTTCAAAATTCATTTGAAATAAAATTAATAAAATAAGTCTACATTGATGTAACTAAGATTCATTGTAAATTCCCAAAAATTTGTTGTCCTTTAGCATTTATTTGTCTTGAACTTGCAAATGAAATAAAATAATAAAAAACATTTTTAAGAGCTATTTTTTTAATTCTATGTTGACTTTTTATATTTAGTACTTTTCTCATGAATTTAATATAATGTAATTTAATTGAGAATTTATTTACATGTAAAATGTTAATAATATTATTATAATCCACATTGCATTATTATTATTATTATTATTTATTAAATCTATTATTATTCTTTATTAGTTTGACATTATGTTATTAAATAGAGTGGAGTGAATAGGGGAGAGAGTTCTATAGTTGAACGGAAACCGGTAGTGGTGATAGAACCGGTGACTGTTACAACCCAAAAAGTGACCAAGAAAATGCCAACTGTCAAACACATATAATTATATAAATATATAAAAAGTTTCCTATTTAAATTCATTAAGTGTCATTCTGTACAGTAGGCCCACAGCTGTCAACTATAGGACAAAAGGTTGACAACTGAGCAGTCTTGACAAAACCAAAATCAAATCCATCATGTCCCTTCCAAATCCCAACATGCACTGACACAAACATCTAATTGGACCTCATCACTCCCCAGGCAGCCCAATCTACAAGGACGATTGCCCATCACATGGACCCCATCGAACAAGCTTCAGGGTACACCCAAACCAGCATCGAGAATCACTTAACCACCAAGGCATCCCACTGCACATTTATCAAATGTCACCTACATAATAAATGGAGAATGAGTGTCAGCTCCAGGTGCATTGCTATTCAACAAAGTAGCCCAATCAATGCAATTAATGCTGCCAACTCCATTAAAATCATCAAATCAACCAGAAAACCAAACAAAAGCATGTCCATAGGAATTTCGAAGAGCACATGGATCGACAAAGCCCCATTGATGGCCATTGGATCGAGGCCAACTCAATCTTGAGCCACTCATCCAACTCCAGCCAATTGCAATCCATGCCTTCTCAAACTTGCCAATCAAATCAAACACCAAAATGCTATAAAGACACTACAACCTTCAAACAAACTTCATTTTTTCTACAATTCGAAATTCCCAGACCTTGTTAAACTCACCTCTATTTCCAAGCATCAAATTTTAGAGTCCAGGCATTGCATTCAAGCAAAACACAGTTGCAGAGTTAATTCAAGACAACATTCAGAGTTCAGGTATTGCATTCAAGATAAACTTGTCTTTCAATAATGTTTTCAAGTAGCCAGACTATATCTAGTTTTATGCAAGAACCTGCATTGAACATGTAAATCACATCAAGAGATACTTTTGAATACTCCAGATCCTAGGGTCGTTTTAACACTTTGTTTCAACACAACTATTGTAATATTCCAGATCCCTGTGAATTTACACAGCTAGTTATAATTCCGTAGGTGGGAGCACTGTTATGGTTTTTGGTTTTTAATGGAGCACTGTCCCTAGCCCTGTCCTTGCCCCTGTTTGTTCTAATTCTGTGGGTGATTGCAGCCATGGCAAGAGTCAGCACTACTCGTGCAAGGAGTTCAAGTAGGAGACTCAGCAGGGGTGCCCATCTACGATGCACCTCGTCCGATGAGGACATAGCACATGATGCTGATAATAACAATGCACACAAAGATGATGAAGAGGCAAATGATGCAGAGCGTAGTGGTGTTATTCCACCATCAACCACAGTTGAAGAGGCAAATGATGCAGATCCTGGAGGTGTTATTCCACCATCAACCACAGTTCAAGGTGCAACTGCCAGTAAGAAGATTAGTGCCATCAGAGGATGGACACAAGAAGACATGAAGGCTACCATAGATGATATAGATTTCAATGGTTTTTCTATCAGAGCAACTGCTAAAAAACATGGGATTCCACCAACATCAATCCATTACTGGATAAATGGCCTGACCCATACCAAGCGAAAAGGACCTCTTACAGTGTTGAGTGCAGAAGAGGAAGAAGAAGTTGTGGTTTGGTGTGAAGAGATGGCTCAACTAGGCCATGGTCTGGACTTGGTTCAACTCAAATCCACTGTTGCACAAATCTGTCAAGGGAGGCCAAACCCCTTCAAAGATGGATTTCCAGGGAAATCATGGTGGAGAGGATTTAAAAAAAGGCATCCAAAACTTGTGTTACGCACAGCAGAGGGGCTTGACAGGGATAGGGCTTTCAATCTGCGCCCTACAGTTGTGACCAAGTTCTATCAGACACTCTATGATGCATATGAGAAACACTCATACAGAGGAGACCATATATGGAACTGTGACGAGACCGGATTGCAGGCAGGGAGGAATTGTGGCATGCAGGTAATTACCAAGAGAGGGAGCAGGAATGTGCCCAAAATTCTGCCAAAAAGTAGGGAGTGGATAACTATTCTTTGTTGTGTCAACGCAGTTGGGGCATCAATTCCAGGTTTTTATTTATTCAAGGGAAACAATCAACTCAAAAATTACATTAGAAACTGTGAACCTGGCGCATGCATGGCTGCACACCCCCATGCTTGGATGACAAAAGAACTGTTCTTGAGTTGGCTTTGCCACTTTGCTTCCTCTGTCCCTGGCAGTGTTTCACCTGAAAACAGACACCTTTTGATTTTTGATGGCCATGGCAGCCACGTTGCTATACAAACCATTGAGGAGGCAAACAGGCTAGGCATTGATCTGTTGACACTGCCTGCACATACCACCCACAGGCTGCAACCTCTAGATGTGAGTGTGTTTGGGCCTTTCAAGTGTTACTTCAGGTCTGAGAGAGCATCCTGGATGGCAAAGAACCCGGGGGTAGAGGTGAAGAGGTTCGAATTAGCAGAACTTGCAAGCAAATCTTTTGCTAGGGCACTCACAGCATCAAATATCAGGGCTGGTTTTAGGTGGACAGGAATATGGCCTTTCAATTCTGATGCTCTTCAACATGACATGGGATGTAGTCATGATTTTGATGTTCAGGGGAGAGAGGATGCAGATGCTGCAGATAACATCATATCACTCTCTGAAGGTCATTGCCAACCACTGGATGACGACACTGAACACGTAAGTGAAAGTCAGTATGGCACCGAACCTGTTGGGGAGAATATAGAAGCTGTTGGAAGGACAGAAACAGAATTATATGGCCAAGGGATTGTTCATAACAACGTTGCCGATTTGAGTGTGAATGGAGGTGACCAAGCAATGGTAAACAACAACGAGGAGTTGACATTTCCAAGCCAGCCAGAACAACCCGAGTGGTTGGCAGAGGCGATGACAAATATGAACAGACACATTGTCACCCCCACCAACGATGAAAGCCTTAACCTGCCTTCCATGCCACCAGTCCTTAACAATGAAGCTGTACATTATTATGTGCCACTTGGGGGTGTTGTAGATGAGATTGAACAAAATGAAGATACAGTGGACCAAGAAAATGATGATGAGGCACTCCCACCAAATGAGCCACTACTTGGCCAGTTCCTTAAGTTGCCAGTGGAGAAAGTTGCAACTCAACTGTCTAATCCCACTGCTGAGCATCTTAGATTAAGAAGGAGCTCACAACTACTAACATCAGAGGACTACATCACCCTACTGATTGAGGCTGAGCACAAGAAAAAGGAGATGCAGGATTTAAAAGAGAAGAAGAAGGCCCTGGCAAAGGAGAAGGAGGAAGCAAAGATTGTTGCAGTAGAAAATCGAAGGAAGGAAAGGCTTGTAAGAGTGAAACAAAGGGAGGAAAGAGAGCGATGGAAACAATTGGCAAGGGAGGAAAGGGAGCAAAGAAAGGAAAATCAGAGGAATCCAAATGGTCTGGAGAGGATAGAGGTGGTTGACAACCCATTGGATCAGTTTTCAAAGAACAGAATATTATTCTAGGACCTTATTAACATACAGATACCCCAATACCACCAGGCAGGGGGAAATACTATGTATGCCTTCCAAACTCTAGTGAACCCAGGGCAATTAGGCTCAAGTCATAACTATGGTTACTCAATTCCTCCTTGGCTACAAGGAGTAACCTGGCCCGCACCAAATGTTTGCAGCTCAACACAACCATGTCATGCATCAGTATCTAACCCAACTAGTTTGGGTAATGAAGGCAGTCAACCTCCTCACACATAGGGTTTTTTGTTTGGCGAATGATAGATGTTTTGTGCTTGGCATACACATATGAAAGGAAGATTTTGTTGATGGGGGGAATTTTGGGTGGTTCCGAAGTTTTCGTTTGACAGATGGAAGATGTGTTTTCTTTGGCATACACATGTGATAGCTAGATAAACCTAGATTTTGTTGCAGGAGGAATTTTGGGTGGTTTCCTAAGTTTTTGTTTGAATCCAATCTGACAGTGGATATATGTTAGGCATAACCATAGTAAATGTATAAAGTCCCAACCCACCATGGACCAACCATATGTATAAATCTCGAATTGCTACTATGTTGAACAAGAATATGCCCTTTATGTCAAGTATTGTTTTCTTCATGTCTCTGTCTATTTACTGGACTACATTCCTTACTAAAACTGATTGCTATATTTCTTGGTTGGCAAACTAATTTGAATGTTAAACTAAATTGGATGGTAGACTAACCTGATTGAACATTTAAATTGAATGCAAGTTTTTTCTGAATGCAATACTGACTTGAATGCAAATCGACTTGAACTGGATTGATAGTAAGCATTGCAAACAATCACCGAGCACACAGTTAAAGATTACTTAGGTTAGAGCACACAACAAGAATGAAATCAAGTGGTATTACTAATTCCATGTTGCATATTGCATTACTACCGGAAGAGTAATGACAAATTTACAAATGAGAACCAAAATTCTAGAAAAATACAAAATGAGGGCTAATTGTAGATGGGACAAACACATATGCATGTCCAACATTCAAATACTCCTTCATATTCTCTCATACTCTCATTAGAAATCAATGCTTATTTCACATATTCATCCAATAAAGGGATATTAGAATTGTAAAAGGTTTCATGCCTCCAATTCACAGTCCAAATTATTCATCTAATTGGCATGCCCAAATCCATTTCAAGCATGCATCAATCCTATAATCAACTCCAATAAGAAATTAACAACCATTCCTTAAGAATTCAAGCAATCACTGAAAGCAATATAATCACTGAAGGGTTTAATGGAGCACTGTTATGGTGTTTTTTTATGTCAGAATTTCCCATAACCTTCATACCATTAAACCATATCTGAATTTTCCATAACCATGAAACCTTCTCTCAATTTTAAAATATACTAATTTATCAACCGATGAAACAATGAAACCATATCAAACCCTAATCCTATAATGAACTCCATTAACAAATTGACAACCATTCATTGCGAATTCATACAATCACTGATCCATAGCAAACCCTAATTAGCATGAATGGTTGTTAATTTCTTAAAAGGTTTCATGCCTCCAAACCCTAATTGCAAATTCATACAATCACTAAAACAATCAATGAACCATAGCAAACCCTAATTTGTTAAAAGGTTTCATGCCTTCGATCCACAGTCCAAATTATTGATCTAATTGGCATGCCCAAATTATTCATCTCAAGCATGCATCAATCCTATAATCAACTCCAATAAGAAATTAACAACCATTCCTTCAAAATTCAAGCAATCACTGAAAGCAATATAATCACTGAAGGGTTTAATGGAGCACTGTTATGGTGTTTTTTTTTATGTCAGAATTTCCCGCAACCTTCAAACCCTAATCCTATAATCAACTCCATTAACAAATTAACAACCATTCATTGCTAATTCATACAATCATTAATAATAAATTTCGACCCTAACAGTGTGCCATTAATAATCAATTTCGACCATAACAATGCTCCATTAAAAACCAAAAACAACAACAGTTCTCCACTAAAAACCAAATACAATTACAGTGCTCCATTAAAAACCAAAAACTATAACAGTGCTCCACTAAAAACCAAATACCATTACAGTGCTCCATTAAAAACCAAATACCATAACAGTGCTCCATTAAAAACCAAATACCATTACAGTGCTCCATTAAAAACCAAATACCATAACAGTGCTCCATTAAAAACCAAATACCATTACAGTGCTCCATTAAAAACCAAATACCCTAACATTGCTCCATTAAAAACAAAAAACCATTATAGTGCTCCATTAAAAACCAAATACCATAACAGTGCTCCATTAAAAACCAAAAACCCTAACAGTGTTCCATTAAAAACCATAAACCATTACAGTGCTCCATTAAAAACCAAATACCCTAACAGTGCTCCATTAAAAACCAAAAACCATTACGGTGCTCCATTAAAAACCAAATACCCTAACAGTGCTCCATTAAAAAACAAATACCCTAACAGTGCTCCATTAAAAACCAAAAACCACAACAGTGCTCCATTAAAAACCAAAAACCACAATAGTTCTCCACTAAAAACCAAATACAATTACAGTGCTCCATTAAAAACCAAATACCATAACAGTGCTCCATTAAAAACCAAATACCCTAACAGTGCTCCATTAAAAACAAAAAACCCTAACAGTGCTCCATTAAAAACCAAAAACCCTAACAGTGCTCCATTAAAAACCAAAAACCACAACAGTGCTCCATTAAAAACCAAATACCCTAACAGTGCTCCATTAAAAACCAAAAAGCATTACGGTGCTCCATTAAAAACCAAATACCCTAACAGTGCTCCATTAAAAACCAAATACCATAACAGTGCTCCATTAAAAACCAAATACCCTAACAATGCTCCATTAAAATCCAAAAACCCTAACAGTGCTCCATTAAGAACAAAAAAACACAACAGTGCTCCATTAAAAACCAAATACCCTAACAGTGCTCCATTAAAAACCAAATACCTTAATAGTGCTCCATTAAAAACCAAAAACCATTACAATGCTCCATTAAAAACCAAATACCATAATAGTGCTCCATTAAAAACCAAAAACCATTACAGTGCTCCATTAAAAACCAAATACCATAACAGTGCTCCATTAAAAACCAAATACCATAACAGTGCTCCATTAAAAACCAAATACCATAACAGTGTTCCATTCGTAAATGAATTCAACCCTAAAAATGCTCCATTAAAAACAAAAAACCATAATAGTGCTCCATTAAAAACCAAAAAACAATAACCTACAACGTCGTTTGAACAGGCCGCCACTGCGGAGCACGAACCAGGAGCGGAGCACTCATCAAAATCAATTCAACCAAGAACACAGATGCAACCGGACCCAAACAAACCGAACACAGACATAGAAGGCAAGCAAATCACACCGAGAGAGTGGTTGTGTTGAAAAACACAATGCAAGAGAAGCCGGTAGGATCGAAATCCTACCACGTTTTCTGAACAGGTGGCCACCGCCGAGCACGAACCAGGAGCGAAGCAGGTACCAGGAGCCGAGGACGAATTAGGAACATGAACACCAGGAGCCGAGGATGAACCAGGAGCAGCCCGCAAACAAGCAGGAACAGGAGATTCCCATCGGGGAACCCACGCCACAGACCACGAACACAAGAACAACACCACACCAGTTATCCAACGCACAGCGACGACCATGGAGGCGGGCCACTCCACCATGAGCTTCGAGCCAGTTAACAACAACAAACATCTATGCTCAAATAGCAACGACCTCCGCGCGAACAACAAACGTATGCGGACTAGAACACCCTGACAAAGCTTCCAGGCAGTGGCCTCATCGAACAGCAGCAGGAGACGGCATCGAAGCAGCAGCGGAGCCATGGCAGATAGGTTCCGAGGTGGCCGAACGCTCACCTTCCAGCCCCGAGCAAGAATGAACAGGCATTGGGAGCGACTGCAGGGAAAGGGACAGCTGGCATGCTTCTCGAGGTGCCATAAAGCGCATTAAAGCGCTAGCTACCCGGGACGACGTGGAGCAGCCACCTGCATACCTCCGGCCCTCAATGGGTGGTGTCCACGCGGCATCCCGGGTGGCCAAAGTGGGGCCGAACCACTTCTGGCCTCCCTCCCCTATATAATTTAAAATTAAAAACATAAAAATGATAATATATTATTTTATAAACAAATGTGAAAGGACTTTCTTTATGAATTAAGAGTACTTCACTTGAAAATGACAATAGTATTATTTTATGAGAAAGTGTGAAAAGACATTCATTATGAGTACTTTACTTGAAAATGACAATAATATTATTTTATGAAAAGACTATCATTATGAGTACTTTACTTTATGACTTAAAAGTACTTACACCACTACCTTGGTTAACTATGTGTTTTCATCCACCATAGAAAATTTGACAAATAAACATTCTTAACTCATGCAATGCCACCTCAACCACGGGGGATGATGTCATCTACTAGAATGTGATTGGTTGTTTTTTATAGTACATTTTCTTTGTTTTGAGGCCATTTTTTGACCTCAAAATTTGTCTAATGAAACACCAATAGGAGCAAAGAAATTCTATTGAGCTATAGTATTTGACTATAGGAGAGTAGAATAATTAGTCTGCATATACTCTTGAAGGAAATTGCATTGAAATGTCTTGATCTCTACCTATTTGAAAATATTTTGCTAAACAAACAAATTAGCTCAAGTAAATAAAATACAACCTGAATATGCTCTTGAAGGAAATCGCATTGAAATGTCTTGATCTCTACCTATTTGAAAATATTTTGCTAAACAAACAAATTAGCTCAAGTAAATAAAATACCAATAGGAGCAAAGAAATGGTATTTGACCACAGGACAATAGAATAATTAATCTCACTATGTTTTTGAATCTAGGTGCACTATAATGTCTTGAACTCCACCTTTTTTATAATCTATTGCTAATTATTGCTTGAATGCTTTACTATGATTTTTGCAACTAAATGTTTGGCATTTGCAAATCACCAACCTTACTTTCCTTGCTCATGTCATTGCACTTAAAATAATGATTCTTAGAACATGTAAAGTAATGTTAGGAAACACAAGTAGTTTTGCTGTGTACCATCATTCCCAAATTATTTACTACAAATATTACTCTAAATGTAATGTTTTCAAAGCATCAAGGAACTAAAGAATTATTGACAACACAAGTCTTCAAAACCCTAAGGATATTAGATACACTATTATTGTGGTAGACATCTAGTTGTCACTATAGGTCATTAAACATATCCATGTCTATAGGAATAATAGCAACAAACTAACAGTAGAATAAATATATATTTTCAATAATGCTAGACATTTAGTTGTCACTAGAAGTCATTAAACATATCCATGTCTAGAGTAATATTGGAAACAAACTAACGGTAGAAGAACTATATATTTTCAATAAATATAAATCGAGTTGTTTTTAACATTAACAAATTCACATTTCCTAGTTTACGAAAACACTACATGACGATAAAAATGAGAGAAAAAACATTTAAAACTATGCAATATCTAAATTCAAATAATATAAATCCACAAAAGAATGACTACTTTGTTAATGCAAAGTATCTATTAATGCAATAGAAAAAGAAGACAATGACATCCACATTAGTCTAAAGAACATCATTGTTAAAAGGCTTACTAGAATTGAACACAAATATTTTGAGAATAATTTATTTTGAAAGCATCAAAGAACTATTATGGATAAATGGTTCAAAAAGCCTAAGGATTGCAACAAAATATATTATTGTAGGAAGCATCTAATATCTATAAGATATTAAGACTACCTATATCTGGACAAATCCCAATGGAAAATTTATTTAACAATGGCTAAATGTTACTTACCATAAAAAACTTACAAAGTAGCAATATAAACACAAGAAGAATGTTGGGTCTCGGTCTTAACCTAAAGGTTTTGGTTCAAACTATGGTCTTCACTAAATCTATAGTGTAATTAAATCTAATAATGGAAAAATATTGACTTAAAATGTAAAAAGTGATTTTTTTTTTATGTAAATGGAGGTAGTGGAGCATTTATTTCCCACCTCCATTGGACATGGGATAAATAGAGGGTTATGGGGAGCCATTTGACATGTTTAGTGTTGAGTTTATCTTGTAAACCTTTCTTTGAATTCTTGAGATTTACAATTACATAAGGAAAGCCAAGGAAGTGAGTTCCGCATCTCCCTTTTGGGTATTTCCTCCCTATTTATCCACTCAAAGTTGTGGAACCTCAACAGATGATCATCCTATTCTTTTGGTGTGGTGGGCATGTTTTTTTATGACAAAGTTTAGCGAATCACAATGATAATAGAATTGCAATAAGAGGTATTGTTGTGACTCTCTCGAGCAATCTATTTTCAAGGAAAATTAATGCTTGGATGTGAAGTGAGATCTTTGTAGAATGATCCAACTATCTAGAAAACCAATAATAATCAATCCACAGGTTATACATCAACTAGTCCATGATTGGTCTTTGATGTGTGGCTCCTTGGAAACCGCTGAAGTTGTATTCCGGTGATGACACAATATACCTATTCCACTAAGGGTATTTACAAGAAAATGACACTCATTTTCAATGGACGAGTTAGCTTCTAGTGGTTAGAATAAGGCATTGCTATTTTTAGTTGTGGATTGTGTTGAATGGAGATATGGAGTTGTTGAAGCATGGATTTTCCTTATACCTTATTCCGAAGTTTGTGATTCTTATCTCTATGTGTATGTGCCAAATTTTGATGTGGATATTTGCATAAGGGTTGTTGTGTGTATATAAAGAGTTATAGAATCAATGCATAAAGGGTTATGCCTTGGTAATTCGGTGGACATGAAGACATCAAATGATGTGGGATTGATGATGAGAGATTTTGCTTGCTTCTGTATGTTCTAGTTACTTGGGAAAACTAGTTTATATCTATCAACATAGATTCATATTAAACCCGGATACCTCTCACTGCTTGACAGATCCAGGTTTAAGATGGATTTATATTGGTTTTAATTTTTCATGAGGAATTTTATAATTTATTTATTTATTTTTGGTAACTTAGTAGATATCATGATTTTTCTAATTATCACTTTTTATTTTTTGTAAATTATGATTTGACATGAAGTTTCTTAATTACATTTTATTTTTGGGAACATTATCTTACATAATGTGACATGGCAACATCTCCCCCATACTGGTTTGTAGAGCGCCTTGCATATTCTTGGTGCAATAATGTCTTAATGATCGCTGAGATTTGTTTTCAGAGTGTTGCATATGCACAAATTGATGAGAGTTGCTATCTAAGAACCATTTTATTTTGGGTTTTTTGAAGATTGTAGTAGTCGGTGTTGTGAAGGTATTGATTGGACAAGTAGCGATGTGGCTAGGACATGTTAAGAAAATAGTTACAGAGGATTCATAGTCCTTTTTCCTTTGTCCATATGCATATTTACATTATTGCAAAATGGTTAGTTGTAGACCATGGAGAGTTGTAGAAAGTGGTTTGGAATCTTTTTATTGTTTAGTCATGAACGAATCTTGTTCCCTTGCAATTGCAGAAATTCATTTCATTTTCCTTGTATTTTATCTATGATGCACCTTAATCATTCATGAAAAGATACCATAATGAAATTTAAAATGCTTGGAGGAGTTGTGGATCAACCTTGCATGGTAAGATACCTGTTGTATTTTTCCATTAAGTGGATTTTGTGTGGTTCCGTCATGAAATTGGTGTAGTACACAATTATATTTTTAGAACATGAAGTCTTTATGGCGAGATGGATTTAGTGGGATGATGTAATTAGTTGTGACAGGTGTGGTAGACTAGCTCCATATTGTTTGAAGATTGCAAATATTGATAGATTTATTTTGGTTGGTATGACTATTAATATCATTGACAAGAATTTAAAAAATTAAAAATAAAATAAAATACAACCTATATTTAAATATACTTTGGATATCAAAATAATTTAGTTCATGGGCTAAATTTGGGATCCATGAATTGTAAATTGTTGCATTGGTGTGTCCTTATGATTCTACTACCTTCCACCACATTCACACCACATAAACATCATGTTTTCAGAATACACACATCTTGGTTCAAGTCGCAACAATAAATTTAAGCCGCAATCAATGCAGTTCCCCTTCTTGCCTCAAACTCTCAAACAAATGGATAATAGTAGACGAGATTTCAAACCACGTTCACTGTGAAGCTTTCTCTCCAGGTTGAATTCATACATTTAGCATGGAGTCAAATCATTTTCCTCAGAAATCATCTTCTGGCCATCAGCTTCTATGTCTCCAGGTATTTTTCGTGGTAAATATGGTTGAATTTCATGCATTCTAGGGATTTTTAGCATTAAAGATGGTTGAATTTGAGGCATTCTAGGGTTTCTAGGGTTATTGAATAGGAAGAGAGGCATATGAGAAAGAAAAAAGATTAGACATTATTCCATATATTTTTGGTTTAAATGGAAAGATTGCATGCGGCTTTTGATGTACTTGCCCTAGATACAAAACCTCTGTCTTTTGGATCTGCTAAAATTGAGAAATAAATTAAGCTAATTAACTAGTTAGGTTGATTTCCTTGTTAAGTTCTTAATTTCTCCCTTGATTCTCATTATTTTCTATTTATGAGGGGATTTGTTTTCTTTGTTAATGCTAGAGATTTTATCTGAACAACCTCTCTTCATATGTTTTCCCAAGTTGGGAAGGATGATATATGTCGTCTGTTGTTGGAAAATGGGGAATTTGTATCAGCAACCACTTCCACATTTGGTTTGGGTTAGATTTCCAAAATTTGATGTGTCAATTCAATAATCCCAATTTTTATATAATTTAGAATTAGAGTGGGTGGGTATGATGTAGATATCAAGATCAATCTAGGTAATTGCTTCATAGTTTTTGAGTAAAAAATACACATGCTTGTGTGAGAGAGACTCGACCTCTGTTAGGGTTTCCATTTGTATTCACATCAGAATATTTGTAATGGGCTTCATATGGGATCATGACTTCTTTGAGATCTATGGATACAGAGCATTTTCCCTTATGGTATATCAATGTGTATACGTGGGTAGAACCTAGCTCTTGTTTTGTGTGATCTATGATTGCTTTAATTTGATATGTTGCTTTGGAAATTTGTTGAATGCCAAAGCATGGAAGCACAACTCTTCATAGAGTATCCGAGGAGGATCGGTAGAAGTAATGTAACAAATTTTTATTGAGTAAGAAGTCTCTGTATCTTCTTTGGAATGATTTTTGTATCCTTTATTGCTCTTTACAAGAGACTACAATGCCCAGAAAGAAATTTCAAGTTTGAATTTAATGGTGGGACAACAGTTATTTATAAAGCTATGGTTCCATCCTCAAGAATATTTTTCATATCAGATTGATTGATTGATAGATTCAAGCTTTCAGCTGAACCTAGCAAGAGGAATTGTTCTTCGATCCCATATTCAAATAGAGATGTGGTTTATGTACACAAGGATGCTTATGCAGACCTATAAAAAAATTTGGAATTAGCCGAGCACTCTCGTTCTCCCATCTTGTTTTATCTCCCATGGCAGACAGAGAATGAATGACGCCGAACGTGTTCGCAAAAATATGAGACATATCTCTTTTTACCCCTGACATTGATTGAATGACAGTTCCGACAAGGTGTTGAAATGATCATGTGGACATCTGGTGCCCATACCTATTGGGGCATTTCATATTAAAAAAATAATCGCAGCCTGAAATATTGCTTGGAGCAACATATTTATTAGTTTTGTTTGGAAAAAACCCAAGAAACTAGCGTTTCAATTGATGAACCAGAAGTGGGGCTCAAAGATGAAGCAATAGACTTCCCAATCAATATCCAAGGTATGATAGTTGTCCTCTCCTTTCACAAAATAAAAAAGGGATGACTACATTCTAGAATCTGAATTGTAGAAAAGATAGAGTCCCATTACTTTTAGTTCTCAGGCAATGATAATAAAACTATATGTAGCTGGTAAAGAATTCTCTTGTCTAATGTAGCATACAACTACAAAATAAGATAGAACCGACCCCTCTCAGTTTGAATGAACTCTTCAAGATAGAACGAGCTATTGCTTATTCTGAAGCTCATAAAGAAAAAATATTACCCCTCTCAGTTTGAATGAACTCTTCCAGATAGAACAAGCTATTGCTTATTCTAAAGCTCATAAAGACAAAATATTAGCTCATATTTCTGATAAGACCATTCAACATTTCAGATTATACTTTAAGCCTGTCAAGTTCATTATTAGATATAATCTTAAAGTTATGCTAGGAATGTTGAAAAATGAGAAGCTACTCATAGAGAATAGCTCTCAAATTTTGAAATGGGTTGTGTGGTTAGAAAAAAATTGATTTTGAGGTCCAGTATAAGCTTGGTTATTAAAAATATTGATGTTTCCTTTCAAAACAAATATTTTTCCCATATAGTTACAACAAGTGTATTCTAATATAATACCTTAGTCACCTTTTTGGTTTGCATAGAGGCTTCTATCTATGCTAATAGTCGTAGATTGTTATGGCTATCGTAGGATTTAATGCTCAGCCAATTGATTGCTCTGTTTGAAATTGGATTTATCTTCTTGTTTACAACTTAGTGGTATTCATTTCTTGGCTTTTGCATTAAACTTTATAGCGATGGTTTCTGATACTGAAAGGCATCATACTTCACAAATTACAAGGTTTGACACAAAACTTATTCATTCTACATACCCATCCAAAATCCATTTTAGGGAAAAATTTATTTAGGGTATGTTTCCCAATTGATTGTTGTCTGTACCTAGAGTTGATACAACTCCAAGCCATTCCAAGAAGAGAATTTAGTGATTCCCATGAAAATTCCTTAACAAAAATTAATTGTAAAATGTAATCAAGTGAGCTTGACAATATAATGTTGGGCACATTTTGAAATAAGATGTGGTCATCCAATATTACTTGTATGTTCAATCTTTAAAGTTAGTATTTGATCATGTATGTGATTTATCTACTGGTTTGAGATGAAAGGGTGCTTGACTGGTATATATCCATTTCCTTGTGTTTACCAATATATGTTTCCTATTTACTTGCGCAAATAATTTATTTTTCATTGCAACAGTTTTTGTCTCCTATAAAAGTTGGGCCTTCCATTCCACGTTCATTTTTCCATTCCATGTACTTGTTTTCACTACAACTAAACGATGCACAAACTTGATCATATTTACTAATATTAAACTGTAGTGGTGCACTTAACAAAGTAGCTTCTATTTTGAAACTCTTGCCTGTATGTATTATATATGTTTATGGTAGAACTCTTAAGCATATTATTGCTTAGAATATTTTAAAGAGCTTGACAGCCTCCTTTTCCAGATCGTTAGATCACTGCATGGATTTTTGACATTTGGAAGAGCTGGATGATGATCACGTTGTAATCCTCACATTAGTGAATTTATATATAAAGGTGTTGAGATAGGATGTTGCACTATATTATAAAAACTAAGTGGCATTATAAATTTTTCTGGAAATATTTATTTTTCAATTTTTTTTTTTTTTTTAACAAAACTGTTGCAAAACAGATAAAATGTCAATTCACAAGTACTTACCAAGAAATTTTTTTTATGGTGTAAGGACCTTATTTTCCTCACATGGCTCTAGTAAAGGCCACAAGATCCATGCTACTACACAAAAACTCTTTATTGTGCCCATACCCCCAAAGACCCATTTTAAAGGGTGTATGTTATGGTTCATGGCCTTGACCATGGTCACTTAACTCAAGAATATTAACCAAATTATGGATCAAAATCCTACCCAGATAATTATTTGGAGGTGTTGGTGGTTGTAATGTCCCCATTTTGACCCCCTTTGTATTAAATCGTAAATGATGTAAATATTGTAATTTAATCATGGTGAGGAGCTCAAGGCCAAGGCCCCACCGTTGATTTAGCATTTTGTATCGGCAATTAAAAATAGACGCCTATGGTTCTTGTGCGAGATGGGCACAGTGTAAATAAAACACCATGTAATTATGAATTTTCAATGAAAAACCCACAACCGGTTATGCAATGCAACAAAAAGAGATGGGGCATGACTCTACAAGGAAAAGGGAGGGAAATTATTCAAAACCTTGAGCCAATGGTGTTAATCCATGTGTCAATGGGGAAACCCATAAAAACCACCAACTACCCATTTTGTCTCATGCACCCAATCATTTAATTCTTCCAAGAAATTGGTTAAGGCAGTTAATGTCTTGGGATGGGAGAGGTATGGCAGTCAGATTTTCGTGCATGGGCAAGCTACCAAGCTGAAAAATCGTATTTTTGGCTTGCTGGGCAAGAAAACCCCCACGAAATGCTACCCAAGGCCATTCCTCATGCATTACGTTCTTCCTCTCACGCAGATTGAGCTCACAGGAAGTTATCCTCACGTTTTTCACCATAACCCTGCGTTTTTCCATGCCCAGGGACTCGTTTTTGGATTGTGCAACAGCTAGGGAAGGAGGGACGCGAATTGGGACTGAGGGAGAGGGCGTTTTTGCCCTGGGGCGTTTTTCTGGAATGGGTTTTGCTTCCCCAGTCGAAATTCCAAGTGCCAATACGTTTTGGGTCTACCCACGTTTTTCTGAAGTCCAGGAAACCCCATCTCATGCATCCCACTGTGGGAAATGTTTGCCCATGCTCAACAAGTGTAGGTTGTTGTTAGGTGCATCCCTGTTTGTTTGGAACCCTGAGCAAGAAACTGGAATGGTAGTGGACAGAATTGGCTTGATAAACCTAGTGTAGGGAGTATCCTCTCAAGAAGATTAAGAAGGCTGGCTACTTTTCTATGCACACCCTGAGAGCACCAGAAAGGAAGGTATGGCTTGAGGGACTGTGTGGCAGTGAAGAGAATACTTCGTGGTGTTGGGTGTGCAGGCATTGTGAGTGCCAAGCTAAATAGATCTGGGAGAGGTACCCATAGCTCTGCAGTTGAGCTCACTAGCTTAGCAATTCTTCCTTTCCATGTCCTAGCAGCCTGATAAACCCAATTGCAGATTGGCTTGGCTCATCTTGGTGTATGCTTGGCTATGTGTGAGTCTGTTGTTCCCTGGTTCCTTGTAGAGATCATGCCCAGCTCGGGGGTGGCAGTGGTGCTGAGAGATTGAGGAGCACACTGGCCTATGGTTGGGTGGAACGTTGCAGTTGCATAGCCAGTTGCTTGGGACTGCCTTATTGAGATAAGTATTCTCTTGTGCAAATTGGCAATTATCATTTGATGAATGTTATGAATGTATGTGGATGTATTAAACGAATTTGCTTCTGCTGTGTTTTTAAAAGTTTATGCATTTCCATATGATCTTGTATAACTCTGCAAAGGTCTCTATTTAATGGCTATCACAGAATAGTTTGAATGTATCTTAGATATCAATAGGATTTATTTAATTTTCGTTGTGTTCTATAGCCTGCACATATACATGTTATGTGTCAATGAGTTAAATGAATGGATATGGGGCTAATTGCCCGGATTGAGCACCATCTCCTCCCTATCATGCTGTATGGTAGGAAGGGGACATTACAGTGGTGGATTTGATGCGCGCGAATGGTCGAATGGCATTTTTGGATAGTTTGACACCGACAGACTCAGGTAGAATGGAATAGAAATGGGCCTCGGCCCAATTTTAATATACAAAGTAGAGCGCGCGCTATTAACGCACACACATTAAAAGCGTGTGCACATTGATAATGCGCGTGCGCTTCTAAGGCCTACGTGGATGCTTAACTCGTGGTTCAGGATTTACCAAACCGCAACGTGCACACGGTCTTGAGGGCGTGTGTGCACTTTGTTTTTTTAGCACTCGTGCACTCCTATTGCAACACTTTTTGGTATGATCTTCGTGTAGGCACCATTGGGTAACACATCAAATTAATTAACATAAATATCTTATTACTTTTATGATACAAAATTAACATAAATATCTTATTACTTTTATTACCTTATTTTAGATAAATACAATATTTTTTGTTTGTTTGCTTGAATCTCCCTGACTTACGGGAGTGGCATGTGGTCTGAGAAACCATGACCCAGGGGCATATAAGTTGTCAAAATCACCAGGGATCGCACTCGGCCTAGACCACACCAGCCTCAACTTGACTGGGTTTTTGGGTGTTGCCTCCCAAGTAGGTCACCCCTAAGGGGAATTGAACCCGAGGCGCTTTGCTGACGAGACCCACACCTTAACTAAGTGAGCTAGCTGGAATTGACGATAAACATACTATTTAATTAATATTGTAATATAATATTAATAATAGCATTAACTATAATATTATAATATTATATTATAGTTAAATGCTATTATTTTAAATTAAACATTATTATTTTAATATATATTAATAACGAAGTATTATTCCATTTAAATTTTATTATTAAATAACTAAGTATTTTATTTTGGAGGAAATACGGAGCTCCAAGAAGATATGGATGAAGAATTACGTTAAGGAGGTGTGAGACGGAACTGGCGGTTTTATCTTGGGCGACGGAGGGTTACACTGGACATGGCGGAACCCTAGGCACTGGGGATGTGCACAGAACGGACCGCGGCCGACAGTAACGCGGGTTGATAGCGGTTTATTGGCGGTTTTCTTGGAATCTGTCCGGTTAATTCACATCACAGGTAACCTTACCCTGGTCTGTGCTCCTTACCTAGGTTACGGTGGGCGGGTGGTAGCTGGTAACCATGGCTACCTATGAAGAAAGCCTTGATTATTCCTTTGACCCTACCGACGATGCGGCCATTTGGAAACAACCTGCAGGCGCCGGGTGGCAGGTAGGGTTTTCTCCTGGGGAAGGCGGGGCGGTGGTTACTCCTGCAGCGGACTGTGCTGCACTTGGTTTCTCACCATCTAGGTTCTTAAATCTCTCTCCGGACTTGGGAACGAAAGGTACGCCCTCACACGACAACCTTCCTATTACGTCTTTGAAGGATACGAGGGTTCTTTGGTCTTCGGAACAGGTCATCACTGCCCTGGAGGGCTCGGTGGACAGGCAGAAGGGCCTGGTTTCTGCAGCCGCAGGTCATCTTGGAACTGTGGAAAGGGTTTCTCCGGCGGCTCCACTCCCTGTCTTAGCTGCGGACGGTGGGGATTGCTTGTGGTCGGGCCAATTAGAACCTTATGAACACAGGGGTTTTGCCATCCCCTGCTTGGGCTCTGGTACTAGCTCGGATGATTGGGGCGGAACATCCTCCGGAGATAATACACAGCATACTGCACAGCAGGGGAAGCGGGGTAAAAAGCGTTGGCTGAAGCTTAGTAGGACACAGTACAACTACGCCCTGGGGGAAGATATCGAGTGGAATCGACTGGTTAAGATGACGGGCATCACCTTGGTTGGCAAAGCATTAGGTAGATCCTTTGCTCTCAGCACTATCGAAGCATGGGTGCGGGAACATTGGGCTGGATTCCTGGGTTATACTCCGGAGGTGGTGGAGTTAACCCGAAACTGGTTTGCCTTCAATTTCAATGAAGAAGCACATACCAGATGGGTTCTGAATTCAAACTGGAGTTGGGACCATTGCCCCGTGATGATCAAACCCTGGCATCCGATGTTTGATGCTAGCCGGGAACGACTGGATATTGTCCCGATATGGGTTCGACTACCGGGTCTACCCCTTCATTATTGGTCGGAGCGCCATTTCAGGGGGATTGGAGACATGATTGGTACTTATTTAGATGGGGACTATAGTTTTCTTCAAACTCGCCAGAGGAAGGTTGCCCGGATTCTGGTTAATCTGAATATCAGAGCTGGACTTGTACCGGATGTTACTCTCAGCTGGGGACCTTATGTGTATTCGCAGAAATTGGATTATGAAAATGTGCCTTTCAGGTGCCGCCGATGCCATGCATATGGTCACCCGGTAGCTGAATGCAAACTCCCCTTTCGTCGGAAAAATTTTGGCCCGCAAAAATCCCCAAATGCTGAGTTTGTTTCTCCTCCCTTGGAGGACCCTGTGGCTGTTACTCAACCTACTGTGGTTTTGGCCGGGGACAAGGGTCATGGTTCTCCTCGGGTTTCGGCAGATGCACGTCCTGTTTGCACTTCTTTACCAGTTTCGGGTACTTTGGAGGATGGGGATGAGATTCTACCACTGGAGATGGGAGTGGATGCGTCACACACTGGGGATGCTGTTACGGTTACTACTACTTTGGAGCCCTCTCGTCAGACTGCTTTTACGGAACCTGGGTCTTCATCGGCGGGTATACCTCAATCCATTACTCCTCTGTCCTTACATTTTGTTTTAAATAATTTGTCTTTTGATAAACCTGATTGGATAGAGGCTTTAAAAAATTTGAATATCTCTACGGCTATGGAGTTGGATCTACCAAATTGTTTAGATCCTACTCTCCCTTCCTGCTCTTCATCAAACTCTGGGGTGCTGCTGCTTGACCATCCCACTGTGATTGAACCTGTGCCCATTGATGACCTCTCCCCCCCCTCCCCCACTACTCCATCCGACTCTGGATATTTCCTACGTTCCCTGTCGAAGATCTCCCCGGGTGGGTTGGGTACTGGGGTCAATTCTACTGTCAAAACTGGAAAGGGCAGAGGCAGGAAATCCCATCTAGCTATGGCACAAACTAAGGCGAAGATGGACCTCATGGACAGCAAACAAGTGACTATTGATCGGGCTCTTCGAGCGGTGCGAACCCAGAAGAGGGGTCGTTGCTGAAGGTGATGTCCTTTAACTGTAGGGGTCTAGCTGGTCCCCATAAAAGATCAGCATTGCGCAGAGTGGTATCTCTTGAACACCCGGATATCATTCTGCTTCAGGAAACACTGGGTGTGGGGGAGACTATTAAGTCTTTACTTGAAGGTTGGTTTGGTGGCTGGACTTTTGCTACCTTGGATGCCCGGGGACGGTCTGGAGGACAGGCTATAGGCTGGAATAATCGCACGGTTCAGTGTCATAATCTTTGGGGAATGGAAGGGGCTTTGGGGATGGAATGCACATCTCTGGATTTCAGTGAGATCTTCTCGGTGGTGAATATTTATGGACCCTATTTGAACAGGGTTCCTTTTTGGGAAGGCCTTTTCTCACACCCTTTGTTTAATGTGGGGAATCTTCTTATAGGGGGAGATTTGAACTTCTCACTTGGGCCGGCTGAAGTGTGGGGCAGCAGAGCTCGGACGGACCCATTGTCTGATTTTTTCACTCACCAGTTGATCACTCAAAATCTGCTTGATATAGAGCCGACACTCCTTAAACCTACTTGGAGAAATAACAGAACTGGAGATTACAGAGTAGAAAAATGATTAGATCGTTTTCTGGTGTCTGAACTTCTTGTAGATAGGAACTATCTGTTGAGGCAGTGGGTTGGCTCGGGAGGCTCCTCTGATCACTTTCCTATTTTCATGGAGATGCGGGATGGCCCATCGAAACCTGCTGGGCCACTGAAGTTTAATAAGATCTGGCTTAATGATGAGACCTTTACTGAACTTATTGGCAACATTTGGGAAAACTACAACCCTGGGATAGGCCTCTCTGCCTCACAACAGTTCTCTGAAAATATCAAAAGGATTAAAGGGCCGGTGAAGACTTGGGCTTATGAGAAGAAACATAGGGATGATAGGGAACTTAAGACTATTGAACTGGAGCTGCAAACCATTTATGAGTCTGGAGATGGGGGACTTGGATCACAGGATGAGAAAGGCCATATGGTCTCACTGGAGGGTCAAAGAAATAAACTTTTATTGGAAAAGGAGGAAACTTGGCGTTTGAAGAGAAGGGCACTTTGGCTATCGGCTGGAGATGAGAACACTAAATTCTTTCATGCCTATGCAAAGGGAAGAAAGGCGGCCAACACCATTTGGAGTCTGGAAGACAACCTGGGGAATTCCCAGACGTCTTTTGATGGTATGGCTGGGGTTGGGGTAAATCATTTCAAAACTCTCTTTAAAGCCCCCACTCGGGCTAACATTTTGGAGGTGGTCAGGATGGCTGAGATGTTTCCTCGCTTTGTGGAAGAGGCTGACAATCTTACTCTGATGGCTACTGTTACTGAAACTGAATTGAAGGGGGTTTTACAGAGCTTTCAAAAGGACAAAAGCCCGGGACCGGATGGATGGACAGTGGAATTTATTCTTGCTCTCTTTGATCTTATTGGAAATGATCTTCTGCAAATGGTTGATGATACTCGGCGATCAAGATATATTCCTGCTGCCATGAATTCCACTTTTATTGCCCTTATTCCAAAAACTGATAACTCTTCTTCCTTATGTGACTTCAGACCCATTTCTTTGTGCAACTGTGTATATAAAGTGGTGTCAAAGATCATTGCTGGGCGGCTAAAGGGTATTTTGTCCACTCATATTTCGGAGGAACAATTTGGATTTTTGGAAGGATGACAAATCCATGAGGCTATTGGGGTAGCGCAGGAAGGCATACATAGTATGAAAGATCGGTAAATTAAAGGAGCCATTATCAAGATTGATTTGTCAAAGGCATATGATAAGGTGAGTTGGTTATATATACATTTACTCCTTACTCATCTGGGTTTTGCTGTGGATTTTATCAGGTGGATTATGAGTTGTATTACTACAGTATCCTTTGCGGTACTCATCAATGGTGCTGCTTCTCCCTTTTTTCGGGCTGAGAGGGGCCTCCAACAGGGATGCCCTTTGTCTCCTTTACTTTTCCTGCTGGTCGCTGAGGGGCTTAGTAAAGCATTGAAAAATGCATGCAGGGAGGGTACTCTGCATGGTATCCAAGTGGCGCCTGATTTTATTATCACACATCTGCTGTTTGTGGATGATATCCTTATCTTTTGCACTGGATCGTCTAGGGACTTGGAAACACTACGGGACATTTTACTACTTTTCTCTACTACCACGGGAATGGATATCAATGAAGGGAAATCTACATTAACAACCCACTTGCTCAGGGATTCTGAGATTGTGGCCTTAGGAAGGATCTTTCCATTTACTTCCTTACCACTTGATGATGGCTTCTGTTATCTTGGGTTTCATTTAAAACCGAATGCCTATACTAAACAGGACTGGCAATGGCTTATTGAAAAAATACACAACAGGCTGAAGGTCTGGAGCCACAGGTGGCTCTCGCGGGCAGGCCGTCTGGTTCTGGTGAAATCGGTTTTGGAGGCCATTCCGGTCTATTAGATGTCCCTCACATGGATCCCTAAAGGCATTCTGGAGAAAGCACGTCAGTTATGCTTCCGTTTTTTATGGAGCGGTAAAGGGGACCAGGTATCCCCCTGGGTACGCTGGCAGAAGATCGCCATCCCAAAGGCATTAGGGGGATGGGGTCTTAAGAATATACATCTTTTCGCCAGGGCTTTGGCTGCTAAAGGAGTGTGGAGACTGTTAAAATCGGAGAACCTCTGGACTAAAGTTGTTTTTCGGAAGTATATTGCCCCTGCTACTATTTTGGAATGGGTGCGGACGGTGGATAAGTCATATCTGGGATGCTCCATCATTTGGAAAGCTATCATTAATTCATTCCCGGTGATAGGAGATTTGCTTGCGTGGAATGTGGGAAATGGGCAGACACTCTGTGTAGGGGAGGATCCATGGTTTGGTAGTGCTGGACAACATATTTTAAATGCAAATCTGATCTCTACTCTACGGGCCCTGGGTATAACACTACTCTCTCATTTGGCTGCCCCAAATTATCATCCGTGGACACAGTCATGGGTGGATGTGGATTCACTGGCACTTTCTGAAGCCGAGCGGGTAGATTTGAGGGCTTATCTTGGGGCCTTAACTCGATCATATATACATATTCGGGACAGGGACGATTACTTGGTATGGGAAGGGGCCCCTACTGGCTTGTACACACCTAAGGAGGGATACATCAGCCTGAGTCTTTTCCAGAATCCTTGTGAACTGGTAGGGTGGTGGAAAAAGATCTGGAAGATACACTGTCCACTGAAACATCGCCTTTTTATGTGGAATGTCCTCGAAAACACGGTTCCTACCTGGGATATTTTACAGAGGAAGAATCGGGTTGGGCCGGGCTGGTGCATCTTATGCAAAGCCAGCGATGAAACCTGCTGCCATTTATTCCTTCAGTGTCCCTTTACAGTGCAAGTCTGGGCGGAAGTTTCCAGAATTGTACGTGTTTCATTGGACTGGGCAGGGCTTACTGTTCTGGAGGCCTGGACTCGATGGGTTTCGGAACCTACTGGAAAATCTTTCTTAAACCTTCCGTTATTGGTTGCGTGGGGCATTTGGATGGCCCGGAATAAGATGATTTTCAATGAGAAACTATGCACTCCGGCGGTTACAGCTGTTCAGATCTGTGGTTTCCGAGAGGATTTCCCTCATCATATCGTTGTGGCAAAACAGCGAGCGGTCCTTCCCTTGGACATTGATGTGACGATGCCCTGGGGATTTTATGACGGTTCTGCTTTGGGATTAAAATGTGGGGGAGGGGCTCTACTACATCTCACTCCCAACCTTTCTTTCAACCTTTCGTGGGGACTGGGGGAGGGGGGAAATAATTTTGCTGAAATTATGACCTTAAAACTTCTCCTCGTTTTTGCACAGGAAAAAGGATGTCATGGGATTAATGTATACGGTGATTCTATGAATGCAACAAATTGGACAAATGGCACACAACTTTGCAGGGATATACGGCTTGATAATATACTTCAGGACATCCTTCTACTGAAATTTTCATTTTTACATTTTTCATGCAGACATGTATATAGGGAGAACAACAAGGAGGCGGACGAGGCTTCTAAGGTTGGCAGGGACTTGGCAGTGGGGTTGTGGAAAGTGAAGGAAGTCAACAATGGAACACTCTATGAGTACTATCATAGACCTTTTATGGATGACAGTTTGGGTTTTGGAACGGTTCTGGCACATACTTAGGGCTGGTTTCTTTTTGGTTTATGAACAGTCAAGGAATAGATGGTAGGGAGATTTTTGTTAATACAAAAATGCTACAGTCATATTTGTGGATACTTGCAAGAGACTCGGGGAGTCCTCTTGGTTTTTTATTTTGTCTATGCTTTATATAAACTTGATCTCATCCTCATGGAGGTAGTTTTGATGAACCGATCGATTGATAGTAAATGAACAGCTGTGATATTATGACTAGTTTTTTTATGTTTCCTTAAGAGGACATTTTGATGTTTCTATTACATCACAGTGAACTTATTGCTCCTTAAGTGGACAATCGTATGCTTATTATGCATATTCAGAATGTAATTTTCTTCACCTATTGAAATGAAATTACGCTTTTTTCCTTGGAAAAAAAAAAAAAACTAAGTATTTTATTTTAATAATATATCATTATTTATTTAATTAATTAAAAAACAAATAATTATTAATTATTTATTTAATTAATATTATTATTAAGTAAATAACAATTTTTTTTTTGTTCGATTGTTGTTGGTAGCAATGAACCAACCATTGGTTAAGAGCCACAACCTAGGGGCATCTAAGCCATCAAAGTCACCCGTGGACAGGGTTGTTGAAATTTGACGTCCTACCTTATAAGTTAATAACTTTTTATATGACATTTTAATTTTAACATTGTCTTTGATTTGGCGTTTAAATTTTAATTTTACCAATCATAATCATAGTTGATTTTTGTTTTTGAAATTTAACATTTATAATAACTATAAAACATTCAATCCTCATATTTGCCTCATAATACAAAAATATAATTAAAAAAAAATAATAAACATAATGATTAAACCTAGCACGCACATAATGACAAAGAAGGTTTATCGGAAAAACTTTAAATATGCTTCTCCAAAAGAAACACAATGGGCATTTATCATTGGCCACCAAATACCATGGGCCCTAAAAACCATGACCAAGTCAAGTTTACCTAACAAGGGGAGACAATGAGACCATGACAAAAATCAAAATTTCCATATTAGAAATAAAAATACAAAGAAAAATTATTATATGCATTTAATTACTAATAACTAATTATATATATGGGCTTGGGATATAGATATTAATGACGTGTAAGAATAAAAATGCACTTCAAAATGACGCGTGAAATTAAAATTCACACTTCATTAATGACGATTAATTTTATAAAGTGGCTGGAATTTTGGGTGTCTCCTCTCAATATTATTAACTAAATAACAATGTTACTAATTAAATTATTTTATAATTATTTTGTTAATTAATTATTATAAAATAATAGTATTGTTTAATTAATAGTTCAACAATATTATTAAGCAAACAATTAAAATATGTATTTCATTAAAATCATTAAACAATAATATTATTTATTTAAAATCTAATTAAATAATAAATAATTAAAAATATTATTATTGACTAAATAACAATAATAACAATTAAATTATTTTATAATTATTTTGTTTAAATAATTTTTATAAAATGATAATATTGTTTAATTAACAATATTGTTTAATTAAACAATATTATTAATTAAAATTTTAAAATATCTGTTGTTCAGGATTTAAACCTTATAGTGAGGAGAGACAGTACCAACTTAAGTGGGGTTGACAAGTAAATACATTTATCATACTGCAACTAGTTCTTACAAATGAAGGGGATCGGGATATCGAAAGAAGTACCTTTGATCGACGGCTGGTCCTAGCTTTCACTTGATCTCCCGCTTTGATGAACCTGCAATACAAAAGAGACCTTCCTCGGCGTATCTTGACTATATAAATATTGAAAGCAAACAACCATCAACAATAATAAAATACTAATCCAAATGAACATGCAATCTCATAGACATTCGATTTGGGACAGGAAGGGTATTTCCACCTTTTTATTGTCAAAGAAACATGAATTAGTACAATATACCTGACGTTTCGAGATGTTTCTGCAACCGAGTCCTGGGCTCTTTCTCTTCACAATGACTTGGGAATTCCTCCAGCGTAATAGCACTTCAATGCCTTTATTCTAGGTCCCTCTCTCATGGAGCCTCCTTGTATTTATGGGACAAGGTAGGCAGTTGGAATCGAGAGGTGGTTGAATTGGGAGGTTGGGGAAGTTGGAGAACCAACTTCAACTAATCCCAATTCGTAATCTTAATATATTTTTTAATTTCATCTTAAGATGTGTGCGAGTTTCTCAAGGCATAGTAGCGCACACTATGCAACTTTACTATTTTACAACATGCGTTTGCAACTTTTCCAAGGTGTGCATTGGTTTCCCTTGAGTAAAGTAGGGCATTTTACAATATGTGCGCTGCTTTACTGCCCAGAGAGTAGCGCACATGTCAAAACATAAAGAGAAACAGGGAATTTCTCAACTGAAGAGGGTAGTTCTAGTCCATACATCATCTAGGTCAACCTAGCTCTTCAATCCATGTTGTCCTTTTGTGTGATCGACAGAGCAATGTGATCATGGACGGAGAAGTGCAGATTTGACCTATAACAGATGCCCCCTAATGTGTGAGGTCAGAGGGAAACGCTGGTCGAAATACATTATAATTCCAAGTCAGAGGAGGAGCAAGAAACCGCAAAACCAAGTCACAAAAACACCTGAAACAACGATCAAGTTTAGCAAGAAATTACAATCTTGACATCATATAGATGTGTAGCATGATCTCCGATACATAACTAGGATATGTATATATAGAGCATGGTCACTGAAATACAAGTGTGGATCCATGTCAAAAAGAGAGATCATAGCCATAACAACAAGTTGGATCTATGTCTCATGAAGAGCCAAAATAAGTGAGGCTCAATCTTGCGCAACTTGGGTGATAACATAAATATGGTGATGCTATCATAGTCCCAAGGTCTTCATCCAAACAACCCAAGGTACAAACCTTAACCATGCGAATAAATGAGCTGAGGTCAAGCATGGGGGGTATCGTTTGATTACCGGTCATTGATGTATATCGTTAACAAACACGAGGACTTCCATCGATAATGATAATGGGGTCCAAGGTACCTAGTACGATCCAACAAGTGTGAATAAATGGACTTGAAGTCGAACACTTGAGGAACCTGTCGAATAAGAGACATTGATGTATTCTCGTTATTCAACATCAAGGGAAAATGCCACTAATGATTGCAATCCCCAAGGTACTAACCGAAACTCTAAACTTCGTTCCCAGAGCATAATGAGATGAAGTCAATAGGAAGAAGTCCGCTGGAAGGGAGGCCTTAATGCATCCTCCATCATCCAACATGAGGAACAATCACAGGTATGAGCTGATGTGGAGTAGGACAAGTAACAAGATGAAACAAACTGACACCAAGATGGCCGACACATGAAGTCAAGGTAAACTGCAGAATGGCCGACACAGGATGTATCCTTGAACAGTGAGCATGGCACACAGTGACTTAGGAATTTTTCAACATGAAGGAGAAATGATATAAGCCTGCAATGTAGGAGACATTGACAGGCCCTCCATATGGTTGGAAGAATAACCAACAGGGGGAGTAAAAACTCAGAGGTTAGGTTAACCCTAAGGTCAAAAAATGAAAACCCAACTGACATGAAAGACTCAAGTAGGTGTTGTGTTCAAGAACATGATTGACTTAACTGCCTTTGAAACCAAAAAAGAAGTGATATACCCTTCTTATCCCTTATTCTTTTTGGTAAAAGAATGTCCTTCTTGTTGGTTTAATGAGTTTAAGAAAGATAGAAAACTCAATAAGTCCAACCATGTAAAAGTTTAACGAGCCCATGGGAGGAAGACTCAAGACCTTCTTCACTTTTTACAAAGTTCGAAGAAGAGATAGACGAATACTCTATAATACTGATATCTGGATTTTAATATCGAGCCGAGATCTGTTCTTGCTCGTTGGTGTTTTCAATTTTAAGGAGTCTGAAAAACTTAAACAATAACTCCATACACCTACCCGTGGATTTTAATATCGAGCCCAGGTTGGTATATGCTCGCCGGTGTTTTCCTGTTTATAGAGTCTGAAAAGCTTAAACAATCCTCTATATACCCTCTCGTGGATTTCACATCGAGCCCGAGTAGGTGAGTGCTCACTTGGTGTTTTTATGTTTCGAGAGCCTGAAAACCCTAAAGAAGGCTCCAAAAGTCTTTTTTCATACAGTTAGTCTCCTCCCCCCCAAAAGTGTAAAATGATGAGATAAGAACTCTTCTAGCCATGTATGACTAGAGTATACCTTTTTCGTAAATGATCCATAGATGTCCGGAAAAGGGGTAAACTTATACCTAAGTGGATGTCGCTTCAAATCCTTTAACGAGTCTGAAATGACAACTATACTCGGCAATCCTGTCATATTTAAAGAGTCTAACTAGAGTGTGAAAGAACTCTATAAAGATCTTTTTCATAAAGTTTTAACGAGCCCGAAAAAGTAAACTCGTGACCTCCTTACTGTTTTTAACGAGCTCGAAGTGAAGGTTGAAGAATGCTTGTAGCCTCCATACTGTTTTTAACGAGCTCGAAGTGAAGGTAGAAGAATGCTCGTTACCCCCTTACTATTCTAAACGAGCTCAAAGTGAAGGTAGAAGAATGCTCATCGGTGGATAAATGTCCAAATGAATGGCAGACTGCATTATAGACTCTAGGAAAACTTCATCAGATGGAAGTATATCATTCCAAATAGAATGCATGTATAACATTTAGATGGAGTCATCACCTGGTCAATTGCCGGGACCCAGTCCCGAGAAGTTAAGAATGGATTTAGAGGCTTCTTCTCAGTAGCAATTGGACTCAAGGAACAATATACCACATAATTTGATTGTGACATGGTAGTTCCTACTAACGGGGGACATACTTGGTCTATAGTTGGGTAATAAGAGGGATAAACAAATGTAAGCTGATCGATAGTGACAATGCTTTTGTTGTGAGGAACATGCATCACGCGTAAGAGCGTAGACACCACAACCTACATAGCATATACGTAATCACGCCATAGGATCATATCAAAATCCATAGGGTCCTTTAAAACCATAAAATCAACTAAGACTGTTTTTCCACCCAAAGTAACGGGTATTTGAGGGAGGAATCCCAACAGTTCACTAGGTATTTTATCGAAAGTCAACGGCCAATTAACAGCTGGAATAAGGTTAGGAAAACCTAAATCTCTCCAAGCATAAGGGGATAAGATACTAATAGAGGCTCCTTCATCTACAATACATCGATGAACCGCATGGTTGTCGATATCAACCTTTATCTGAAAAGGTGTAGCAGAAGGAAGGCGAGGCCCAGTTAGGCTATGCCAATCAAAGGAAATGATCCTAGAGCTTGATAGGGGTTCACTCAGCACAGATGAAGTGCCCCCCATTGTTGGGTCTAGGAAATTCCCCTTTTTGTCCATCCTTATTACATCATTTTTCCCTAATTTTATCCTATTTTCATAAGCTATATCCATGCTTTTCTCCAGATCGACCAATAATCTTGACAGGTATAATTTGTTATTTCTTTATTTATTTTATGCCTAAGATTGTTAAGGGTTGAGATCCTAGTCCTTGGTTTATGCTGATCTGTGTAATTTCATTTAGTCAAGGTCCAAAGCGTGGGTGTATCAACCAAGTGGCGCCATCTGTTACTCTTCAAAGCACCAGCTCCTCATAACTCCAAGGGACAGCGCATTCATCCACAAGTATCTGTAATAGGCTTCCACTGAAACAGAACCCAGCTGCAAAAAATAGATCGCATTTCAGCTTGCCAAATCTGTTGATCCATTGATTACTGGAGTAGCAACTCTTTCATGAGTAACGACTTCCTTTAATACGGATGTAACAGTTAGCTGTAACTCCGCAGCATGAAGATCATAGATATTCATTGCTACAAGATTTTAGTGGATCGTGATATGCACTTTCAATGTATAAATATGTAAAGGCTCTCATAGCCTGGGGTTGGACAATTACCATTTTACATAAGCTATAACAGAGCACTGATACTGTCAATTTCCATCATTAATATGAGAGCAGAGTTCTTCATTTCTATGTCTTAATTTGTTGTGATTCTCGGCGTCTCTGTTAGAAGGCCAAGGCCCGCCTTCTCACAGAGATAGCCGGTTTAAGTAGGTATGGTAATTTAGCTTTCTTTTTGTTGTGTGGTGTGGAATTATTGCAGATGTTATTGGTAGCTGCAACAGAGAATTAGCTTTCCTTTTGGCAGTTCATAATTGCATCTTGAATAGCTGTAGTAGATTGGTGTGACAATCAACTGTGTAGGATAATTCAGTTAATGCATGTGTGTTTGAATCAACTGTAACAACCAAGCTCAATTCCAATATCTTTCAGTTGTTTATGCTTTCTAGGATTTCCAGTAATTATCAGTTAGAGTCCAAGCTTAGATTCTGGTTACCGTTGTATCTTCAATTGATTTAAAGTAGGCAGATTATGATTGAGTAACAGTAGCTGCTGGATGGATTGTTTTGGTAAAGATCAATTATTGGTAGTTTGATAATTATAGGATTTAACTTCTTGCAAAAGCAATCTGGTTTATTTCTATTCTTAATTTTATAACTATTGGGTGATTTCTGTAGGAACGTAGTTTCAATCAAATCCTTAGATGTGTGAATTAGCTTAGTCTACTTTTTGGAGTGAGTTTGGTTGGATAGATTGGTAGGATCATTATCTACATTTATTAAATCAACTGCTTGACATGTTTATGCACAAATTATGCTTATTACCATTGAAACAAAATACCTCCCTGGGTTTGACAATTTATATTGACCATCCTGTGTGTTAGCTTTAATTAACTAACATATAGGGTGACCAACATTTTGGTGTCATTACCGGGGATGGTAATAGATAGACAGAGTTAGTAGTTGGTTTCATTTGATTTGATTTTATTTCAATTATTTACAGCATGCATGAATACAAGAAAAACAAATTGGGAACCCCCTTTGAATACTAACATTGCAGGTGGAAGAGGTCGAGGTCGTAATGCAGGTCAGGGAAGAAACACATACATTGATGAGATAATTGCTAGATCTGATTCTTCCACTAGACCACCGCGGAACTCTACAGGAAGGGGAAATTCTTTTCCTCCCAATCTTGCACATTCAGCATCCACAGTGGAGAATACAACGGGACCTTCAACTCCTGTTGCATAAAGTAAACCCCCTGAAGATAAGGGAAGCGCTGTAGGTGCACTAGATAGAGAGGAGATCTATAATATCGATGGAACGAGAGTTACTAAAGAGGTGTGGTTGGAGACTCGCCAAATAGCAGAGGACGAGAGAAGGCGAGAAGAAGAGAGGATAAGAGAGGAAGAAGCTAAAGTAGAGGAAGAATGCATAAAGGAAACTGTTGAATTTTGGACTAGAACCAGGGCTGGTAGAGAATAGGAGGGCGAGAACGAACATGGGAATAACCGAGAAGAAGAAGGAGAAAATAATCAGCCCAATAATACTGTGGCGACATTAGAATTCCCTATCCTCCAAATACCTGGAGCAACTTCTATGAAAAACATCTCACCATCAGTTGTCCCGAATTTTCATGGTAAGTCCTCTGACGATCCTGATGAGTTTCTTTTTGAGTTTGATATCCTCTGTCGCAGCTATGATTACACCTCTAGTGCTCAGAATCTTAAGTTATTCCCAGCCACCTTAAAAGGAAATGCTCTACGCTGGTTCATGAGTCTGGGTCGTGAGACCATTACTACTTGGGACCAAATGAAAAACACCTTCCTTTCTAAGTATCAAGAATATTGCAGAACTAGGGATAGAAAGGAGGAGTTGTTTAAAATGGTTCAGAAGGATGAAGAAATTTTGGAAGACTTTGTGGAAAGATTGTTGTACAATTTACAAAGATTTGTTCATGCTGAGATTGGCAAGGATGTGCTCAAGATCATTTTACTAAGAGGAATTAGAGAAGACTGACTTGATATGTTAAATCTGCTGGGAAAAGGGGATATCTCGAAGGAACCTTTCGAAAAGATTATTGAATTATGTCGAAGGTACTTTAGGGGATCCTCTAGAACTAGCAAACAAGACAAAGACCGAGACCAGGATGTCTTCACTAGGACTCAGAAGTTAGCTAGTGGAGGGGCCACTCGAGCAGAAATAGGCAACTTACTGGAGAATTTTAAAACAAACATGATGAGCTCCATTTCCTCATAGTTAGATTCCATGAGAGCAAAGCAGAAGCAAGTGGTAGAAGATCTTACACTTGGTGTATTCTGTCCTAGATGTAGGAAAAAGCACCCACTGAAGGAATTCCCGTTGGACAAAGCAGAGGTATGTAGGATATGTGAAATTGAGCATGATACTAAGGAATGTCCTTCCTTACCTAAGGTCAAAGCAGTCCTGCAGGCATCTATTCTTGATGTGGATCCAGCATACTTCATGGCACAGAAGAAACCATGGCAACCTTGAAACCAAGGTAAGAATCCAGACCCAACATTTTTTCTGAATAACATGAATGGAATGAACAATATGCCTAATATGAATACACAATTCCCTTCACATTATTCTAACAACGAGTGGCATCCATCTCAAAACCCAATGAAAAATCCTAATTCATGGACACCATGGTCACAACAGTCAAACCATCCTCCTTGGAATTCTAACTGGAGAAATTCTTACCAAGGAAATAACTTTTCCCATCACCAGACTCAATATCAACAGTACCCACCTCAATAGTATCAGCATCAGCAGTATCAGCACCAACAGTATCAGCAACCACAACTCCCTTTCCAAAACAATGCCACACCTATGAATGCACCACTTCGACCACAACTACTTGCACAACCTAACCCGAACCCAAACAATAAAGCAGTCCATCAATTTGAGACTGCCAACATGCCTGCATATTCCATAACTCAGATTCCCTACAATGATATACAATTACGATCAGGGAGGGTGGTAGAACCTATTATCATTGAGGATGTTTCATCCCCAGTGATTGAAACTGGAGTAAATCAGCACTATGAGAACATGGTTAATTCAGCAACCCCATTGTTGAGGATGTTGATACTCCTACTAAAACAGTAGCTGAAACTCAGAAAGTAACACACGATGTGTCACAGCCTACACAGTTGAATAGAGAACCACCATACCCTGAACGATTGGCCCTGCAGAAAACAGTGGAACAGCCCTGATTTGATCTCGTGGGAGAGTTGAAAAATTTGTATGTTAAAATTCCACTGTTACAGGCCCTCCATGATGTGCCCATTTATGCCAAGACTGTTAAATATTTATGTGTCAAGAAACCAGGAAGAAGGCCCAGGACCCCCCCACTGTCCACGTGGTGGGAAAGCCTTCAGAATTAATAATGGGGAATGCTCCTGTGGAAAAATATGATGACCCTGGGAACCCGACTGTTACAATTCACATAGGGAACACACAAATTCCAAATGTCTTGGTGGATTTAGGCGCAACGTTATGACCATAGAAACTGTGAAGAAATTGGGACTCACTAATCTTCGGCCAACGCTTCCTATTTTGGAACTTGCTGATAGATCAACACTCAAGCCTGAAGGGATCCTAGATGACCTCGTGATCTCAGTTGACTTGTGGGAATACCCTGCGGATTTCTTGGTGTTACAGCCAAAATCCCAGTTGGGGGGACACCCACTGATCCTAGGAAGACCGTGGTTGGCATAGCATATGCCTATATCAACTGTCGGTTAGGATCTATGACCATTTCAGATGGAACTGAGATCAAGAGCCTATCCCTGTACCCTCCATCTCGACTAAGCACAGAAGCTGAGACTCCATTATGGGCAAATTTGGAGGAGGAAGAGGGTGTGCAACCATTACTAACCATAGGGAGAGCCTTAACATTTAAAGATGAAACAGAGGATGATGCCATTAATAGTTTCATCAGTGAGCCCACGTCAGTCAATAAAAATGTCTATCAGATCTTGGATAGTACTCTAGCTGCAACAAAACAAGAAAATCTTACAGAAGAAACTCTAATCTGTGATGACAGTATAATTCCAGTACTTAAGAATTCGAAGAGTGTTCCAGTAGAAATTGAGCCAGGAAAAACATTGAATATCAATCATAATCTGGAACCTAGCGAGTTGGAATAGCTAGTCACTTTGCTGAAACAACATATGGGAGCTTTCGCTTGGGAGTACATAGATATGAAAGGAATTCCTTCTCATTTGTGCACCCATCACATTTATATTAATAGTGACTCTAGGCTTGTATGTCAACCACAAAAAAGGATGAACCCGAACCTAAGAGACATAGTGAAAGAAGAAATCCAAAAACTTTTGGAAGCTGGATTCATATACCCAATTTCAGACAGTGAGTGGGTTTCTCCACTCGTGATTGTGCCAAAGAAGAATGGGAAATGGAGGGTCTACGAGGATTACAGAGAATTGAACAAAGCAACGCAGAAGGACCATTTCCCCTTACCTTTCATCGATCAGGTCCTTGATACCTTGTCTGGGAAAAAGTATTTCTCCTTTCGAGATGGCTTTAGTGGCTATAACCAGATCCAGATTGATCCAGAAGATCAGGACAAAACCACTTTCACCTACTCCTGGGGATCTTTTGCCTACCGAGTACTTCCTTTTGGGTTGTGCAACGGACTAGCTACATTTCAGACAGCAGTGATTGGAATATTTTCAGAAATGGTGAATGATTGCATGGAAAGTTTTATGGATGACTTTACTCCATATGGTGATAGTTATGAAGAAGCACCGAAAAATTTAGAAAAGGTCTTGAAACGCTGTGAACAAAGTCAGCTCTCTTTAAGCACTGAAAAGTGCCACATGATGATGAATGAAGGCATAGTGCTGGGGCACTTCATCTCTTCTGATGGTATCCAGGTAGATCCATCCAAAATCAAGGTAATTGAAAATATACCAACTCTTGGAACACAGAAGGATGTACGTAGCTTCTTGGGGCATGCTGGCTATTACAGAAGGTTCATAGAAAAATTTCCCAAACTAACTTCTCCTTTGTTCACTCTGTTGATGAAGGATGCATAGTTTGTATGGAATGATGCATGCCAAACAGCGTTTACTGAGCTAAATAGAAGGATGTCTGCAACACCCATCTTATGAGGGCCCAATTGGGCTCTACCTTTTCACATTTCTTCAGATGCTTCAGATGCTGCCATTGGAGCAGTTTTGGGATAGCATGAAGGTAATGCTCCTTATGCCATTTACTACATTAGTAAAAATTTGTCTCCTATTGAACTAAATTATACTGTCACAGAAAAAGAATTTATTGCCATTGTTTATGCCATCAACAAATTTAGACATTATAGGATATTCTACTTTTGTGCACACTGATCATTCTGCTATCAAGTATTTAATGAATAAACCGATCATGAATGCTAGAGTTACTAGATGGCTGTTATTGTTACAGGAATTTGATATCACAATTATTGATAGACCAGGAAAGGAAAATGTTGTTGCATATTTTTTATCTCGACTTACTAACAGTGATGACAATTTACCAGTCGAAGATTCCTTCCCTGACGAACATTTGTTTGCAGTATCAGCTCATTCCCCATGGTATGCAGATATTGCTAACTTTTTGGCTATAGGTAAGCTCCCAGCACATCTGTCAAAGAGAGAAAAAAGGAAGATCATTCAACAAAGTGCTAGGTACTGCTGGATTGATGGCCATCTTTTCTACACAGGGCTTGATTTAGAGATCAGAAGATGTGTTAGAGAAGATGAAATCTTTAGCATTCTTAAAGCTTGCCATGATGAGCCCTATGGGGGACATTTTGCTGACAAAAGGACAGGTCATAAAGTTTTGAGAATGGGCTATTTCTGGCCCACATTGTTTAGGGATGCAAAAAAATATGTTCAGGCATGTGATAGCTGCCAAAGGATGGGCCAACCCAATAGATTAGATGAGATGCCTTTGCAGCCACAACTTGTGGTTGAACCATTTGATAGGTGGGCTCTAGATTTTGTAGGGCCTATCAACCTTCCCTCAAAGCAGAAAGTTCACATCTTGGTTTGCACAGATTACATGACCAAATGGGTAGAAGCTGTAGCCTTGGTCAAGGCCAATGATCAGGCTGTGATTGATTTCCCATATGAAGAGACTTTTACTAGGTTTGAAGTACCTAAGGAAATCATTATAGACGGTGGACCACAATTTGTGTCTCACAAGCTGGAAGCACTGTTACAAAAATTTCATATTTAGCATAGAATAACCTCGCCATATCATCCACAGGCCAATGGCCAAGTGGAGAGCACAAACAAGGTTATCGAGGCTATTCTGACAAAAAGAGTGAAGAGCCATCGTAAATATTGGGATGAAAGTATTCCAGAGACACTATGGGCCTATCATACTACGTGGCGTAACACCACTAGTTTTTCCCCATATGAGTTAGTGTATGGTAAGAACACTGTTTTTCCAAGTGAATTTGAAATCAGAACATTGAAAACAGCTGTGGAAGCAAACCTGGATTTATCAGAGGCACAGAGGAACCGACTGAATCAACTCAATGAATTGGATGAGAAGCGCACAAATGCAGTATATAATACAGCTTTAATCCAACAACAACGCTCTAAGTGGCATGATCGATTTATAAAGAAGAAAGTCTTCCAAGAGGGGGACTGGGACCTGTTGTATGATTCACGGTTTAAGAGGGACTTTAAAGGTAAATTGCACACCCGTTGGTTGGGTTCCTATCGGATAGATCGGGTATTTAATAATGGAACAGTCCGGTTGATCACCATTGATGAAAACAAAGTACCATTATTCGCAAATGGTCATCGACTGCGACTATATCACAAACCGATCTCAAGGGAAGCTTTTGTTTCGCATGTTGCAGGTGATCCAGACTATCAGCTAACGCTGGGACAGGGATTTCTCTTAACCCCTGTCAATTTTTAAGAACTGCAATATCCATGTGATCGGTACATAAATAATCCATTTTTTTTTCTTTCATTCTGTATTTTATCTATTTTTTTCATTTTGCATTTCATTGGGTTTGTTTGAAGAATTCTATGCAGGGACTAATTGGAGGAATAACAGTCGTGACTGGGCCAGACGATTGCGGGCACCTTGCATTTCTTTCTGATCTAATAAATCTCTTTTTAAGAAGATGGATGATTCGTTATCTTTCAGCAGCCAGCTAAAAATTTTCCTGTTAGTTCATGTCATGCAACTGCGACTCCTTACCTTGCTCATTCTTACTATTTCACCAGCTGCGACTCCGCTATCCTTGACTATTCCACTAAAACCAGCAGCTGCGGCTCCTTACCTTGCTCATTCTTACTATTTCAGTAGCTGTGACTCTGCTATTCCTGACCAATCTGCCAAATGCAACACTTGCGACTCCGCTATCCTTGACTATTCCGCTAAACCCAGCAGTTGTGACTGCTCTATCCTTGACCATTCCTCTAAACAGCTATGACTCCACTATTATTGACTATTCCACTAAACCCAGCAGCTGCGACTCCGCTATTTTTGACTATTCCGCTAAACCCAGCAGCTACGACTCCGTTGTTCTTGACTATTCTACTAAATCCAATAGCTGTGACTCTGTTATTTCCACTTCATTTCTGCTCCTTTCGTACAGCTGCGACTCTGCCATTTTTTCTTATTTTGCTAAGTCTAGCAGCTATGACTCTGTCAGTTTGTCTGCTCTCCGATTGACGATGCCAATAATGATTCAATTGGGCATCCGTTTTGTTGCTCACTCCACACGATCCAATCATGGTTTGCCACGAAGGAAAATTTCAGGTGTCTTGAGTAGCTGTCAGCCCAGGTGGCGGTGGCCACATCACTTCAGCACATGTGAATTCATATTCACGAGGACGATGGCCGGCTGTAATGATTGATCCATGGCTCAAACTCATAAACGCAAAGGTACGAATAGCATCTTTTACATGATTTGGCAGAAAATTAAATACGGTAATAATGATTATGTACTATCGTAACCCTCGATTAACAAACCCATACGAATTCACCTCTATGGATTATGTCAGGATCATGGTTGTATTTATTTCCTGTCACCTTACCCGATTTCACCTGTTACCCCAATTCTGCCAACCTCATCGTTTCAACGAAATGTTCATACTGGCCCAGACTTGCCTAAAACCTGATTTTTGAACCCCAACGACCCTTTGCATGTTTATAAAACTTCAACTTCCACGTCTAGACTGGAAATTGTTGCATTCATTCTGAACTTTGAGGAGGGATTAAAATGGGAAACCCAGTCCGACATGAACCAGTAAATATAGAAGCTGTACATGCCAATGCAGAAGTTCTTAATATTTTTACAGCAGTAGGTTGGATGGCATACTTTGAACAGTTGAACGGTTTCCACACAGAAACCGCATTGCAATTTTCCCTCAACCTGACTGATACTCACTCTGAGGTCAGGGGACTACGTGTGGATGTTACAGAAGAAATCATAGCTGAGGTTATTGGCTTACCCCTAGTTGGGAAGAAGTTATTTGGACGGAAGGCACATAATGCAAATGCGGTGAGGGAATTTTTGGCAGTTGGAGAGTAGGTTAGTCCAAAGCACCGTGGGCTGGAACTGGCATCTTTACCACCACCCTGGAATCAAATGGCAATCTTTGTGAAAAGATACATCTCTTGTGGAGGTAGGTACCAAATTGTTTCCTTCTCTGAACTTCCCTTACTGTCTCATTTACGCCATGGCAATTTGGTGAATATACCATTTTATATGCTTAAAGCCCTACAAACCATGGCTGGATATGCATGAACCACCCAACACCCAGTTTCCTCCCTTATTAATCATGGCCTAATTAAATTACTAGTCCTAAGAGCCATTGCAAATCGTAATTTAACCTGGGAACAATTTTTGGCTGGAGATGCGCCAATCATACAACCTATATTAGAAATGGAGGGTGTTGGTGAAGATAGTGAGGACCGGCATTCCTCAAATCCAGTTGGGGGGGAGACTGGAGCATTTGAAAATCATACCAGTGATGAAGAGGAAGTAAACAAGGGAGAAGCAGAATTAACAGAAAACCCTGTTGCTGAGGAAATTATGATGGAAACCATGGAGCAGGAGGCAGAAAAATTAGAAGTTGTAAATGCAGAAGAAGATACTCAAATAAAAGAAGCTGAAACTAGAGCAGTTGTTGAAGCTGGGACAGTAGAAGCTGCAATTGCAGAAACAGGAATTTAGGAGGAAGGATATCAGACAAGAATAGTAGAAGAAGGGACTGTGGAAATTTTGGAGGTTGTGTCCTCTCTGGAGATAAGGGGTACCATTATTGAAGAAGAAAAGACCGAGGTAAAGACCCATGTGTCAAAGAAACAAAGAGTAGGATCAGGAAACAGGGGTCAGACACCCACTGCAGCAAAGAAAAGGAAAATCAGAATTGTCAAAGCACCAGTACCAGTAGGCAGTGAGGAACACGCAATGGGAATGGTGAAGAAGGACTCGATTAGTTGTAGCAGTAGAAGTAGTTGTAACAGCTGTAGCAGCAGAAGCAGTTGTAACAATAGCAGCAGCAGAAGCAGCTGTGACAGCAGCAACAGCAGAAGCAGCTGCAATAGCAGCATAGGTAGCAGAGACAACAGAAGAATCTGAGACAATGGATACAATTGGGGGTAATATTGAAGCACCCTTAGCAGAGACAACAGGAGCAGTCGGAGAGAATAGGGAGTCACCTGTGGTAGAGAAAGCACCTATAATAGGAGTAGATATAGAGATTCCCATTTTGAACCCCAAGTCATCTACTGCTATGCAGGAACCTTCTAGAGAAGAACCTCAAATCGAAAATCTCCTGCTTGAAAAAGAATTATTAAAAGAGGAGGTGCAGATATTGTGAAATGAGCTGGAAAGATGGAAGGGAGTAGTTGGAAAGAAAGCAGAGAAGAATTTGAACACATTAGCAAATGCTGCAAACTTATTTGAAAATTCATCTTTTTCATTTGAAAATGAGAAGTATGGAGAGACTGTTTGTCCAGAGTGTGGAGATATATTTTTTGCAGCAGGACACAGAGTTGTTGTGTTGGGAGATGTATCACAAAGGCATGTACAGATAGAGGAGGTGGAAGAAAGAATGCCATAAATCGAATTGATGGAGGAAAATGAGCCAAGAATTAAAGAGATCCCTGATTTGAATTTAGAAGATGAAACAGTACAGTCCCAGCCATTAGGGGATACCAAGCTTCTTCAGGACCAATCTCATCAGTCAGGGAAACTTGATATAACCCAAAAACAATCTCAGCAGTTCAAATAAATTGAAGAACAGTGGACTGTTACACAAGAACCAGTACCCTTGAAAATATTTAGTGAGACTACAACTCAGACAACAACATTTGATATCAAGGACCAAGAAGAAAACATTGTTACACAAGAACCAGTGTTTCTAAAATCATTTGCTACAGTTGCAACACAAACTGAGATGGCTGAGATTGAAATGGAGAAGGGGGATGCTGTCACACAAGAACCAACAATCCTAAGAATATTGGCTAAGACTGTAACATAGACTGAGGGGGCTGAGGTTGATATGGAAATAAAGGATGCTATTACACAAGAACCAGTATCCCTGAAATCCATGGCTGAGACTGCACCACAGGCATAGACCACTGCCACTCCAATAGAGGATGAAACTGTTACAGTGGAAAACAAAAACAAGGAAGTCATTTATCTTGAATCTGATGATGAAAATGAGGCAGAAGACAGAAGGTTTCAAAGGCTGGAAAAGAGGATTCTCTAGTTAAATCTCTAGTTGGATAAATGGCTCAAGTGGATTGATCAATTCAGGACAGGTATGATCTCTCTCCAAGAACATGATAGGAATGTCATTAAAGGGCTGAGAGAAACGTGGGCTAAGGAGTTATTCTTCCATAAACTCCGGTGGGAGAAACTTCAAGAAAAATTGGAAGGATTGAAGAAACTTAAGTCCCCGCAACAAGAAAAAGACAATATATACACTCTTTCCATAGAATTGTTGAGTTGCAGGGCTCCATCCCCCTCTTACCCTGTCTTTCTCCATGAGCAGACAACTTTATTTCAATTAAGGGCTCTTAAGGAGGGGAGATCATTTGATTTGGCAACAGCTACTTAGTTTTTGGAGACTTTTCTGAAAATTGATTTTGAGGATCAACATTTGTTATGTGAATTGTATTTACATCACAAGGCTTGTTATCTTGACTCTCCATCTAATCCATTATCTTGTCTACGGGATGTTCAGTTGAGGGAATTTTCCTCCTTTGTTATTAACCATGTAAGACGGCGAGATGATTTCCAAACCATCCCCAGGAATGAGGAGAATTCTACTCTCTAGATTAGGGGGGAGCCTCAGGATCCAAAAGCATTCATAGAAAATCATGCTAAATCTCTAAGGGTTCCTTCAATTGCCCAATACTTTGAAATCCTGTGAGATAAACTACTTACCACATGTGTCCCAATGATTCTTAATATGCAGCAGGATGCCACGGAAGGTAGTGAATACAGATGGATGTAGTCTTCCTCATCTCTGAAGGAAATGGATCCATATGGATTTGAAAATTTCATGCAAGCTTTGACAAGGCTTCCTAGATATGTGCAGTGCATGAAATAGTGTGGGTCTTGGTGGATTGGCTTAAGATTCAAATTCCCTCTCATATGGTTTCCTATGAGTCCTTACAAAAAGAGATATTCTTTGACTATAGAAGAAGAAGAGTTGTGTTGAGAGCATTGGATATCCTAATATGGGTTTGTGCCTCGAGGGGAGACACCAGAACTTGCCTACAATCTTACAAATATTCACAGATTCAAGTCAGACTTAGATTAGAACTAAGGGAGGTTATTGCATGAGGACATGCAATCGGATAGTTGGGGGGAGATGTTGGGTCTAGGAAATTCCCCTTTTTGGCCATCCTTATTACATCATTTTGCCCTAATTTTATCCTATTTTCATGAGCTATATCCATGCCTTTCTCCAGATCGACCAATAATCTTGACAGGTATAATTTGTTATTTCTTTATTTATTTTATTCCTAAGATTGTTAAGGGTTGCGATCCTAGTCCTTGGTTTATGTTGATCTGTGTGATTTCATTTACTTAAGGTCCAAAGTGCAAATGTATCAACCAAGTGGCGCCAGCTGTTACTCTTCAAAGCACCAGCTCCTCATAAATCCAAGGGACAATGCATTCATCCACAAGTATCTGTAACAGGCTTCCACTGAAACAGAACCCAGCTGTAACAGACAGATCGCATTCCAGCTTGCCAAATCCGTTGATCCATTGATTACTGGAGTAACAACTCCTTCATGAGTAACAACTTCATTTAATACGGCTCTAACAGTTAGCTGGAACTCTGCAGCATGAAGATCATAAATATTCATTGCTGCAAGAGTTTAGTGGATCATGATCTGCACTTTCAATGTATAAATATGTAAAGGCTCTCGTAGCCTGGGGTTGGACAATTACCATTTTACATAAGCTGTAACAGAGCACTGATACTGTCAATTTCCATCATTAATATGAGAGTAGAGTTCTTCATTTCCGTGTTTTAATTTGTTGTGATTCTCGGTGTCTCTGTTAGAAGGCCAGGGCCTGCCTTCTCACAGAGATAGCCGGTTTAAGTAGGTAGGGTAATTTAGTTTTCTTTCTGTTGTGTGGTGTGGAATTATTGCAGATGTTATTGGTAGCTGCAACAGAGAATTAGCTTTCCTTTTGGTAGTTCATAATTGCATCTTGAATAGCTGTAGTAGATTGGTGTGACAGTCAACTATGTAGAATAATTCAGTTAATGCATGTGTGTTTGAATCAGCTGTAACAGCCAAGCTCAATTCCAATATCTTTCAGTTGTTTATGCTTTCTAGGATTTCCAGTAATTATCAGTTAGAGTCCAAGCTTAGATTCTAGTTACCGTTGTATCTTCAATTGATTTAAAGTAGGCAAATTATGATTGAGTAACAGTAGCTGCTGGATGGATCATTTTGGTAAAGATCAATTATTGGTAGTTTGATAATTATAGGATTTAACTTCTTGCAAAAGCAATCTGGTTTGTTTCTATTCTTAATTTTATAACTACTGGGTGATTTCTGTAGGAAGGTAGTTTCAATCAAATCCTTAGATGTGTGAATTAGCTTAGTCTGCTTTCTGGAGTGAGTTTGGCTGGATAGATTGGTAGGATCATTATCTACATTTAGTAAATCAACTGCTTGACATGTTTATGCACAAATTATGCTTATTACCATTGAAACAAAAGACCTCTCTGGGTTTGACAATTTATATTGACCATCCTATGTGTTATCTTTAATTAACTAACATATAGGGTGACCAACACCCATTTCAGGAACGCCCGAACTGATAATACAAATGACTTCAGGTACAAGTGCATCAGTCTCTGAAGGACTGATGGGATCAGTTGAAGATTGCATCAATTCGATCACTTCACTCTCTGAAGGAAGAGTGGGGTTGACCAAATATTGCATTGGTTCAACCACTTCATCAACCAAAGGTTGATCAGGATGTCGGGAATCTATATACAGTTCAGGAGCGGAGGATCCTTCAAACATGGACCACACTCTCCGCACCTTTGGAATAGAAGGGCATAGGTTAGTAAGGTGATCTCCCTTACAAAGTTTACAAGGGAACTTTATGCTTTCGTCCTATAAGCTTAGACTCCTTTACAACAATAGTACTCTCAGCATGACTAGCATTGGCTGACAGCTTGCCCCCACCATGACTTGCAGTGGCTGGTTGCTCAAAAGCAGAAGACTTTTGAACTACTGACCACACTCTTTTCACTTCTGGAAGTACAGGGCACAAATAGGTCAGGTGGTCTCCCTCGCAAAACTTACAAGGGAACTTAAGCTTCTGTTTATTAGGTTTTTCGCTAGCGTCAAATTTCTCAGCATGACTTGCAATGGTTGATTCGGTGTCTCTAGTATGACTCACAGTAACTGGTGACTTGTCATTAATATGACCAGTAGCGATCAATGACGTGTCCTCAACATGAGAAATAGTGGTTGAAGACATGCTTTCAGTATGATTTGTAGTGACTAAACGTTTTCTCCCAGCATCACCTCCAGAGGCTGGGTAGGTGCCCTCGGCATGACTTCTAGAGGCTAGGTGGCTGCCCCAACATGACTTCCAGAGGCTAGGTGGGTGGGTTTAGTATCATTTACAGTGACTGAGTGAATTCTGCCAACATGAACTCCAGAGGTTGGGTAGGTTCCCCCAGCATGACCTCCAGAGGCTGGTTGCATAGGTTCAATATGCTTTACAGTGACTGAAATTTTTCCCCCAACATGACCTCCATAGGTTGGGTGGGTGCCCCCAGCATGTCTTCCAGAGGCTGGGTGGCTACCCCCTTGCTTTGGCACCTTCTTCCTATTCTTCGTCCGTCTATTCCTTTTAGACTATTGGTTACTAGTATTACTACTTTCACCACATGAGGTAGAAGGAGGAGGAGAAGATGTTACTGGCGAAGAAGGCATGGGGTTCTGATTCTCTTGATGTGAGGAGCTTACTTGAGAAGCATCAGGAGCATGCAAGGCATTCGGAGTGGAAAACAACCACACTAGTATCCCTATAGTGAATCCCGGAAGATTCAAGGTAGCCATTAAGGGAGTACCAATGTTCCCAATGAATGGAAAATCACAAGGATCCCCTTGAATAGGGGTCCCTTGATTGGTGCTCACCGGGATGCTATCCATGGTTTCTAACTCAACGGGCCATAAATATCTAAGGCCAACTAAAAACAAGTAGCATAAAGAGCACACCACTAAAAAGGTCATAGGTAATCCAAACCAGGAAAACAGATGCCTTCCGGAGGGAAGTCTGGGATGATTAGGGCCCAGAACTAACCAAGGAGGGATGAAGAACAGTTACAAGGGGTCCACATACAAGTCCTTTGGGTGCAATCGTTTGAATCACCAAACCGCCTTCCCTAATTTCTGTAGAGGGTTTCCTCCCACATTTGTCCTAGGTACAACAGAAATAGCCTTCTGTCATCACCTATGTAGAGCCCTAGAGTCTGGATACTAAGGTTACCACCAATACGAAATAACATTGGGGGACAATCGTCATCCTAGACGAGATGCACGGGCAGGGTAACAAAGCTTGAAATCCAAAAGCACTTTAAAAAGCACTAGTGGACCCCCGTACGCGGACCAAAGTGAGGGGGTATCCTCAACAATTCCATTCGCCCATGGCCTTGTTCTTAACTCTGGTTTGAGTAGAGCATCCCAAGACTATTTGATAGAGATGGATTTACCTAAATGAAAGTCGTACTACGATTGTTGAGTAATGAAGCCAGTTTCAAATCGTTTAAGGTGATTTAAGTCCGAATCTCTAGCATAATCTAGTTGATGTTGTGTATACCTAAAAAGAAAAATGTTGCCAATAAATTTTATTAATATTTCTTTTTTAGGGCTACTTGTTACTCAAGAGTTGTAGTGCGGTGTGTGGAATGGTTTATATGAAATTAAAGTGCAAGTAAAGTAATGCTTTCAAATTCACAAAAACTTTTTCTCTTTTCTGTTTATATTCTTTCAAAAATCGAAAACTAGGAAATCCTAAAAAAAAAATTCTTTTTGTATTTTTCTTTCAATATTTCAAAGCAAACTATGCTACCTTAAAATAATGAAAGACCTTACTACTAAGCTACTTGAACAATTTTTTTGTCTTTTCTGATAATTATAAAAGAAAGAGAACTTGTACAAAAGCAAGTAAGATCTAAATGTAAAGTGTGCATAAGACAAACACCTAAATGGATCAAAACAAACGAATCAAAATACTCAATGAAGACCTGACTTACCAAGTTTTTGCAAAAGAAAAACTTGAGGCTTGGAAACAAAGTGTAAAAGAAGCAGGGAAAAGAGACACTCGTAACTGAAAGTAAAACCTAAATAGGTTGCTCCTAAGCATCAAAACCCCAAGAAAACACTAAGCCAAGCAAAAATTAAGCAAGTGAACCAAGAATGACCTTACTAACACACAGACTCAACAGAAAGAAAACTAGAAATATTTGACTCACTTGGACTGAACTGACAAGACAATCAGAAAGTATCTAAACCAAGCAACCTTTCGAAAGCAACCCTAAGGACTCAAACTTGAAGTCAAACCTTAATGGGAAGGATAAGACATAGTGAAAGTGTGCTAAATGTTGCAATAGACAACAAACGTTAATAACGCAGGTCTGTATGACTGCGACAAGCGACTAGGGTAAAAGTATGCGGCTATGTCCAAAAAGAGAATAGTGCACGAACTTCAAAAAGGGCTAGAAAGCAGTAAAGACACTTAAACAATTACTCAATCAAGCAAAAACAAACTAAAAGACTCAAGAGAAGCCAACAAGACTCAAAAGAGACATGGAAGTCTTAGGGGTCAATCAAAGGAGGCAAAGAAACAGGCTGGAAGTGGAAGCAAACCACTGGAAATCAAACCCTAACAACAAACTGGAAGACACGGGAAAATGCACTACTGTGCAATGCAGAAACCACCGCACACTAGAAAAGATGCGCTATTGTTCAGTACACAAACCCACACTCATTAGGAAAGATGCGCTACTGTAAGTAGGTTAAATCAGTGCACATGCCTCAGAAGGGAAGAAACAGGCTTTGCAGTAGTGGACTGAGATGAATCAAGCAGTAAGGAATAGGTAACAAACACCTACAAGACTTCTTAGAGAATAAAAAACTGAAAAAGGGACTGGAAGAAACCCTAAACTAGGTCTCCTAGAGCATAATAACTACCGGTTACTCCCTAGCGGAGTCGCCAGTCTGTTGTTCAGGATTTAAACATTATAGTGAGGAGAGACACTACAAACATAAGCGGGGTTGATAGGTAAATACATTTATCATATTGCAACTAGTTCTTACAAATGAAGGGGATCGAGATATCGAAAGAAGTACCTTTGATCGACGACTGGTCCTAGCTTTCACTTGATCTCCCGCTTGATCTCTTGCTTTGACGAACCTGCAATACAAAAGAGACCTTCCTCAGCGTATCTTGACTATATAAATATTGATGAATATTGAAAGCAAACAACCATCAACAATAATAAGATACTAATCCAAATGAACATGCAATCTAATAGACATTCGATTTGGGACATGAAGGGTATTTCCACGTTTTTATTGTCAAAGAAACATGAATCAGTACAATATACCTGACATGTCGAGATGTTTCTGCAACCGAGTCCTGGGCTCCTGATCTTCACAATGACTTGGGAATTCCTCCAGTGTAACAACACTTCAATGTCTTTCTTCTAGGTCCCTCTCTCATGGATCCTCCTTGTATTTATGGGACAAGGTAGGCAGTTGGAATCGAGAGGTGGTTGAATTGGGAGGTTGGGGAAGTTGTAGAACCAACTTCAACTAATCCCAATTCGTAATCTTAATATATATTTTGGTTTCATCTTAAGATGTGCGCAAATTTCTCAAGGCATAGTAGCACACAGTATGCAACTTTACTGTTTTACAACATGCGTTCGCAACTTTTCCAAGTTGTGCACTGGTTTCCCTTGAGTAAAGTAGGGCGTTTTCCAAGATGTGCGCTGGTTTACTGACCAGAGAGTAGCGCACATGTAAAAACATCAAGAGAAACATGGAATTTCTCAGTTGAAAAGGGTAGTTCTAGTCCATACATCATCTAGGTCAACCTAGCTCTTCAATCCATGTTGTCCTTTTGTGTGATCGACAGAGCAATGTGATCACGGATGAAGAAGTGCAGATTTGACTTATAACAATATCTATTCCATTAAAATCATTAAACAGTATTATCATTAAATAATATTATTATATCAATATTTTGGAGATAGGTGTATGGGCATATCAATTACTAGAAACAACCACATTAATAATATTAATGCTTTCGAATAGTCGGGTAAATTGGGCACATACTTTTCATATTATTGTTTTTACCTATAGTATGTGTCCAATTTATGACTATGGACGAATTCAAACACATTAATATTATTAATGTAGTTGCTGCTAGTTACCATAATTTCTTACAATATTAAGTATACATTAAATTAGTCACATTAATATTATTAATATAGTTGGTGCTATTTACCATAATTTCGTACAATTTCTTACACTATTAAGTATACATTAAATTAATACTAACATACTTATGTGGACCTTTATTTAAATATAAATTGATTGGATGTTGAGTTGGATTGCACTTTTATCTATCCTATAAAAAATTTTGGGCCCATGGTATTTACTGGCTCATGGTATTTGGTGGCCCATTGTATTGCTTGTGAAGAAGCCTAGTTAAAGATTTGGAAGATAAAACTTCCTTATCATTATGTGTGTGTTTAGTTTAATAGTTATGTTTATTATGTTTTTTTGTTTATTATATTTTTATAAACTTTTTATTTTTGTATTATATGAGGCAAGATATGAAAATTCCGTGTTTGATATAGTTATTATAAATTTTATTTCAAAAATAAAAATCACGGCTCAAATTAAGATTTTTTGGAAAAACCATTTGTTTTTTTATTGATTGGTGCATAATTATTTAAAACTTGTAATGTACTTTTGAAAATTTTCGTCCAAATTTTTTAAAGATAATAAAAAATAACAAAATGACATATTGAAAAATAAAACTCAATAAAATCATTATCATTTTCATCTATATTTTCTAAAGTGATAAATTGCTACAATGAAATGACAACTCAATAAAATCAATTATCGACCTAATGCAAAAGACAGGTCAATAAAATTGTTTAACCACCCCCCCAAAAAAAAAAAAAAAAAATCATTATTAAAATGGTCTTCCCTCAATAACAACAAGATTATTGTTTTGTAACAAAAGAAAAAATATATTATTATTGAAGTGGTTGTCCTTATCGTTTGAAAAAATTCATCTAAATTTCCCAAACATGATGACTAAAATCCCATAGATAATAATTTAATAATTTAACAGAGTAAAATGGATTAATTTAATGACTTAACAAATAAATAAAAAAAGGAAAAATGGATTAATGAAGGAGCAAAATTCCATAGGTGAAGAAAGAAAAACAATTGACAACCTCGTAGCTTGACGAGTTTATCATTGAAGTTGCCTTAAGTTTGACGCACGGGGCCACCACCATGGAAACACGAGTGAGTTAAAATGCTATGCCAATTAAACTTGCATTCAAATTTATCATTAAAAACTTTCAACGTCATATCGTGTTATTCGTAGACTTTGATTGTTGGTGAAAGACGATCTATCTTTTCCACGTGATTGTTGGTGAAAGACGATCTATCTTTTCCACTCTTCTTCACATGTCGTATAGTTTGGTCAAGTCAAAACAATCTCCCCTGGGATAAAGGTTTTGGGGACGTTTTGGCTCCTGCTGAGTCACAAGTTTCTGGTATATCTGGTTTGCAGACTGTTGGATATACCCTTGGGAGGTTGTTGTTCCCATGGTTAAAAAAAAAGGTCAAAACAATCCATCCTCTTTCCCACTTCCGCATTCATTTTGTTATTCTATCTACTGCTCCTCGTCTGCACATTCCTCTTAAACTCTCTTTGCAATTCTTTTGTTTCGCTGCCAAATTCACCTGTTTCTTCATCTTCGTCTTTACGATCTCTCGGCTTGTGCGAAAATGATCTATTGCCTCCTCACGGTGCTTCTCCTCCTTTCCTATATATATTCATTGGTTTGATATTTGTTTGTTGTCATTTGAATAATTTTTGTCATCTAATTGGTCATTGTCAATTCTTACATAGGTATCTCTAGCTCCACTTATGCTAGAGATACCTATGCAATTCCAAAGTGACTTGACTCAAACTCATATCGTTGAAAATAAGCATTAGTTTTAGTAAACAAAAGTATTAGCTTTAGCTTTTTAGTTTTCTACCAATGAGAAACTCTAGTAGTGAATCATACCTTGAGCATTAACATACAATAGAAAGTGTTAGGAGTATTGCATCAAAATTCACAAATTTATTACGCATTTACTATTAATTAATTATATTTTTTCATTCATCTTATATCATGGGTTGTGAATTTTTTGTACACCTATTAACTCACAATACATGAGGGAAATTGTTCATCTACATATTTAAAATTAGAGTTTGTTTGCAAAATTGATATTATGCTTCAATGTATCATTTTGTGAAGTGTCAATTTAGAGTGTTTTATGATTTGTAGTTCTAAGTAATTTTGGATGTACAAGATACTTTTCTATGTTTTTGAATGTATAAGATTGACTTCTTGGGAACTGCATTAACTTTAGGTGGAGGACTCAAAATTTGTTGTAGTTAAAAAATGTGATAAAAGTGAAAAACTAAATCATATCATTTTTTTTTTATGGTGCAAGTTAAGTTTCCTTAAGAAGGCCCATTCTTATGCATGGACTTCCAAAACGAGATGTAGGCAAGTTTCATATCTTAAAAGAAAACATGTATATTGTTATTCCCTTGTTTCAACCATGTTAGGGTACAAAGGTATTTAAAGTGCATAAAGAAGATTATATGTGGATTTAGCATGTTAATGCAATCATGTTTAAATCTAAAATTATTAATAATAAATGTTAACTTCATTATGTTTGGTCATATAACCAAGAATCTAGACTAAGAAACTTTGGATTTTGATCTTGAAAGTGAGAATATGAGTCTCTTTAAAGTGCAAAATTAGATTTTGATTCAAAAGGTGTGATTTTTGAAAAATTTAGATTCAACCAGTGTGGGTTTTGATTTCAAATCTTTGAATTTCTAATAATTTAGATTCCAAAAGTGTGAATTTCAAAGTCCAAAAGTGTAATTCAATTTTGAAAATGTACATTTCAATTCCAAAAGTGTCAATATTAAGTTGCTAGAATGTATATTTGGATTTCAACATTTTGATTTAATTTTTTTTAATGTATATATTATATCTAAGCCCATGATTAATGTATGAACATTATATTTTTGTATATCAATGCATAATATGACTATGATAACCACTGTTAAATATATCAATATTGAAGAGATGCAACCAAATCATTTAAAACAACCAGTAATAATTATCACTACGTTGTAGAGTTATATTTTTTCAAAGCAATTTAAGGCAACACATAATAAGGTTCTGTATAAAAAAGTGACTATCAACTAGTGATTTTTAACAAGTTCCTCACCTTAACTACAAATTCTATAACTCTTTGTGAAAATGTTATTCACAAAACCCACATTCCAAGACAAGAGATAACACCTTCAATAGTTATTACATACCCTTGTGTATAAAAATCAAATCAAGATATGCACTAAATCGAATATTTGAAAGATGCATCCCATATGGATTTGATATCATATTAGGAAATATAAAAAATATGCAAGTACAACTTTATGAATAAAGAACAAATGTGTATGATGAACCTCAAGGCTACTTCTACTCCACATATTAAACACATGTATTCAAAACTAAGGTGACTTAAATGATCCATTGGACTATGAACCTTTCAACTCCAAACCATATCTACAAATACAAGGGAATTAAAAATATTATTTGTTTGTTTGTTCAATTATATTTACAAATAAAACAAAATTGAAATTATGAGATACTTGGTTGTACAATGATATTTACAAATGATATTATGAGCTGCGAGGATAACAGCGCTGCGATGTGTTTGGTCAACGAAAGATCAAGCTAAGCAGAGTGTTGGACGGAAGACAACACATATTCCGGTTAGGACTCGAAGATCTATTTTTGGAAAAGATGCTCGATAACTACCAAGTGGTGGGTAGGTGCAGATCAGGAGGAAGGTGACTGGTCGCACACACAGAGAACTACTACCTGAACCAGTCGTCTAAAGGCCGTGAAAGAAGGAACAACTTGGTGAGAGCAACCTATTGGCGTGCACGTGACAGGGGGGGATGATAGCGACGTGTCCACACACGGAGGATGACTACAACGGAAGATCCACTACCAGACACCAGCAGTCCGGTTTTGGGGAAAACCGTGACAATTTTGTAAACCTAAGGGTTTTGCCTATGAAATGTAAAGAGATGACCTATGGGCATGATCTATAAATAAGGCATGATTTTGTAAGGGAAGGGTTGGTTATTATTGAATATTGTTATAGTCTGTAAGCTTGAAGCTATTGTAAAGGCTCTACAGCTAAGTGCGCAGAGACCTAATTTTGAGAGAGAGAGAGAGAAGAGCGTCTGCAGCTGAGTGCGCAGACGAAGAACTATTGTACCCTTCCCTAAAGACAATATAAACAGTTCTTTTGGACGTAGCCTCCATCCGAGGGGTGAACCACATTAAATACCGTGTTATGTGATTGCTTTGTGTGTTTGCCATTGTTCATTTATTTGATATGAATGTTGATGCTGCAGTTATCTGACATTTGTTGCTTTTATCTGTATTCACCGTGGAAAAGATGGGAATAAGATGTTAAGTAGTTCATATATGGATGAATGCTAATGCTTAGCATCTATAAGTCTTTGAATGTATGGATCTGTTAAATAATCACAGAGTTGATTGTTAAGGTTGAAGTGCTGCATCAGGGTGCGCAACATTGTATATTTCATTCCATTACATATGTTTAAATCATTCTAAGTGTTGATAAATGATTAAAGACTGTTAAGTAAGATTGGTTAGTTTGATCAAGACTTGAAGTGAATGCGCGGTCTGGTTGACGCGCTGATCCATTATAAGTGATGCGAGATAAGCTGTTGATAGCTTATCGTCGTATCGCCAAATCTAAGAATCCTTAACTTAAGATCTGCAAGCTTAGTTAGTTTGAGGAGGGAGCATATTTACCCATTGCGTTGTCCTGTTGATGTAACCTATTAGCACCGCGTAGTCCATGGATGCGCTTGTTGCACAAGTGCTCCAGTGTATTGTAGTAATCAACGCGGGGTAGAAGACTTCGCGTAGTCTTTTGTCTGCAGCATGGAAGCTCCTTGCCGCACTGCTCATTAGTCAATTTAGGCACTCGCATCACCAGGCTGTGGAAACCTGATTCCACAACCACCCCCTCAGCTTCGCCTCGGGTGAGACCTCAGGCTATTCACAGTCTGTTGCCGAAAGGGCCGGTGAATAGGGGTTTTGCTGGTATCTTGCACCGCGAAGTACCTGAGTCTACATTGGAAAACCTCTAGATCAGTAACTACACCAACAAATGGTACCGTTGCCGCGCTAAATACTCAGTGATGCGATAGTGTGTTTTGAAAAGTAATGTGCGAAGAAGAATACGAGTTCCCATTGGGGTCAGGAAATTGGCATCCAGAAAAGAAAGAGATATGGGCTTGGTGTGATGAGATTGAAAGAGATTTCACAAAGAAAGAAAACAAACACCCGCATCTATCTGACGTAGAGTGGTTGAACAGATACTTGTGGAGGGACATCCATGAGATTTTTTGGGTGTCGTTTCCAAATGAGATGCATGAGTGGATATCGCGCCAAGCAGAAAGAAAGAATTGTTCTCAAGGCGGAGTACCTACAGAGTGGACTCAGGAGCTTACTGAACAGCTCAAAGCAATAGACAGCTCACTGTCGCGAGCAGTCGACTTCTGGATTGATAGCACACTTGAAGGATTTGTAACTGAGTTTGCTGTAGACATGCTGAAATCCTACAACCAAGCTGAAGCATACTTTTTCGAAGGATTCAGAGGTAAGTTCTTGAACAATCTCAGTCTATACGTTAAAATGCTTTTAGCTGAGAAAGGTGTTTTAAGAATGCAGTAATAATTCTGAATCTGTCATGGTAGAAAATACATATATTGATTCTGATGAAGAAACCCATAGTTTGAGAAGTGGAAAGAGATATAAGTTTAATAACGAAAAGAATATTGAAGGACCTAAAAACTGTGTAGATACCGAAATTCTGTGTGACCTTAATAATCAGACCACACCATTATCAACCAAAATCCAACATATTACACCTCAGAATCCACCGAGTGTTAATACCGCGCCTCCCCTATCTCAGATTCCAGCAGTCTAGAACCCACCCGTTGCGAGCATCGCGCATCCCACCCCACAAAATGTCAATACTAGTAGCACCACGGGAGCGAGTGCTTAGACCATTCCGCAGAATATTATCCCTAGCACGACCCAGCAACCTGCATCTACTTTTGTTGCAGGGAACCCATTGCAAAATCGTACACAACCCGGAAGGAGGATGACTGATAATGATATAAAGTTGTCGATATTCAAAGGAACGGGTCTAGAAGACCCTGATTAACATTGGTTTCTATGTGAAGCCATATGGAGTGTCAAGCAAGTTCAGGATGACGCTGTGAAGAGGGCACAGCTCATCACTACTTTTAGAGATAGAGAATTACATTGGTTTATGAAGTATTCTCAAGCACAGTCGAGAACCCTAGCAGACATCAAAACCATGATGTTAGCAGAATTCAAGAAGCCGTAATCAGAACCACAGTGCATAACAGAGTTGAAAGAAATCAAACATAAACATACTGAATCGGTCTGGGAATTCGAGCAAAAATTTAAAACATTGTTGGACCAAATGAGCTTTGTTGTAGCTTCGCAACAACACCAAGAGTGGTTCATTGCTGTGTTGTTGCCCCATATCAGAAAACCACTGATGCAACAAAAGGTTGTATCACAGGCTGAGGCCTTGGATATCACGATGAAGTTGGAGGCTTCACCAATTGGAGAGAGTAGTTTTGGGATGTTATAGATCCAAAACCAGTTGGCTACCTTGACATTAGAATTGCAAGGTATGAAAAATGGAAAGGAACAAAGACATGAACAAAGAAATGAAGTTTGGTGCACAAGATGCAAAGGCGAAGGCCACACTAGAGAACACTGCCCTCTATTTCAAGATTATCTTAACAGTGGTGCACCAAACCCAATGAATTCGAATCAGAACCAAGCATCGTGGTGTGAAATTTGTAGAACCAGAGGACACCAGCCTAAGGACTGTTATATGATACAAAAATATGTAACAACACCTAAAAACTTATACTGTAATTTCTGTAATTCAGTTGGACATGATGAGTCCAACTGTCGCGCTTATGAGCTGATGAATGAAATAAAGCGAGATATGGAAGCAATGCGAGGTGCTAGAATGTACCATGTTCAAGAAGAAAACCAGCCAAAACACGAGAACACCTAGTATGATCAGGGTGGATATAGAGGCCATGGTAGTGGATACCCTGGGAGAGGGAGAAATGCTGGCCCAGCTCAAGGAAGAGGTCGAGGTCAGGTAATCTGCTATAACTGTAGCTAGTCAGGTCATGTATCTAGAGAATGTACTAATAGATGCACCACATGCAACTACTGTAAATCATTTGATCATGTGATTAAAGATTGCCTCGTGCTTGAGGTAGAAATGCAGAAGCGGAGAAGGACAAAAACACCAAACCCTAACATTCAGTTGATTGCATCAGAGACCAAACCTACAGATCCGAGTGTAAATGTAGTAATACGAAGTGGCGTTGATATAGGAAGAGAGAAAAGCGCAGAAGCCTCAACTTCGGGAACAACTGATGCTAAGAATATCCCTGGAGAGACAATATGGATTAGAAAAGCTCCTAGGTAAGAACCTCCTTTGAACTTACAGAAAAATAAATAAGTATTTGAAGAAGCATGGGACATGTTCAAACAACCACCACCTACCTCACTGAGAATCCCGTTGTGTAGTGAAGTACCACAGATAGAAGACATGCCACCGGCATATGATCAGATGTGAGCTGCACCAGATACAGGCACCTCTGTTGCGCAGTTCCTACAGAGCTGCATTAAGTTATTGAAGAACAAAGACACTCTTATGGAATTTGAAAAGCTGCTAAATCGGTATGAATCACGCAGTGAGAGGGGGAATCCCCATGGCGCAGTTCATAACATTAGGAGTCCCAAAAGAACCGGGAGGGAAATGCGGTTCACTGCACAAATTGGAGACTATGAGATGGACGAGATCATTCTTGATCTAGGATACGAAGTAAATGTCTTGACCAAGCAGACATGGCAGGCGATGGGGAAACCAAAGTTACAGTTGTCACCTATACAGTTAAGAATGGCTAATCAAGGCATAGTCATACCGTTGGGGAGGTTACCCAATACCATTGTTGACATTGACGGAGTGCGAAGTTATGCAGACTTCGAAGTAATTGAAATTGTGGATGATAGCCATCCTTATCCGGCGTTGCTGGGTATCAATTGGGCAATGACGAACTCCACCATCATAAATATGAAGACAATGAAAATAATATTTGAAGGAAACAACATAAGGGTCGTTGCACCACTGGACCCTTTGCAAGGGGAGAAATATGTTGAACCAATTCAAGAGGAGTACAGAGCTCAAGATCTCGATCATATCTATAAGATGACAACAAATGCTGCGGATTATACTCATCCTACTGCGAATGGAATGCTCAGCTGGAGCTGTGATAGTTATTGCATCTCAGACTCTGAGGCAGGATTGGAAAACTGGCAACACAGAATGCATGAAGTATCTGCTAGGAGATGCACGACAATTACAAAATCACTACGCTGGATTGGGAAGAAGGTGAGTCCAAATCCCACTTATGATGGTTCAGCTAACGTTTATTAATTTATCAAAGAATACACTGCAACAGTTGCAGATGAACACCGCATCTCAGCATTAGACATGGCACTGCGCGAGACACCTTCCATATGGTGGGATACGCATAAGAAGACATTGAAAACTCGGGACCAGTGCAGAATTAAAATGCAGATCAGGTTTTCTCATAAGGTTACACTACCTTTTGAGAAATACAATGTCCAGACGGATCCAGGGGATCATAGATTCATATTGCAGCCTGTGTAGAATCTTGGGAAGAAATACCACAGACAGAATGGGTACATCTTTTTGTGCATACGCTGGAGGAGCCTATTCCAAAGAAATGGTATCTAGAGGTGGAGCTACAGAGAGGAACTATGGACTGGTCTGTCCTCACTGCGAGCTTCCAGAAAGACTTTATCTTTGAAGATTACCATCCTAGTATCAATGACGCACTGCAGTTTATCAAGGAAAAGATATTTAGACCAGATTGCACACAGGAAAATATAACATTAGAAGAAGTTTTTGGAGCAAAGAGCATACCTGCGAGTCTACAACCAGATTGGACAGAATAGGTAGAGCAGGCCTTGGACTATTATAACTTAGCTGAAAACGTTGAGGATAAGGAAGACAACGATGAGGAGGACCCGCGCAACATAAACATCCATGAATCAAAAGGAACGCGCGAGGTAGAAGGACCTCCACTGGAAATTCCAGATATGAGTGGACCGGTTAAAACGAAGAAAGTAAACATTGGCATCAATGAAGAACCAAAGTTTGCATCAATAGGAGACTATTGGGATGACGATACAGTTGTGGAGGTTGCGGGTATATTACAGGAATATCAGGAAGTATTCCCGACCAAGTTCACAGAGATAAAAGGCATTCTGGGAGACTTGGGAGTGATGAAACTTCCTCTTAAGCCTGGCGCTAAACCCATCTTGCAAAAGCCATATAGATTAAATATGCGCTACAAATAATGAGTTAAGGCAGAACTCGACAAGATGCTCGATGCAGGGATCATTAAGCCGGTTGAAGAATCTGAAAGGATAAGTTCGATGGTTGTCCAAGATAAGAAAACAAAGGGTGAGATCAAGACCTGTGTTGATCTCAGAAAGCTGAATGATGCTTCAATGCATGACCCATTTCCTACTCCTTTTACTGACGAAGTACTTGATAACGTTGGAGGGAATGGGGCATACTCTTTTACTAATGGATTTTTTGGATAACATCAGATAAGAATTGATCCGGCCGATAGACACAAGACCACTTTTGCAACAGAATGGGGGTCGTTCCAGTATACAGTTATGTCGTTTGGTCTGAAGAACGCACCAGCCATATTTTTTAGAGTGGTGATCACGACATCTAAAGAATTCATACATAAGTTTTAGAGGTTTACTTTGATGATTGGACCATTTTTGGGTTACTGAAGAACCATGCCACGAACCTCAGGATGATGTTGGAAAAATGCAGATAGCATCAGATTTCTTTGAATTTGAAGAAATGTATTTTCTGTGTTCCTTATGGGATTCTGCTGGGACACATTGTGTGCAAGCAGGGCTTGATGGTTGATCCTGCGAAGATCACAGTTATTGTAAATTTGCCTACACAAAATTCAGTTAAGCAATTGTGCACTACACTAGGGCATACCTGTTACTACAAGAAATTTATAAAATGGTATGCACAGATAACCGCAGCAATGGAGAATATTTTAAAGAAAGATGCACCGTTCATTTGGAACGAGGACTGTGAGAAAGGATTTGACACATTGAAAGAGAAGATGGTCAGTGCATCGATCCTAGTTTTTCCAGACTGGGAGAAGCTATTTCACGTCCATGTTGATGCTTCATGTATAGTATTAGGTGTTGTCCTTGCTCATCCAAGAGAAGGAGGCATTGATCATCCCATTGCATTTTTTAGCAGAAAGCTGTCATCTGCTGAGAAGAACTATACCACTACTGGAAAAGAAGGACTTGCAATGGTATATGCACTACAGAAGTTAAAGCACTATTTGCTCGGTGCACACTTCTATATGTTTACTGACCATTCTACATTGAAATACCTGGTCAATAAGCCAATGTTATGGGGGCGGATATGTAAATGGTTGTTACTCTTCCAAGAGTATGATTTTGAAATAGTGGTTAAGCCAAGCAGGTTAAATTTAGGACCTGATCATCTGTCCAGGATTGAGTCAGGAGAAGAGCCTACAAATCTTGAAGACAATCTTCCTGACACTCAATTGTTCGCTCTACAAGTCGTCGATGAGTATTATCAAGACATAATCGACTTTTTAACTATAGGGTTGGCACCTGAATAATTCACTATGCAGCAGAAGAAACAACTGGTAGTGCGAGCCGCAGAGTTCACCATTATCGCAGGTCAATTGTACAAGTTAGGACCTGATGAAGTACTGTGAAGGTGTGTATTGGAGCATGAGAAGCCATATATATTGGCCGATGCGCATTCAGGAGCAGCAAGAGGCCACTACGCAGGAAGGAACACTACACAGAAGGTATTGCGCGTAGGGCTATGGTGGCCAACAATCCATAAGGATTCGAAGGAACATTGCCAGAGATGCGATGTCTGTCAAAGGATAGGGAAGCTTTCACAAAGAGATGAAATGCCGTTGAACCCTCAGCTGACCTTGCAAGCATTCAAAAAATGGGCAATTGATTTCGTGGGACCTATTAACCCATCGGGAAAAAGAACTAGTGTGAGGTACATTATTACTGCAACTGACTACCTCACCAAATGGGCAGAAGCAAAACCAGTAAAAGACTGTAGCATTGCCACAGCTGCCGAGTTTATCTTTGAGAACATGCTTACATGATTTGGATGCCCAAAAATTTTGATGAGTGATCAAGGCACTCATTTTCTGAATAGAACTATTGAAGCTTTGACTGAAGAGTTCTACATCCATCATCAGCGCAGTACGCCTTATCATCTGCAAGCAAATGGAACTGTTGAAGAATTCAATAAATTGATCGAGAATGCGCTAACCAAGATATGCAATGTAAACTGCGATGATTGGGACCTGCGGATTCCATCTATATTGTGGGCATACAAAACGACATGTAAGAAATTAACTGGACATACACCTTTCAGATTGGCTTATGGGAAGGAAGAAATAATGCCAATGGAGTATATTATTCCCAGCTTGAGAATAGCTGCATTTACAGGGATGGAAGACTACGCAGCGCTAGAAGAAAGGTTGTTACACTTGGTTGGTCTAGAAGAGGATCGCTTCATCGCAGGCTTCCACCAACAAGTACAAAAAGAGCGTGAAAAAGCATGGCACGATCGCCACATCAAGAGAAAGTATTTCCAGGTAGGTGATCTAGTCCTCCTGTATGATAGTAAATTCATGAAGTTTCCTGAAAAGTTTAAAAGGCATTGGCTTGGGCCATATACTATTATACATGTTACCAACGGTGGTGCATTCCAGTTAGCTACTTTACCCGGTAATACATTGCCCAAAGTAGACTAAATATTTACCACGATAGTCCTGCTTCGCAACATCCTATATGATCAAGAAGAAGGGAAAATTTTCTAAGTGCCAAGTACAGTTGGAATTGGGCACTAGAAACTGGGAAAAGTCTGTACACGAAGTTATTGAGATAGATCTATGTACCGCGCAGCACTACTGAAGCTACGCATCAAAAAAATAAAAATAAAAATAATATATATATATGAATATATATATATGATGAAAAAAGAAAAGGAAAAGAAAAGAAACAATGCACTGTTGTGACGTTCAAAAGGCAACTGCAAAGAGAAAAGAAATTAGACACCGCGAAGTAACTGCACGGAACCAATGATGACTTGTTGCACAGTTTGACGCAACGCTCGAGAAAAATAGCCGTTACAATGTTGGTAGCCGTTATACAGTACTTTCTTACCAACCGCTTGGGCATTTAACGCATAGATAACCGTTCTGAATGAGTTATTGAAGGAATTGACCGAAGGATCTGCCGGATTTGGCTCACAGATACTGCAATTAATGTTTATTTATCCGTTAAGGGGCGCGGAGGGGGATCAGCCCCGCCTATAAATAATGCATCATTTAGACTCATGGGTGTTACCAAAACACTTAGAATTTCTTGCGGACATTGTTTTCTAAGTTATTGTTGCTAAGTAGTGTGCAAGTGAATGTCACAAAGGTCCTTTGTTGACAAAGAGTTTATGGTCCAGGAGACTGTGAGGTTGTTCCAATATGGAAGGATTGATGGGTTAATGAGAACCCCAAACAAGAAAGTCGTCACTGAACCAGAACAGGGTCCAAGATGATCACCAAGGCATGGCCCAACAATGCAAGACAAAGGAAAAAATCTAGTAGGGTCGAGGACAAATATACCGAAGATGAGTTCGGCAAGTCCGAACAAGCCAATAGCTGATAAGGAGATACCATTAATAATGACTCCATATTACATTTCGCCCCGTGCAATGGACGCACCGGCCATTAAATTACTAAAGATCCCTAAATATGAGATACCACTCTCGTCGATATCAAAGCATGTCGAGGTGGACAAAAATCTGTTGGGTAAGATTCCCGAATGTAGATGGGAGAATTATGATCTGCTTGCAATGTAGAAGGAGAATCCCAACAAGACGAGGTTCCCATAGTTCCATCCCAACAAATACATGTGCTGGAAGAAGAACGTAAAGGGCAACCTCACTTTGGTCGTAGAAAGCTGGTTGTCCGGAGTAGCCAAGTCGGGGCTACTCAATCCGCTTAGGCTCCCACACTTTGATAGATTGTCGGAGCTCAATGTTGTGGTGCGAACTCTGATGGCACGCATCCACCAGGGATATTTATGGCTTGACCAGAACATCGACTTGACGATTGACTTGATCCATCGGATAACTGGGTTGAGCAAAAGGGGAGAAGACCCGAAGAAGTTTTTCCAGGGGAAAAGCAAGGATAAAGAGGTAGCCACGTTGATGAAGCAAATGCAGACTATTGTCAAAGGGAAGTGAGGCTTCCAGATGGATGACATAGATGACCAAGCAATAAGGTTGTCACGCAACTGTTAGCAGGAAAAATTCTCAGAAAATGAAGACCATTAGAAGTCTGTGCAGGCGCAGTACTACTTGGCGTTACAACCGTCGAAGGAGAAGAATTTAAATGGTGTCAATACCTACTGAATGAGTTCCCAGAGGAACTGAATGACACGCAGATCAATGGTGGGTACTTCCATTTCACCTGGCTAATAGTGTTGATCCCCTTCGTGGGATGGAAGGAGCTGAAGCAGTACGTTGGAGTGATAACTGACACTTCAGACTGCAAAGGTTCTCCCTATCAGAACCTTTAGGCAAATTTGAATCCCCAAAGACAACACGAGATAGCGCCGGTCTTTTACACATATTATGACTAGCTGCGCAGGGCCATCATGCTTACACCTCGGATAACAAAGCAGGTGACAAGAAAATATACCCGCATTGTCAAATTTTATGCTGTGATGAAATGCATCTCGATTTTAGCTAAAGTGTAGACGAAGAATCCTGACTAGTACTCAGGAAACTACCATATGTACGAGGAAGATATTGAGAATATCATGAAGGAATGGCTAGCCGAATTCCGATTTGAGGTTGTGGACGTCCAAAGCGACTTTGGCGAGGATGAATGAATCCCATGTCCCATAATAGAAGACAAATAGGCAAGAAAAAGGAAGAAAGTAGGGAGTCCTTCATAGCCCAAGGGGCCAAGGAAGAAGCAGAAAGCCACTAAAGATCAATTGGAAACAGTGCTTAGCAAGGCTGATTATATAATGATCACTGCAAAGGTCACATAGAAGATGGAAGAGCTCACAACTGATAAAGAGAAAAAGGACATAGCAATTTAGAACAGTTTTCACCAGAACCTAATCACACTGCAGGGGATCTCAGAAAAATTTGACGAAGTAAGCAAAAGATTACCCTTGCCGCGGGAGTCAGAGTATGAAAGGAAGTCAGGAGGGACTTCGCAGCAGAATACACCGTAGCTACCATTAGCCGTGCCTGCGAGGTCCCGTGTCATCCACCTAGAACCATTGACTGTAAGGCCAACCCTACTTAAGCAACTACTATTAGATACGAAAGAGGTAGAGAGAGTGGAGCTTGACCTCGCGAAGATACCACTGCCTAGTCTACACTATTTACAGTTGTAGGTTACTGAAGAAATGCACGACAGAACAACAGACGCACTAACGGGATAGGCAGAGTTGTAGACAAATTACAAATAGCTGGAAGAAGCTATCTCATGGAGAGATATGGAGATACAAGATGAGCATGATCGGTGGAAGCACATAGAATCCATGATCACCATAGTTGCAGATGAGATACCAAAATTTGAAGTACAATCGGACCCCGCAGATACTATCATTAAAATAGGCCAGATGGTCAACAATCTTAAGGAAGAGATAGATGATATGCAGATCAGCCATGAAACTGAGATCTTTGCACTTAAAGGTGAGATGGAGCAGAAGACTCCACCAACTGAGCAACAGTTAAGAGAACAAGAGGTAAAGGCTGCTGCAGAAAGCATAGCTACAGAGGTGTCGAAGTGCCAAATTCTATTGGATGAGGCGTCGAAGGAATTCATGGCCCTTGAGAAGGACCCGCAATTGCTAGAAGTCAAGAATTCTACCAAAAGCAAGCAAATAGAATTCGAGCATTTGGAAGAGGAAGTTAAAGCCTTTTCAGTAAGAGAACGACTCCACAGGTACAAGGAGGTTAACGCGCTGAAGAAAGAAGTTCAGACCTTAAGAGAGAAATAGGCTGAAATTGAAAATAGAACACAACCTTTGCTAGAGAAAGGCGACCTCATCTCGTAGGAGATAGAGGACAAACTGAAGGAGTTGCGTGAAGGGAAGGAATAGGTAGAAGAATAGAACAGAGAGGAAATAACAGTTGAAATGTTGGACACTGTCCGACAAGTCGAGCGGGAAACAAAGGAAGCAGTCAAGAAGTTGGTTGTTGCATACAATGACTTCGCTGCAATGCTAGTTCCGCAGGAGGACGAACAGAGGGAAGAAGCTAAAGTAGCAAGTGGCTTGGGGGTGAGCCACATGTAAGTGTTAGGGGTATGTTGGGCCTATCCCAAGTGGGGCATTTTTGAGAAAGCAGGTTTTGGAGTTGTGGAGCGAAGGGTAGTGCAGGTAAAGGAATTTTTGGGATAAGTTTTTGTATGACGTGAAGTTGCGAGTAGCGCAGTGTTGAAAGAGCTGTGAAGTTAATGCTGCAAGGATAACAGCGCTGCGATGTGTTTGGTCAACGGAAGATTCAGCTAAGCAGAGTGTTGGACGAAAGACATCACATATTCTGGTTAGGCCTCATAGATCTATTTTTGGCAAAGATGCTTGATAACAACCAAGTGGTGGGTAGGTGCAGATCAGGAGGAAGGTGATTGGTCGCACACATAGAGAACTACTACTTGAACCAGTCGTCTAAAGGCCCTGAAAGAAGGAACATCTCGGCGAGAGAAACCTATTGGCGTGCACATGACAGGGGGGGCTGATAGCAACATGTCCACACATGGAGGATGGCCACAATGGAAGATCCGCTACCAGACACCAATAGTCCGGTTTTGGGGAAAACCGTGACAATTTTGTAAACCTAAGGGTTTTGCCTACGAAATGTAAAGACATGACCTACGGGCATGATCTTTAAATAAGGCATGATTTTCTAAGTGAAGGGTTGGTCATTATTGAATATTTTTAGGGTCTGTAAGCTTGAAGCTATTGTAAAAGCTTTGCATCTGAGTGCGCAGAGACCTAATTTTGAGAGAGAGAGAGAAGAGCGTCTGCAACTAAGTGCATAGATGAAGAACTGTTGTACCCTTTCCTAAAGAAAATATAGAAACAGTTCTTGTGGACGTAGCGTACATCTGGGGGGTGAACCATGTTAAATACCGTGTTATGTGATTGCTTTGTGTGTTTTCCATTGTTCATTTACTTGATATGAATGTTGATGCTGCGGTTATATGATATTTGTTACTTTTATCTGTATTCACTGCGAAAAAGATGGGAATAAGATGTTAAGTAGTTCATATATGGATGAATGCTAATGCTCAGCATCTATAAGTCTTTGAATGTATGGATCTGTTAAACAATCACAGAGTTGATTGTTAAAGTTGAAGTGTTGCATCAAGGCGTGCAACATTGTATATTTCATTCCATTACATATGTTTAAATCAGTCTAAGTGTTGATAAATGATTAAAGATTGTTAAGTAAGATTGGTTAGTTTGATCAAGTCTTGAAGTGAACACGCAGTCTGGTTAACACGCTGATCCATTATAAGTGTTGTGAGATAAGCTGTTGATAGCTTATCATCGTACTGCCAAATCTAAGAATCCTTAACTTAAGATCTGCAATCTTAGTTAGCCTGAGGAGGGAGCGTATTTACCCATTGCGCTGTCCTATTTATGTAACCTATTAGTACCGTGCATTCCATGGATGCGCTTGTTGTACAAGTGCTCCAGTGTGCCGTAGTAATCGACACAGGGTAGAAGACTTCACGCAGTGTTTTGTCCGCAGCGTGGAAGCTCCTTGTCGCACTGCTCATCAATCAGTTTAGGCACTTGCATCACCAGGTTGTGGAAACCTGATTCTGCAACCACCCCCTCAGCTTCGCCTCGGGTGAGACCTCAGAATGTTCACAGTCTGTTTTTGAAAGGGCCGGTGAATAGGGGTTTGGTTGGTATCCTGCACCGCGAAGTACCTGGGTCTACATTGGAAAACCTCTAGATCAGTAACTACGCCAACAAGAAGGAGGTGAATCTAAGTATCCTTCACCCCTAGGAAGAGAAAGAGATGATGACACTCTTGCACATTAATATCTAGGTCAAGGAGACCAATATTGATGCTCTATTTGATTCTAGTTCGCAGGAAAAACTCATAATAGAGGATATCGTATGTAATATTGGATTGGAAGTACATGATCATCAAAATCCCTATCCATTAGGATGGGTAAATAATGATGTATAACTCAGAGTCACAAAATAGTGCAAGATAAATTTTTCCATAATTGCAAAGTATGTTGATGAAGTGAAGGTAAACGTAGTACCCATGGATGTCTATGGTGTAGTGTTTGGAATCCCCTACATGTATATGAGGGATGAAATCCTCATGAGGAGATCCAACCAATATCGCTTGACAAAGGATAGGAAATCCTTCGTCATCAGTGTGCACAAATTTAAATCGAAGATCTCTCTGGTAAGTGCCAACCAAGCAAAAAAGATGATCAATAGAATTGCAAAGTTTGTATTGCTTTTCTTAAGACAAAATCAATAAGAAGGTGAAACGGAAAAAGTGAAGTAATCCCTGGAGGTATGTACCAAAGTGCAGAAACATCAATTGGATATAATTTTGTAGTCATACAGAGAAGTGTTCCAAGAGCCTAAGAGGACACCTCCTAAGAGGGAGGTGAAGCAAAAGATACAACTATTGTCATATTCTCCATTTCCTTACATCGAACTGTACAAACAATATGTCATAGAAGTAGATGAAGTGAAGAAGCAGTTGCAAAAGCTATTGGAGTAGGGTGTGATCTGACCAAGTGCCTCACCTTCTGGTTCACATGTCATCATAGTACCCAATAAGGATGGGACTTAGAGGATTTGCATCAACTACAAATAATTAAACAAGATCGCACTCAAGAATTGGTACTCTCTACCAATGATCGATGATCTATTGGACCAGTTTTTCATGCCAAGCAATTCACCAAGTTAGATCTCAAATTGAGATACCAACAAGTGTGAGTGAAGGAAAAGGACACGTGGAATACCGCATTCAAGACTAGGAAAGGGATATATGAATGATTAGTATCATTGTTTGGTTTATGCAATTTACCAACTACACTTATGTGTTTGATGAATTATATATTATGTCATTTCTTAGATTTGTTTGTTATAGTATATCTAGATGACATATTGTCTTATAGTGCTACCTAGGAAGAGAATCTCTCACATCTCAAACAGGTGTTGTAGACCTTGAAAAAACATTAAGTGGTATCAAAACTTAAGAAATGTGAATTTGTCTAGCAATCCTCAGTGTATTTGGGGTATGCAATTGGTGGAGCAGAACTTAAGATTGATCCCGCAAAGATGGAGGCCATCACTAAATGACATACTCCTACAAATGTCACTAATGCTCAAATATTTTTGGGGGTAGCACAATAACTTCATAAGTTCATAGCTTCCTTTTTGGTTGTGGCTACACCTATCGATGCCATAACAGCCAGTAGCAAGGAGTTCCAGTGGGGGAAGAATCAACAAAAATACTTTGAAGAGCTCAAGTGAAATATCAATCAGGCCCTAGCTCTCGCATTGCCTAATTTGAAAAACCCTTTAGAATTGGATATAGATGCAAGTGAGTATGCTATGCGAGCGGTTTTGATGCAAGGATGGAGGTCAGTATGCTATCATTATGAAACGTTCCATGGTGGAATCATGAACTATCCTACATATGATAAGGATATTTATGCCGTGGTTCAAGCTATCAAGAATTGGAAGCACTATCTTATGGGAAAGGATACCATCATTCACACTGATCACCAACCAATGCAATATTTGTAGGCCTAAAGTAAGCTACATCATACCAGACATTATAAGTCGATGGGATTCTTACAAAAACTCCATCTAATCATCAATTATAATAAGTGAAGTACAAATAAGCTCGAATATATGCTCTCAAGGCCACCTACAACCAATATCATAGATTTGGGAACTCTTGTGCATATGGATCCTTTCACCCATGATGCATACAAGGGGGAATACACAGAAGATGAGGACTTCAATGATGTATTTCAATAGATGCAAGGCCAATTCCATGCAAAAGAAGGTGACAACAAGGTTGACTATCATCTTCAGAATGGGTTACTCTACAAGTTAGATAAGGTTTGTGTCCCTAAAGGAGAAATATTTCAACTCATGAGAGAGGCTCACACCTTGAAAGTTGTTGGGCACTTTGTTGTAGGGAAGATAGTTGCAAACTTATGAAGGTATGTTTATTGGCCTAAAATGAAAGAATATGTAGCGTGATTTATTGGAAGATGCATACTTTGTTGTATAAGCAAACCCAATAATAGGAAGCAATGTATATACCACCCTTTACATGTTCTTATTAGACCATGGGAGAGAATCTCTGTGGATTTTATGGGTGGCCTTCCAACCACTAGGAAGGGACATGACTATTTATTTTTGGTAGTTGATAGATTTAGAAATATGTGCACTCTTATGCCTTGTAAAAATACCATCAAAGGAAAAGAAGAAGCAAAAATGTTCATTGAATAGGTCTAGGTTCACTTTGGGATACCAAGGAGAATCATCTCAGAAAGGGATACCAAATTTCTTAGTACATTTTGGACTGCGCTTTGGGAAAACGTGGACACTAAGTTGAATAGATCTACAACATTCCATCCACAAACAAAAGGATAGACATAAGTATTCAGGATGAATTTGGTACAACTTTTGAGGGGTATAATCAAAAGCATACGAAGACTTGAGATCAAAATGTGATATACATCCAACACTCTTATATCAGAGCATGCCACACTTCCATTGGGAAGTCCCCTTTTGATACTTATTTTGGATACTTTCCACCTTCACTTCTAGATGTTGTCTATGAATACAAAGGGGTATTGAGGGAAGACACCACGAGTGAAGCAGTAAAAGATGAAAAAATCATTGATAAGATTAGACAGATCTATTTACAAGTACATGAGGCACCAAAGAAGTTACAAGAAAAATATAAGGCTAGGCATGTCCAACACAAGATTGACAAATCATTCAAAGTGGGAGATAGAGTATGGTTACACTTGAAAAAGGAAAGACTACATGGTCCTAGTAAGAAGATCAAGGCTTTGAAGTATGTTCCTTTTGATATATTGAATAAGGTGGGATGTACATCCTATAAACTCAATCTACCCCCATACATGCGCACTTAATCTATAGTGACTATGGAAAATTTGAAAGTCTATGAACCTTCCATGTTGGATTAGGAACTTGAGTAGGTCTTACCTATTGTAGAGGAATTAGCACCAAAGGCTCATGTAGAGTTAGCAAAAAACATAGTGTCGCAAAATAATTCTAGAACTTACATGCATGGACAATATGAACTCTGACAGGTGGGGTTTTAAGAACAATTTATAGGAAAGGCTAAATGGTACTCTAAGGAGAGCACGAGGGATTCACTAGAAGTCAATATAATATCACGTTCATTCATATTGCGGTATTAAATATTCATGAAAAACTAAAAATTATATTGCTTATATATTAAGGGGCAAAGGGTTTTTTTAATTTAATGTAACATTACAAAGATAATTTCGGGTCTTTTTCATATGGGCGGGCTGAAAAATATCCGCCAAATGGAGATGGCGGGATCACAGTCGGATGAGAAATCGTGTTGAGGCAAGGCTTAGGCTTACCAGTATGCAGGGAAATCGCATTTTGAGGCATGCTTGAGGCCAGGGGTTTCATGGTGAAGTGGGTTTCCAGTAGATCATAGTCGAGAGACAGTGGTCATTTCCAGCCAATTGTTACCAATAGCACTCAGCCAGTTGTTACCAATAGCCTTGGGAGGATCTAAGCCTCTAGGGCCTGTTATAGGCCCTCGATAGGCCTTGGGGGATTGAATACCCAACCACTCGTGCCTGTTACAGGCCTTGGGAGGTTTAGCCAACCTCCTAGAGCTTGTTACAGGCCCTGGGGGCTTGGATACCTAGCCCACAATAAGCTTAGTTAGCGATTGGGGAACTGCAACATGCAATCTAAATGTTGCACTATGTGCATTGGCTCTAGTGACACACAAGAGGTGATCTCCTATCTCTTCATTAGACCATTAGATGTTGCAAATCATAATGATATGTGGTTGAGTAATTGTATTGTGGGTGAAGTAATTTGCATCCATAATATACATCGAAAGAAGCAAGGTGCATTGTAGAATGCATGTGGGGTCATAAGAGGGGTATCATATCAATATACTAGGTAGAAATATAAAGGGGTATAAAAAATGTTAATGAAAAAATTGATACATACAATATCTAGTGAAAATAGGGTTTTTTTTTAAATTGGGAAGGCATATTGGGAGGGGGTTAAAAAATGATTTTGGAAGGTATTTTCCAATATTTAGTGAAATTAGGGGTAATTTTTCATATGCCACGAATGAACGTGCTATGATAGCAATTTATTGAGTGAAGCCCTCGTGAAGGAGAGGTAGAAGAAAAATTTCCTCACCTCATTTAGTAAAATATTTTTGGGACCAAAATCCTCCCAAAATGGGGAGGTCTAATCCGAAATGGATCATTATATGATTTTTCACCAATTTGGAGCTTTCAAGATCGAAAGATTGGATGAATTGGCTTGTAGGGCCCAAGTTATGGGCTGATCTCATTTTGTAGATTTGGGGTCAAGAACCTTCCGGAACCTGTTTGATGGTCTAAAAAAAAAATTGGGGTCAAAATTTCATCGATACAACCATACCCCATGACACAATTCTACACTCTACGACCTTTCCAACAATCCAAGAATCCCCTCAAATGGAGTTCATATGCAAAAATTATGCCTCATGTAAGTTGACATATCTAGTTGACCACCATGATACTAAGTGGATTCCAAGTTAGCTCTCATTTTTCACACATGTGGAGATAGTCACATGTGGACCTTCAAGAACATTCTAGAAGGACCAAAACCCTAACCCTAATTACTATTTGGGGCATACAAAAACACTAAAATTAAACCTATATGGCTTTCAAACTATGTTAAATTCTGAGTTGTTAGGAGAAGAAGGGGTTCCATTATTTTGATGTATTGTATTGTTCCATAGTTTAGCATCAACACAAGAGTGGATTTTAAAGCAGAACAAAGGAGATAGGAGATCCTGTAGTGCCCATTCCAATCACAGAATTGTAGCTAACTCCATAAAGAGTACCATTTCCTTTGTATCTACATTTTAATATGAAGATAAAGGCATATGCCTCATTTATGGTTGGGTTTTCCCCATAGTGGGTTTTCCTAGGGTATATCTTGTGTTATTGTGTACTTATTTCCTCTATTTTCTCTTTTAGTTCCATTGTATTCAGTATTTTATGGAAATAAATTAACACAATGACCTAAGTTGTAAGCTCTGGTGTGACAAATTGATCTAATGGAATATCAACAACAATTAATGGATCAATGTAAGAAGATGAAATGTAGAAAATAAAATTAGATTCTAGAATATATAATTTGTATTTATGGATTTTTTGTATGACTATGTGATATTCAAGTTTTTCTCAAGTGGTATGTTATTTTTCTACAAAACATAATGCATATGTTCTCGTTAGTGTAGGTGTTGAGTACCTAAATGATGGAAATGGCTAATTAAAAATTTGGAGCAGTTGTAGAGAATGAATTGTTCTTGCACGCAACTATTTTTTCAAAAAATAATATTAGTTTTATAGTTTTATTAAGTTATGAAATTCATTATAGCCCTAAAATATGAATCTATACATTAGTGTAGGGTTTGAGGGTTCTGCTAGCACTAAAACTTGTTATCCAAAAATTTTACTTTCCTAAACCGTAAACTAGTTTTTATATACTTTTTCCAAGTTGCATGGCTTGTCAACTTTGCCTAAATTTTCTTGATCTTTTTATGTTATGCTATTAATGTTTTGATTGCACTTTGTTTGTTTCATTTAGTTGATGGAAAATACGATTCTAAAGGAGTACACAATATTTTTTGAGAACATTTTGCATAGTTTGACTCTTTGTAGGGTTGCATAATCTAGAGATGTTTTTTGGATCACTAATTAATGAATATTGAAATTCTGTAGCAAAATTAGTAATTTTTCATTGAAGGCATACTATAGAATTTCAAAAATTCTTTAGCACAAATCTTATTGCTATAATCAAAGGGCGCTACATAATTTTGAATTGTCGGTGAGTGGGGACAAACAAATGTGACTTCATCTCAAGTCAAAAGACTTTAAGAGTTGGCTAAGCATCACATGCTCATGTAGATGAAATATGTGATATGATAGGTTGTCCTATGATTTGTTATATTCTACAGCAAAGTTCATTTGTTCATTAAACATCAAAACCAACATTTTGCAGCAAAAATCCTACCATGGTTGTAGTATTCAACAGAATCACAGAGGTCATACTAGGAACAACCTAGAATTATTAGAGGAGGAAGTATTATAAGTATAAACTTTGAGGATCAAAGCATGGAAGAATTTTATGAAGTCATTCAAAGAATGTTGTCTATTTTGAGATCAACTATGATTCTGTAGTAGTTTTGTCATGTTCAAAAGTCCAAGAAGCCACTGGAAAAGCAATGCAAATCTGGGTGCAAGCAAATGATCTTTACAGAAAGTTACAAATAATTCTGCAGTGTCATACATATGAAAGATATGCCAGTTCATTGCAAAATTTCTTGTAGGTGAATTTTTTATAGGTTAAATTCTGGTGTTTTCTAACAAAACAAAACTGAATCTCAAAAAACTAAAACATGGGTTTTTTCAAGCATGGGCCCAATCAGGTGTCTCACAGGGTGGTTTCCTGAAATAACAAACCATTTGGGAGCTGCAAGTAGATCTTTGAGGCATCTTTTTCATAAATTTTCATATTTTGTTTTGCTTAAAACACCTAGTCAATTAGCCACCTCATTAGTTCAACCTGGATATGAGATCATTATTTTGTGTTATAGGTTAGTATTAGATCCCTTAGATTAGGATCTCAATTTGAATTGATTTATTTCAATTATGAAATTTTTATTTTTAAAGCAATGATTATGAATCAAGAAGGGGTTCTTCTCCGTTTTGGGAAGAGAAGGGGGTTCAACTAGGAGATCGTAGAGGATCAAAGTGTACTATGTATTTTCAAACAAGCCATATAACCGTAATTTTCTCATTCTCATAGATCTATTGTTCAGTGAATTAGGTTGTGCTCCTTTTCTATCTATTAACATCTTATAATATTGAATGCAAGGATTGTTTATGTATCACATTGATAGTTTTACAGCTTAGAAATCTAATAGAAGTAAGCTTTACTATGATTTGCTTGCAACTTGTGTTTGTATTTAGAAATTATGTCTTAAGGTCATAACACTATTTTGATCTTGGATTTTCATTCATGAATGTGTGGTTCAATCATCCTAATTACTTATATGTTCATCTTTTACTTGATTCTGTAACAATAAAATAATAAAATAATATTAACATTAATTTATTATAATTAAAGACTATCTAAAATCAATAGTCATGCCCTTTTACGAAAAGGTGCATGACAGGCTTATATAAAGCCCAAACCTATGTAAATATTAATAATCTACCATACATTACATTTTTACATTACTATTGATCCATTTATGGACCATTTATGTTACTTACATTGGGTTTTCCCATAAGAATAGTATTTTACTGTTCCAGTGGTATCAGAGCTTGTTGATTCCGTCTTGTGGCCAAATTGTCAGAGTTTCTTTGAGATTTAGGTTTTTAGCCTTACATCAGGCTTTTAGCCATCCTTATTGGAGAAAAAAAAAGAGAAGGGAATAAAAGAGAAGTTAAAAAAAAGAGAGAGAACAAGAAAGAAGACCGCATAAAAAAGGAGAAGAATAAAACCACACATTGCCTTGGTTTTATAAAACCAGCCTTGGTTTTATAAAACTAGCCTTGGTTTTATAAAGAAACCATAATTTATAATAACTCATACCTTAATTAGGATGAGTTTAGTTATTATATGACTATAGTAATAATAATCCATTTTTATTATAGTTATTATAATTATTTTTATTATAGTTATTATATAACTATAGTAATAATAATACATATTATTATTATCTCAAAAGCTTAAACTCTTTGTAATCCAACAAAAAAATTAGTTTTTTGAAAAAAAAAACTATATATATATAGTTTATAAAACATTAATATAATAATATTATTAATTAATTAATTATTATTATTATAAATAAAAAAATAATTATTTTTAGGAAAAAAAAAGGTTATTTGACCTGATAAGAAAAAAAATATAGTTGAGGAAAGTTCTTTCCAAGATAGACATATTGAGAATTATTACATATTTTTAATCCACCCTTGTCGAAGAAATCAAAGACCAATTAAAGACCATTTATAGTCCCGAACAAGCATAAAGACCATCTATAGTCCAAAACAAGCATCTAATGTCGAAGAAATCAGAGACCATGGAAATCGGTTTGCGACTACACATAGAGAAATTAGAAGCCAAATTAAAGCATTATCAAAGAGACAATGAATATTTCCACGACAGGATTAAAAATTTTGAAGCAGTAATTGCAATATGTAAGCTACAAGAAAAGTTCGATGAACAAAAAATCTCCGACCAGGAAAGTCGTATAGAAAAATTGTATGTGCAAATTGATGAATTAAGAGCCGAAAAAGAACTCAATCAGAGGCTAGAAGATCAAGATATAAAGAATGAAATAATTAAATATGAAGTAGAAATAAAATGCTTGAACAAGATCCTTAATGACAAGGATGAAGATCTGAAGAATATACGACATAGATTAGGAGATCAAGAATCAAAGGTCAACCAATGTCGACAACAGATACAATATCTTCAAACAAAAAACGACGACTCTAAAAAGGCACACAAATCGGAGATCGCAAAGAATAATAAAGCATTATCCAATAATGCTGAAGAAATTTTTAGACTAAGGAATCATAACAAGATACTATTCACAAAAATTAAGAAATTGAAAAATAGCTGAAAGATAGAAGAATCTACGGAAGACATTGAAGAGAAACTTCTAGACAAGCAGGAAGAAAATAGTTGCATCAGAATTCATAACGAGGATCTTAAAGAACAACTTAATAAGTCGGAAGAAGTTAGAAAATCACAAGTAGAAGTGATTAAGAAGTTTAGAAAAGATAAGATACAGTTAGAGAACAAGTTGGAAAAAATACAAGACGAAACCTTAAAACCTCAAGGGACGAAAATACAACTTCCAACTCAGAGCAGTGATCAAAAGACGACTTTTGTAAAATAAATTTACAGTGTGAAAATTCCCTATCAACACCCCAACCATAAAAACTGACACACTAAAAAGGAGGAAGTGTCGGAAGAAAAATGTACTATGGCAATCAAAACTACCGACAACATATCTGTATGGAATCCCGACAATCATCGACAAATCAACTTTGGATGGATTGATCCCTCCACATACCAGAAGTTATGCTCGACGCTTAAAAGTTCGTATCGACATGTGTCTTCAACTACGTCACCACAAAAAGCAATACATAAAAATTATAAGGATTTGAGGACAAAGCCTTTCTAAGAGAGAGGCAATGTAACAATAAAATAATAAAATAATATTAATATTAATTTATTATAATTAAAGACTATCTAAAATCAATAGTCATGCCCTTTTACGAAAAGGTGCATGACATGCTTATATAAAGCCCAAACCTATGTAACTATTAATCATCTACAATACATTACATTTTTACATTACTATTGATCCATTTATGTTACTTACATTGGGTTTTCCCTAAGAACAATATTTTCGACCTGGATATGAGATCATTATTTTGTGTTATAGGTTAGTATTAGATCCCTTAGATTAGGATCTCAATTTGAATTGATTTATTTCAATTATGAAATTTTTATTTTTAAAGCAAGGATTATGAATCAAGAAGGGGTTCTTCTCCCTTTTGGGAAGAGAAGGGGGTTCAACTAGGAGGTCATAGAGGATCAAAGTGTACTATGTATTTTCAAACAAGCCATATAACCATAATTTTTTCATGCTCATAAGTCTATTGTTCAGTGAATTAGGTCGTGCTCCTTTTATATCTATTAACATCTTATAATATTGAATGCAAGGACTGTTTATGTATTACATTGATAGTTTTACAGCTTACAGATCTAATAGAAGTAAGCTGTACTATGATTTGCTTGCAACTTGTGTTTGTATTTAGCAATTATGTCTTAAGGTCATAACATGATGTTGATCTTGGTTTTTCATTCATGAATGTGTGGTTCAATCATCCTAATTACTTATATGTTCATGTTTTACTTGATTCCTCTTTATTACTATTGATTCTATTTTTAATTTCATTGAATGCATGCCTGTGAATCGATTGAAAATTGCTTATTGAATTAATACAAGATTTATAATTGATATCAAACACTTAACCTTTATGATCTACCTGACCACTTTCCTTAAACCAAACTATAGAAACAACTGCGGTGCCCTAGCTTTGTGCCATAGCAGTTTGGTGTAGACTTTAGGGATAAAAATTCCTAACATGATCAAAGAAATTTCTCTTTTCTTTCTAGATCGTAGATCTTAGTCTAATCTAGTGCAACATATATATTTCTTTTAAATGGGCAAGGAAATAAAAAAGATATAGTAGGAACCAAAATATATTTGTATTTTAAGTTTACGATATATGTCATGACAAAAATAAATTAAAAATAGTAAACCATATTTTTTATTTATATATACATTTGGAATCTACATTGATGGATCTATATGTATGTGTAATTTTATAAGTGATGATTTGTGTAGCCTATTTAAAAATAATTTGAAAAACAAAAGAAAACTAAACCTAAATCTGAAGCAACCATGTCAACAAATACATGGGTGAGTGGAAACTCTCCCATAAAAAAAAGAATTTCAAATAATGTGCATGCGTCACAGAACAACCGTGCACTTTAAAAATGTGCATGTGTTGTGAAACACATGTGCAATATATAGATATACATATATATATATATATTGTTTCCATAACTTTCTACCTTGCCATTGGTCTTGAACAGATCTACATGGTTATTTTATGACAATGTTATGTTTCTAGATAGATAATTTCTTATTTTCAAAAGAATATCAAAATGGATGTTTGGGCCATGATTGATACCTCAAACCACCACATAGTCCCTCTAACAGGGGTATTCAACGCCTAATGGTAATATGGGTGCTCCTAAGAGGTTTTTCACATGAGGGATGGATTTCAGGGACTTGACTATTGTAAGAGGAATAAAGCATGGAAATTAGGGTCCAAATGAATCTTTTAAGGCTCATGGGCCATGAACATGGCTTCAAACAACAACACAAGTCCTATAAAGTAGATATTAAACCTCCAAGTGGAATATGGTTTCTCATATAATGTATTAGATAGTAGTGATGGGTATCGAAGCCTTCAATAGGCATGGGAGGAAAATAAGGCCCTTATGCCCTATATGAAGCTTCTATGGACCAAGGGCCATGAATACAACCATGAACCATAAAGCATGCCCTGTATATGACATATTTTCCCATAGAGTGGGAAATGGGTGCTAGTATGAGGTGTTTTGCACTAAGGATGAGTATGAGACAATGGTTGAGGGATAACTTGATGCAATTATTCTCTTAATTGAGACTCTTCAGCTAATAGGCCATGATTAAGGCCTCAAACCACAAAATAAACCAAATAAAGTGGATCTTTGCTATACAAATGGGATATGGATGCGATTAGGAGGTTTTGTGCAGTAGAAATGGGTCTTGTGGCCTTGACCATAGTCAAGAAAAGAAAATAATGACCTTACACCATAAATGAATATATAGGGTTCATTGGCCATCAACGTGACCCCAAACCACAATGCAATCTCTCTACAGGTGATCTTTGGCATCAATGTGGAATATGGGTACCATTATGAGCTCCTGTGTGGTAGAGATGGGATTTATTTCATTGAACATGGTCAAGGGAGGAAAATAAGTTCTTATGGATCTAGATGAATCCTTTAGGAATAAAGGTCCATAAATAATACTATAATCCACATAACATGTCCTCTATAGGGGATCATTGTCCTTGAAGCAAGATATGGGTACCGATATGATGTTTTATGCATCATGGATGGGTTTCAAGGCCTTAACCATGGTTGGGGAAGAAATATTGCTAATTATAAACTAAATGAATATTCTTGTGCTAATGGGAAATGATCAAGGCCTTCAATTGCAACAAATACCCTCTAAAAGGGATATTTTATACATGAGTGGGATAAGGGCACCATTAGGAGATTTCATATAGTAGGGATGGGTCTGGAAAGGCCTCGACCCTGACTAGGGGGTGAAACTAAGATCCTTAATTCCTAAATTAATCTTATAGCTCTTATGGGACATAAAATATCCCTCAAACCACTATAAAACCCTCTAGACACTACAACAAAAAACTGGAATTTGCATCGCATTTAGGGTTGGATTTTAGTGTAATTGTTTTCCAATTGTGGTGAATAATTTGGTGTTGTTGTACAATTTTGCGTCCAATTTTGCACCCAATTCTTTGCATCTCTTTTTGTGCCTAATTTTGCATCTAGTATTGCGTCCTTTATTATGTCCTTGTTTGTGTCCTGTTTTGGACCCAATGTTGCATCCATGTTGCGTATGATTTTGCACCTATTTTTACGTTGAGTTTTCCGACTAATTTTGCACCTTCTTTTGCATCCAATTATGTGGCCAATTTTGCATCTAGTGTTTCATCTAGATAATTTGCATCCAATTTTGGGCCCAGTATTGAGTCTAGTATTGCACCTAAATGTTTGTCCTTCATTGCGTCTAGTTTTGGATCTCATCTTGCATCTAAGTTTTTGTCTAGTTTTACATCTTTTTTGCATCCAGGTTTGTGCCCACTAATGCATCATGTTTTACGTCTTTTTTCGTCCAGGTGTGTGCCTAGTGTTGCACCTAGTGTTATGCCTAATTTTGTGTCCAGTTTTGCATCTAATTTTTTGTCCAATTTTACATCTAGTGTTTCATCCCATCTTGAATACAATTTTGCATCCGATTTTACGTTTTTTTGCATCTAAGTTTGTGCCCAGTGTTGCGTCTAGTTTTGCACATAGTGTTACGTCTAGTTTTACAACCAATGTTGCATCCAATTTTGTTTCCAATTGTGTAACCAAATTAGCACCCAATTTTATGTCCAGTTAGGAATCTAGTTTTGTGTCTACTATTGCATTCTATGTTGCATCCAGTTTCTGGCCTAGTATTGCATCTAGTCTGGCACCCAGTTTTGGGCCTAGATTTGTGTCTATTGTTGAGTCACTTTTTGCATCCAATTTTGTGTCAACTTTTACGTCTGATGTGACATCCACTTTTGCATCATGGCATCCAGTTTTGCATCTAGTGTTGCATCTATTCTTGCATCCACTTTTGTGTCCCATTTGTCATTCAATTTGGCATCCATTTTTCATTTTGTTTTTCGTCCACTACTAATTAAGAATATTAATTGCAATTATTAATAGTGAAATATATCAATATTTATTGATTTTTTGTCTATTTTGTTAATTTCAATTAAATATTGAAATATATCAAAATTTTCAAATATTATGAAGAAATCAAATTTATAGCATAACATTTGTAAAGAATTTTAAGGGGAATTCACAACATCCATCCAAAAGTAGTAAGATCATCATACACAGTAATTATCCATAAAAAAACATTGAAAATTTCAATAAATATAAAGTAACAAGACAATATTGATAATATCATCATCTTTAATCAAATCAACTCAAATTCAAATGTATGATCAACATATACAAACCTTTCATGTATATCATTATAGTAATGTAAAAAAAAGTCAAATATGTATATGATTTAAATACCAATCTAACAAGAAATAACTTGTAAGTTCTCCATATATTGTTATTGGACAATCTACTCGAGCGGACGCGAGTGTGATCTCCCGAGTTCAATGTGAATCTAGAACAAATAAGAATAGAACATAAAAATACTTTCCTATATCAATTAGAGATCAAGTCTAATAGATGTCTTACCTTCAGATCTATAGATCTATCTCCTCTTTGTAGCTCCGAGCTCCACGGTTATCAAATCCAAGCTGCAAAACTTGTCAGAACATGTGAAAACAAAGCAAGTAGTAACAATACATCTAAACACTAACTGATCTAAGCAAACGGTTAAGGAGGTAAGCTCTAAATGCTATCAACATGAACACATTTATGGAAAGAGATTATATTACTGTCAATAAAATAAGAAATACAAAGCAGAGTAGTGATTACAACCCAAGCCTTAACGCTACAATCCTCCTCCAACAAGTCAAGCCAATGCCTCCAAAGGAAATGTAAGCCTCCCAAGAGATGGATAGGGATCTTCTAGGATAATTCCACCAGCATGTAAGTACTGTAGACTTCCTCCCTTTGGAATGGGGGAGAGATTTATATTTATAGGACCAAGAAGACAGAGTAGGTTGAGATATGGTAGGAGAGGACTAAGGGATCCTACCTATGGGTTAGGGAACTGAAGTCCAGCTCAACTACAAGATAGGGATAAAGATCCACCTCATCCAGCTTCAAGATTTCGCTTGATGGTCCCCTTTCTCCACTTTACTGACTCCGGCGCATGCTGCATGAAGGAAACTAGTGCTTGAGAGGGAAAGTGTAGGCTACACAAGGGCAACCCGAGCCACTGACGCCATCTGTCAAATGACAATCTGTGCCTGACCTAGTTGGGAGCCTGCTACTAGAGGAAAACCTACACCGACCCAACTAGAACTTGTGGACAAAGGTCAACAACTTGCTGCAGTTAAATTTCTTAATTAGGGAAACCTCAGGGATTATGGCACTGAGTTAACATGAGACTCATGATGACGAGATTTAGGTGTAACAGAATGACCCCCAAAGCATGAACTTGACAGAATAGGATAGGTGAAATGATTTGAAAAAAGGATGGCAAGGAACTTGATAGTTGGAGGATGCTGTTGTAGTACAAATGACTCTAAGATATCAGTCTCACATGACTCATGACATGGCTGCCGACCAATACAATGTAGATCCATGGTAGTAAAGATTGACTGAACACAATCATGGCTACTAGACATAAGCGTAGATCCATGATGAGATGATAACACAACCACAACCAATACAAAGTGGATCCGTGTAATATGACTCAAACAATCTCCATCACAACCTGGGTAATATATGGTTTCCCCGAGGGTCTTCAAGCTGAACCCGCAATGATATGAATCTATCCATGTGATTACAATGTCTTGGATTCGAACATGGTAGAAGCCAATTGATTACCGATCATTGATGAATACTGTTAACAAGCGTGAGGAAAATCACCATTGATGTCAATTATTCCCAAGGTATCATAGTACATACCATCGAGTGCGAATAAATTAGTTGAAGTCGAACACTCGACGGGATCTTTCAATAAAGAATAAATGATGCAAAATCATGTTGAAAGCAAGGTAAACTGCCATTGAGGCATGGAGGCCGAAGGTACTCGATTGGTTTCTAGATTCAATTCTTGGATGATGTGTTGAACTCAACAAGGATGAATCCATCGAAGGAGGGCCATGATGAATCCCACATCATCAACACAAAACTCAATATTAAATGTTTGGAGTAGGTCTAACGGTAGAGTAACATGTGATACTGACTCAACATAGACCAACATGGTGGAAGGTGTACTGACTGCAAATGATTAGTAATGAACATCTCTTGAACATGGGCATGGCATGACCTTGTAGTACTGACATGACGAGAATGATACCAATTCCTAATGAAACTAATAATAGAAGCATTCTTTGGATGACCCAAAGGAGCGACATGACTCATGAAATCAGTAGGACTCGAAGACAAATGGATTACTCAAGTACTGAATGCAAATGCAAATGAGTGCCATGTTCAAGAGCGACTAAGTACGGCCGTAAATTATAGTGTAATACAAAATCTTTCCTTTTTCCCCATCATGATTGATGAGTGCCTCACTTGTTTTTAACAATCTTGAGGAGGGTAAACAGAGGCTCGGTATAGCTCATCCCATGGATGAGTCCAATACCAAATATTTCACGAACCTAGGATAGGTGGGGTTCGTCCCATGATGGGCCCTTCAATGTCGAGTTTTAATGAGTACATAGAAGGTAAACTCGACGTCATTTCATGTTTAGAGAGTCAGAAAATAAATAAAGAAGACTCCAAATGTCCTTTATTCGTAAAGTTAGTCTCTCTGCCCAAAAAAGGGTAAAATAATGCGAGAGAGAAATCTTCCAACCATGATTGGATGGAGAGCTCCTTTTTTGTAAATAGTGCCTCCTGGCCCGAAAAAGGGGTAAACTATCACCAAAAAGGCGATCGTTTGAATACTCTTACAAGCGTGAACGCATCAAGTTCGCTTGGTAATCTTTTTGTATTTCGAGAGCCTCAAAAGATCTTAAAGAAAGACTCTGAGGGGTTCATTTTTCATGGAAGTTTAACGAGCCCAAAAAAGTGATAAACTATAACTCAGTGACTTATTATCTTCGTTTTACGAGCATGAGAAATAACAAAGAGTTAGCTCGGCGTCATTAATAATTAAATTTAATGAGCGAAATAATGACAGAAAAACACTTGACGAGTTGTTCATACCTGATAACATGTGCGAGATGACCACTATTGCGAAAAACGGTGTTAATGAGGCAACTAACTTCACCTGCAAGCTTCAAAACTAGGTCAAAGTGACTAATTAAACAGAAAAAATCTCAACTATAGCAAAATAACCCACTATGGAATAAAATTAAAAAATTAATATGCTCTTTTCTATTATAAAATGGGTAAATAGTAAAAAAGAATTACTATTTATTTTTTACCAATTTGGAGAGGTGAGAAGTGCCATTTGGAGCTGTTTTTTCTTTTGTTGATTCCGAGAGCTGTGATCGACCATTTTGAGTGCCGTCAGCGACAGGTAACCCTAAACTCATCCCTTTAACTTTTCAGTGAATTAGTTTTGTATTTTAAGCTCATTTTATTAGGTTTTGAGCTTGTTATGTGGGGGGATTTGCACTAGCGGGTCAGCGCAATCCCCCCTTTCAGGACATGCGTCGGGCATGTGGTGGCGGTGCCCTGTCCAGAAGGACAGTTTGCGTCGGTGCAAATCCCCATAGAAAAATAAATACCCAATCCCAAAAAAGTATTTTGGTGGTTGAGAAGGGTTCTAATGGTGTTTAATTAGCATTCTTGATAGGTTTGTATCGACCAAAATGGTCCTCGAGTGGCGAGAACAGGAGCATGAGCTCGATGATGCCCAAGCTGAAAATGACCCTCAATGCATAGCTGCATTGACGAATTGTGGTTTGCTTAAATACTTTCGAGTGCCGGGAATGAGGACCCAAGCTCCATTGCTGTCACACATGATCCAATGTTGGTATCCAGTGCAGCAACACTTTCAGATCGGCGTGCACACGTTGAGTATAGATGTCAAGGACATATACTTTCTCACAGGATTGTCCCGACGGGGAAACCTTGTGTCTCTTACTGGATCACAAGGGGGTGATCGTACTGTAGATGACATGATTGATCAGTGGTGCACTCCAGGCACTCAGATGATCGGTGGAAAGATTCCCATCAAGGAGATTATAGACCTATCCCTCGGCACCGTGTTGTTTACCATTGTGAGGGTAGCCGATAGCCGATCAACTCATCTGGCGAGCAAATCGTAGTTGATGTATGCAGAGGAGTGTATGGCTCCTACTATGTTCAACTGGTGTGAGGGGATCCTCACAAGTCTACAGGGTTAGCTGACCAAATGCCGAAACGGGGCGCTGAATCAATTTGGTTATGGATCAGCGGTGATATCTTTCTTGTTGGAGCAGGTTCCCCACTTATGTCCGCAAGTGGACCTTGATGATCGGGATTCTAGATATCCTCACATGACCAGGTGATCCGAGGTGATGGACCGCCATGGTGACGGGGGTCCTAATATTGGTTTCAACTCATGTTTCTTTACATGGCTGACGGGACATCTCCTTATGGTAGAGGACTATCCGTATGATGGGATGGATTTTAGAGGGGACCCTAACCTGGCGCTACCAGAGGGAGTGTAGTGGGGTGATGTCGGTAAGAAAAACTATTGTTTTTGTTTTTCATTTTATATGTTTTATGATTTTTTTGGAGTAGTTCTAATGATTTTCATATGTCTGATGCAGATGTGGTTCCATCACAACCGTTTGGAGTCTAACTCATCGTGCAGAGGGGAGAAGTGTTGGATATGGGTCCTGCAGCTCAAGATTCCATCGAGGATATGGAGTAGGTCGAGGAGAACCTCAACAGGATGACACTGGATATCCCAGAGCGATGTGTCCATGATCTACCCCTTAGCTATCAGAAGCTTACCGTCGGGGTGTCTTTGTGTTTCAACACACTGCTCCGGAAAGTGGCGAGGTTCGTGGTCTGCTATCATGAGAAACCTAGGGATTACGCTCATGTTCTATATGTATATACTGAAATCTATGAGCTCAAGATTTTGTATCAGAGATATTTATTGAAAGCTTCCATGCTTTAGATTTTGTATTAGCACTACCATTTTGTACTTTTGTACCGATTTATATATACAGACTCTATTCACGGCCTTTATACATATGGTGTTATATGGATGAATGTGGGATCTTATCTATGTGTTTGTCTTTATGCATTATATACATGTCGTGTCATTTTATGATTCATGTTTGTTTTATGTGTGTGCAATGTACCAATCCAAAATGAAATTGGCCATGGATTCCACAACTATGTTCATGTCTCTTGGAATGTGTAGGTACTGAACAGATTTGAAGGACCTCTTTAAGAGATGTACTCATCGGAAAAGACAGAGTAACATCAGGATCATGGATGGTGTAGAATCGGTTGAGATGGGAGACCACTAATTGTGAGTCGAGGTGGGAAACAATGTGGTCCATACCCAGGGAAAGAGCGTCAATTAAGACTCCAATCACCGTGTGATACTCAACGGCGTTATTAGTTTCATGCCCTAGACAAATCCCTCCCGAACTAATGATCTCTCCAGTAGGGGAATAGAGTACCCAAGATAACGAGGTGAGACTGCGGGTATGCCGGCTGGAGCCGTCTACGAATCCAAAGTAGGTTGTCATCTGTACACATAGGCGGGACATGACATAAGCGAAAAAACAAAGATCCTAACATACTTAAAGCAAAGTGTCACACCACACAAAACACACATAATGTACAGTATATACAAGGTACTTATGCATGAAAAAATCATGCATAGTATCTCTTCAGGTAAAGCCCATTGCAAGGCTCTCCCAGAGATATTCCATCATAATCCTCGAGCTCGTAAGCTCCTTTCTCCATGACACGTTTCACAACATATGGGCCATGCCACATGGACTCTAACTTGCCTGTCCCCAACTTATCATGTTTTTGGTCATATGTGAGGACCAGATCCCCCTCGTTGAAGATACGAGGTTGCACTGACTTATCGTACTGGGCCTTAATGCATTTCTTGTGTGTTTCATTGGCAAGAGTGACATCACGACGGGTTTCATCGAGTTTATCCAAGTAAAGAAAGCGTTCTTCCTTGGTCATGGTGTGTGGGAGAAGTTCAACTGCGATTTTTAGTGACAGAATCTCGCACTCTATCAGTAAAAATGCCTCTAATCCGTAAACAAGTTGGAAGGGTGTAAATCCGGTGGCAGTCTTAACGGAGGCCCTATATGCCCAAAGAGTAGAAAAGAGCATGTTGTGCCAATTTGATTTGTGGGTACCCACCATGCATTGAATCATGGTTTTCAAGACCTTATTGATGGCCTCTACTTGTCCATTGGACTGTGGTTAATATGGAGTTAATTTCTATGACGAAAACCAAATAATGCGCTCAGTTCATCTACCATCTTGTTTTTAAAGTGGGATCCATGATCGGTAATGATGGCTTGCGGAACTTTGAATCATGCAATGACATGGTTAAACATGAAGAGTGCAGCGGTTTTTCCATCCTTGTTGTATGTAGGCATGGCCTCGGCCCATTTAGTCAAAAAATCGATGGCTACTATGACGTAACCATGCCCCTTGGCCAAGGTAGGCTTACAGTGCATGATTTCTATGCCCCATTTTGCAAAGGTGCCGATGAAAATAACCGGATGGAGAGGGGCTAGATGGGAGCACTTCTTAACTTGAAAGTGTTGGCATGGAGGACACTTCTTAACGGCCCCGATATAATATTTGAAGATTGAAGGCCAGTAGTATTCTGCGCGTAGGATTTTTAGTTCGTAGCCATCCCAAAAAGATAACCCCCACAAGCCCTAGAGTGACATTCATTCAATATGTGTTCAGCCTCTTCATGAGTTAAACAACATTGAAGTATAGAGTCTACACCACATCGATATAAGATATCACTGATGATCAAGTAATACTTGACATGGTGGAGAATATGACGACAATCGTCACGAGATAAATCTGGGTTGAACCGTTGGGTTTGAATATATAATGTAATATCTCCATACCATGGGTCAGACGTGCTGTTAAGTAACAACAACTCATCCGGAAAGGAGTTGATGGACTCGGTTCCTATATCAACATGAGGAAGATCACAAATGAGCTCTACAAACACCAGGTATTTCTTTGACTTAGCTTTCTCGAAGAGGATATCGAACTCTTGAAGTATCACAATCCAGTGTGAATACTTGCCCCCAAGCACTTAACGTGTAAGAATGTGATACATGGGGTTTGAGTTGGCGATAACAGTGGTGGTGTGGAGTAAGATATAATGACGGAACTTTTGGATGTCAATGATTGCCGTGAGAGAGAGATTTTCGACATGTGAGTAACGGGTTTCAGAGTCGATAAGACCTTTACTGAAGTAATAGATCACATGTTCTTGGGCGTTGTTGTCTTCCTAGACCAAGACCATAGCGATCGTGGTGGTAGAAGCAACAAGATAAAGGATGTAATCCTTGTAGTAATTGGTCGGTTGGAGCACAGGGGCATGAGTGATGGCAGAGTTTAAGTTGTCAAAGGATTGTTGGGCTTGGTCGTCCCAAATGAAAGGGACATCCTTCTTCAACAATCGCATATAGCCCTGTGTCTTTTGAGCGAAATTACAAACAAAATGCCATAGATAAGTTTCCTTCCCTTACAAACTTTGGAATTCTGTAACATCGGTAGGAGGTGGGAGAGCGACAATGGCTTCCACCGTTAAGGGATCAATGTAGATCCCATCCTTTGAAACCATAAAACCTTGGATGCATCCTAATTCGACACAGAAAATACACTTGTGAGGATTCAGACGGATGTTATACCACCTACATCTGATCAATACTATCATCAGATGATCTATGTGGGACTCGCGATGCTACAAATGGGCAGGGAGATCATCAAGATATGGTTCTATAAAGTCCTTCACATAATGAAAAGCATACGACATGGCTCGCTGCAATGTGGGACTAGCATTTTAAAGACCAAAGGGTAGTTTACGATAAGCAAACGTACCCCAGGTCCAGATGAAAGCGGCCTTGTGTTGGTCGGCTGGGTGGATCTCAATCTGGTTGTAACCAGAAAAGCCATCCATAAATGAGAAGATGAAACTTCCGGCGCAATTTTCGATTATCTGATCGATGAAGGGAGTTGAGTAATTGTCCTTAGGAAAAGACTTGTTCAGATCCCTATAGTCGACACATACATGAATAGTACCCTGCTTTTTGTCCATAGGGACGACATTGGAGACCCATTCTGTTAAAGGAACGAGATAGATAAAGCCGACCTTCAAGATATTTTCAATCTCAACTTTAATTGCCACAGTTTTTCGAGGGTGTACTGGTCGTAATTTTTGGCCGACAGGCTTATCCTCGAGATAAGTCTTGATCTCATGCGAGACAATAGCAGGATCGATCCCAGGCATTTCCTCATAGGTCCATGCGAAAACGTCATGAAATTGTTTAAATAAGGCCGTAAACGTGGTGATCTCTTTAGGAGAGAAAGTCTGGCCAATGTGGATGTGTTACATGACGTCGGGTGTAACTGAGATGTGAATCAAAATAGTGGGAGTGATGTTTTTCATGTTTCCTTCCGTAACTGTATCGCAAGTTAGGATTGGTGATTGTAGGAAAGGATAGACATCTGGTGCAAAGATAGTGGTGATGGCATTCTCTACAGAGTCTAATGTGGGTAGGAAAGACGAGCAATGATGAAGGTCTTCCCACGGAGGTTCATCTGTGCTCATAATATCCATAATGGACTCATCAAAATGAAAAGTTTGGAGCAGAGAATCTAGTAGAGATGATGTCTGCTGTAGAGAACTAGGTGTGGAGGCCATGGTTAGGTGGTCCTCAGGTGCTGACAGGATAGCTTCACAGGTAGCTTCAGCGAGTGAGAGAGGCATAGTATTTCCAATCAACTCCATGGTGGCCTCATCGGGCATGAGCCATTGATTAACAGAGTTGGAAGAAGATTGGGTCATGGAGGATATCATGTTCACCGAGGAAACATGGTTAGGGGGGTTTGGGGTTGGAAAGACACCCATAAGAAACTATTCTTTTATGAGGCCAACCCCCATGCTCTCATATAGCTACGAATATTTACCTAAAAAAGGGACTTTATCACTGGGATGAGTATCAGTTTCTGGTGTACAGAAGTCCAACTGGTCGATAGTGACAATTCAGCCTTTATGGGGGAATTGCACAATGTAGAAGATAGATGACATGACTGCAGTCATGGTGTAAAACTAGTTACAAACAAGCAAGAGACTATAATCCAAAAGGGCTACGACTACTTCCACGTTAATGGTTACATTCTTACCCCCCAACTCGACTGATATGGCTTGTAATAGCCCATGGGGTTAAAAGCCAAGATCGTCGAATGCTTTCAGGGTAGTGGGAGAATGGTTTAACTCAAGAGAACCAATGGCTCTCCAACAAGATAACGACATGACCGAGGTAGAGGCACCTTCATCTAGTACAGTACGATGGATTCTCTTCCCAGCAAATTTCATGGAATTTTGGAAAGCTAACTAGTGGGAAAGCCTCGGTTTAAAGTACTCAAGTCGAAACATGATTGTATTCAAGGAATCCAGATCTACGGCACCAATGGCAGCAAGGAGAGTCTTACATTGGTTGGGACAATTCTGCAAGACCTCTAGCGTCGACATGGCACAAGGATATTGCACTAAGTCCTCTACGATGTTGTAATTCCGAGTTGCCCAAGCATTAGGATTGAAAACTGCTTTTTGAATCGTACTCTTGGGCAGACACAACGTTGACTCTAATGAAGGATTCTGAATGGTGAGAGAAGATGGTGGCACTGTGACATCCAGAATAGAGGAGGAATATTTTTTAGTATTACTTCCAACGGGTTCCTTCGGAGGGACTGAGTCATACGATCGTGAGCATGTATTCAAGTTAACCGTCTCACTACGCATCATGAGAACATGCACGGTGGATGATGTTTCTCCTTGGGGAGGAGAAGGTTGAGCGTTCATTTGTTGATTCTGGGTGGGGAAGGGATCATTGAGAACTACGGGTGTGGGGTTTCTCTTAAGAAAATTTTGCACTTCGTCTCTGTGGGGACAATCATTGGAGAAATGGTCACCACCACACAATAAACAAGGATACTTAAGCTTTTGCTTTTGTTTCGTGTCTTCAGGAGTGGGCTTGTTCTTTTGCTGGTTAGAATATTTTTTAGGTTTACCTTTGTTTTTCTTCTTGTCACCGGATTTCTGAGGTGAAGTTGATTGACCAGAATTCACCTCCTTGGTGGGAGCAGGAGTGGGTGATTCACTACAAGAAAAAAGGTCATTGGTGAGGGTCCTACATGTGATGAACCTTTAAGGGTTGTCACGAATGTCACAAATGATGACGGTCCTTAAAACATCGTCATTATAGGTTCCTTTTGAGATTGTCGTTTAAGGTTCGTCACCAAATCCCTTTCCAGTGACATTTTTAGTGAGGGTTGTTAAAGGCCCATTATTGATTCTCTCTTTGGTGACACTTCTGGTGACAATATTTTAGTAGCCCTCACTAATACATGTTTATTTTACTTTTGGTGAGTGTAGTAAATGTTTGTCACCAATTATCATTATAATTGGTTTTTGGCAACACTATGTGAGCGTTGCTATATTTTTCGACAAAAGAATATAATGGTTTAAGACATCTAGTATTGTTATGGATTATTTGTAATTAATATGTTTCCAAGGTCATACTAGTCACAATACCCACTCATAAGGTCTATAAGCAATATCTAGTGGTTTTCCATAAGAAAACACTAGCAATTTATAAGTACCATTCCAAAATGGATCCATAAGCAATCTGATCTTTTGGGTATTTGACATCAACAAAATTGATTCATATATCCTATTAGATTGTACTTCCAAGCTTTGAAATCCATTGGCATTAATAGAGAGATGTCTAGTCATCCATGTTCTACTCCAACACCTTAATTCACATAGTTTGGATTGCATCACGAATGGTTTGGTTGAAGAATTTGCATTTCAGCATGTTTTAGCAGACAATTACAGGCTTGACTCAAGCCTGTAGAATCTCCAGTTTCTGTGTTTTTTAAATATTTCAGTAAAATACTGAAGATGAACAGATTGTTGGTAAAATGGAATGTCTCGTGTATGGGGAAGGGAATCCTGAAAATGAACAGAACCTTGATACTCTCTTGGATTCATCCCTCCCAGTACAAGCAAACTTTCAGTTCTATTTGGAATTATTCTTTTTAAGTTGCAGATATAATGATTTCTTCCAACAGAGTTATATCTTTAAAATCCATGGAGGATCTGTATTTGCATGATTGGAAGGATTGGATCTCGGTTTTATCCCCTGCATATGTGGTATGCTATTCAAATTCTTCTCTTAATTCCGGACAAGTATTGTTCCTGTAGGGTTAAATTCAATATATTTTTCCTAATACTGTGTATAAATTCTAGCATATAAGAATGATTTTTATACATTTCAATTAGTTTTTCAAGGTCATTTCATGGCTTATTATATATCATGACATGTCAGACCAAGTATTTTTGTTCAAATAATTTCCATAAATGAAGTGACCATTAACTCATTGCTTTTTGGATGAATGGGTATATGCTGATTTGACCCCATCAATTGTCGTAATTAGCTTTAACCTTTTGTCCCTGCATGTCTGAACAATTATATGTATACTCGATTTGAAAGTTGGATTTCTTTGTTATGCATAAGTCAAGCCTGTAAATACCAATTTGGGTTAAAGGATAACGATTTGATCACCTAACTTCCTTTCAGCAGAGAAAGTTTCAGTTGGGATTGCTAGTGTTGCACGTAGGGAGGAGCCATATTCCATTGAACTGTTGGATGAAGATCCCTCTAGTAAGAGGATTTTTCAACAAATTGGATTGTATACGTTTTTTAGTAAATTCAGAGGGCACAATGAAGATGTGACCAAGGAATTTGCTCTCAATTTCGATGGAGCTTGTTCTAACATTCGAGGGTTTCTGCTTCCAGTTTCAAAAACATCCATTGCTCTCGCTGCAAGCTTACCACAAACAAGGGAAAGATGGTTTAAAGCTGATCGTTTGAAAAACTCTGACTCTTGGAAACAGTTTGTGAAGGTGGCTAATTCTAGTATTCGTTGGAAGAAGGGAGTTGAACGCAACTGTTTCACTACTGAATGGGGTAATGTCATTTTCTTTTTGTATAAATTTTTGGAGTGTGGTTGCATTTATCTGGGTATCAAGAGCAGGATATGTGCGTCCTTCCCACTACGTGGTTGTAAAGGCCCTGGGTCTCCCTTTTTAATAGAAGGTTGTAATGTGATAGGGCCAGGGAAAAATGCCTCCAGCTTAACTGACATACCTGTATCAATGTGACCTTACAAGCACTCTATTCAAGTAAATGGTATCAATGTGACCTCACAAGCACTCTATTCAAGTAAATGGTATCAATGTGACCTCAACTTACAAGCCCTATTCAAGTAAGGTTTCCTCAAGCTGCTCTTTCATGAAGGACGATATAGCCTTGTCTTTCTTTATCGTATTTGGCTTCTCCTTCACATTAAAGGAGAAGAATTGATGAACATTCCATACTTTTTGTGGAAGAGCCTGTCTAAAATGGCTTCAGCTACCCAAAAGCGGCCTGATCAGTGACTTGGTAATAGCTTGTATCATCATGGATTAATTAAGTTGTTGATCGTGGAGGAATTACAGAAGAGCAACCTAACGTGGGAACATTTTTTGGTGGAAAAAGGATTTCAGGAACAGGTTAATGATGATCCACAAGATTCTGTATTGCCCCCTCCAGCAGTTCAGATAGAATTTGATCCAGGACCAACATTTTCTAAACCAATTCAATCCCAACCATCTCCAAAGAGGCATAGAGATGATGAAGAGGTTAATAAAATTTCAGTTACGGTGAGAAGAAGATTTGCAAGGCTAGAAGTCATTTCTGAAGAAGTTATTGAAAAAGTTAGAACATCTGAAGATATGTTTTCGACAATACCCAAACGTCCAAGAAACCATTATACACAGAGACAAAATTTAGAGTCAACACCCCTGCCAGAATTGCAAGCTACTCAGTTTCAAGACCAAGCTGAAAGGGAAGAAGACAAATCTAATCAAGTGGTAAGGCCTGATTCTCCTGGTTTAATTTCAAGTAAGTTACAGAAGAGGATTAAGAAACTTCAGAAGCAAGTTCGTGAATTTCAAGTTTTGGATAGATATGTTAAAAATGAAAATGAAAAGTTAAAATAGAGGAGTAGACAATTACAGAGAAATAATGGTGTTCTTAAGAAAAGACTAAATTTTTTGAGAAATCAGGCTCACCAATGGAGTTTGCAAAACAAAAGTTTGAGGAAACAAAATAAATTTCTTAGAGATAAATCAGTACTAAAGGAATCAATACCACTGGCTAAGGATAATACAAGTTTGGAATTATTGGCTACAACAGCTGCAGAAAACATTCTTCCTAGTACCTCTAAAAGTTCTGAAGATAAAGAAAAAGTCACAGATGTTCTCTATGAATTTTTTAATCAAATTCTTGATGATGTCTGGACTAATACCCTGGCTTTAGCATCAGCTGAAGTAAATATTGTTAAATGGACTGGAAGAAATGATGAATTATATGAGTTGGGCCTTATTTATCAACAACGATATAAATTTGAAGTACAACGTATGCAGGAAACTTGGTTTTCTTATTACTTGGTTCAAGAACAAAATTGGAAGTCCAAGATACAGTCATTACAGCAACAATTAATGATTAAAGAAGAAGAAAAGCGGCAAATGATTAAATTTGCTGAGCAAGCCATTTCTTGTAGAAGCCTTGGTAGAGTTTATTCAATGTACCTGCATGAACAATGGGCAGGCCTTCAGATGATTAGATTGAATAATAACAAAATTTCATGATAGGAAATGTTGATGACTTTGTGGATATCTATAATGACTCATCTACAAGGGAAAAAGATTTGTTGTGTGTACTTTATCAGTTTAAATTCTTTCTAGAACATGAATTGGAATGGAATCCCAATCTTGTAGTAGGAGATATTCAGTTACGAGTCTTTTCATCTTTTATTCAGAATCAAATCAAGTGGGAAATAGGGATGAAATTCTTTTATAAGTTTGAATTCCAGTATGAACTTCATGGAATCATGTCAGAGGAGAGCATCCAGATCCTGAAGTGGCCTTTTCTAGTCACAGTGAATTCCTCAGGGATCCTATGAGGGTGAAACAATTTAGAATGAATCAGAGATTAGCGTTACAGAGTTTTGAAGAACTTAGATCTTGTGGGACTTTGGCCTCTTTGTAGGCCTCAGAGACCCGTTGGAATTTTCTTCCTCCAGTACTCAAACAATGGGACCCCATGGGATACCTCTTTTTCTAGGTTTCCTTTTCAAGAACAAGTTTGTATGTGAATTCTCTACAAATAAATGGTACTCAATGGCTTGGGTTAAGGTTCAATTTCCTTTTGCTCTGGTGCAACAAAACTGAGTACAGTGTTGCTAGGTAGTGATATGATTTTGCAGAGAACTCTTCATGGATGGAAGTGGATCGTCATTTAGGATTTCGGGAAAGAAATGGAGTAAGTCACCAATCTTACAGTTGGACTGAGCTACATCAGAATTTATCACTAGGGGAATAAGTTGCATAGGGACATGCAACAAACTTCCTTCTATAGCAGATGCTTGGTGCTTGAATTGTTACCCAAAGGGTAGGTTTTCAATTGGATCTCCATTGTATTGTTACTTGATAATATACCAAAGGATGTTAAAAAACTTTAATTGTTTTGTCAGGATTTCAGGTTTATTCAATGCACAATAGTGGAAATATCCATTTTGTTTATCTAGACTCTAAAGTATGATATTTCAAATCTAATGATTTTCCCAAATATGTCTTTTTTTGTTTATGTGAATTTGAACTTGTTCAAAAGAAGTGTATAAATTTTTCCTTGGAAACTTACTAAATCCCATAATCTGATATTTTATAGTGATTTTAGGAAAAACTTCGACCTTTTATTTCATGTAAATGAACCAACTGAACTATACTTGTTTTGTTACAAGTAGTTATAGAAGGGCCATGTTCACATGAAACTATTATCATTGATTGCAAGGTAATCAGTCCTGCAACCTCTTACAAATCCATTTTTTTCCATAAACCTGAAATAATGTTGAAAAGGTTATAGTTGTAGTAACTGCCCTTTTTAATCTATCTTTGTGAAGATAGTTATTTGTATCCGACACAGCTTTTGCGAGAGGGAGCTATTGTTGTCAATATGGTAGTGTAGGTTGTCATTGATGGCAACTGGATGAAGACAGAGCAACAAGTAGGAATGATGACAAGCAATGTGAAATTTCTTCTATTTAGGTTCCTGGTCTAGGTCTTGTACTTATCCTTACGCCTTTGAAAGTAATGGCATACAAGTAGGGAATACCAACATGAGAAGGGAACCCATGATTTAACCTTGCGTCCACCTCACTAGTGAACCAACAAACTATTACAGTGAACCAAACTGGATAAGAAAACTATGTACTGAAGATACTAGGCATTCAAAACCTTCTTTTGGGAACTTGGATTCCAACGTCCCAAGTTTGGAACTAAACAACAACATGGGGAAGGTTCCATCCCCTATTGGCTTCAAATTTCGATATGATTGGAAGACAATTAGTATGATTATCCTTTTGATCAATGTGTTTCATCTTCCTCTTGCCTCCTGGGCAATTGTACAATGTATTTAAGGCATAGCCATATTCATTATCATGTGGACTATCCTGTAGCCATCTCTGGAGGTGTTTTCACATCTAGGAATTTTGTTTGTGTATTTTGACTACATTTCATGTTAGTCTGGTTCTCTTTTGTGTTTAGAGATGTATCCACACCATGGTTACATACCCTATTTTATTCCATGGCTTTATATCTGATATTTTTATGTCCCTATGGGAAATATAGCGATAGCAGGGACACAATTATATGTCCAAGATTTCTCTTAAGGCACACCCAATGTTCGACATTAGAAATAAAATTTTGGTTTTTTTTCCATTATTTAAATAATTATTTTTTCGTGTTTTCATTGGATTTGCACTAATGATTTATTCAATAAATATAAGCTAAGGGGACGCTTCTGATAGGTGTCCAAGTAGACATCAGTGGCCATTGAATTCTAATGCACTGATAACCACTGCCACCCAGAGATCCGTAACTTTCATTGATCTTAGATTTTATGGGTTTTGGGAACCCTCATTTGGTTTCATTTCACATTTTTTCTAAGGCGTGATAGGGTTCATCACTGCATCTGTATTGCCATGAATATGGGTTGGTTTAAACACAGGTAACAATAGAAAAAATCAGTAAGTTATATTGTGTTTCATTGATTTAGTTCATCGAATCATGTTTAAAGCAGAATCTATACATGTTTGTGGATATCATGATTGTTTTTAGTTGCTTTCCCATGGGATCCGATGACTGTCTTGTTTAGTGTTTTTAGACAGTTTAATAATGTATATCTACATGCTTGGCCTAATCCTGTAAGTTGAGTTGTTGTTTATAATTACATATGCACAAATGGAAATCAGACACATGGGTCTTATTTGGAATCGTGTCACCTAGCCCATCCTCCTATTGGTTGCTCTGAGTTCATTTTGATGTAGATTTTCCTTGAGCAAGCTTGAACTCAAGCAGCCTATTGTCAATACTTTTGTATATCCGTATGCAGTTAATTCTTCATTGTTTATGGAATTACTAGAACATTCCCAATTAGCTTCAAATCCTTCAAACCTGCCTTTGAATAGTTCTCAAATGCATTCACAAATTATTGTGCCAAGAAAAATGCTTCAGATAATTCTTCAATTCTGCTCTTAGGTTTGTAGAGTTCCTATAGAGATCATCCTCATGTTCTCATAACTCTCTAGACTGCTTAGTTTCATCAGCTATAGGTTATTCTTTCCTTTTCCTTCGTTCAGAGATAGATGTTCTTCTCAGGACATTTAAAAGGTGTCTTATCGATGATTGATACAAAAAACTATGTCATACAATAAGATACCAAAGACAGGTGAAGATATTTATGTCAATCATATCCAAGGCTGGAGAAAGTCATTTACAACTTCATCCCTGCCTATTTTCCTTCTGTTAATGTTAGCAATCTGATCCTAGGACTTGTTTCTTAGCGACCACCATATACCTTTGATTCCATCCTCCAACAATGAACTCAAGGTGTACCTAGGGTCTTTTAGAGACCTTAAATGCAAGGGGATTCAAATGCCCGCATAGGATGGTGTACTGCATCCTATTAATATCAACTAGGAAAGAGCTAGGTACAAGAGACATCCATAGTGCCATTCTCTTAGACCACAATATCATAGTGTTTGGGGGAACAAACGAGTCGAATAAGATAAATGATCTGCACATTTTAGACTTGTAGACCAAGGAATGGAGGCATGCTTGCATTCAAGGAACTCCACCATCCCCATGAGAGAGGGGGAGGAAATTACTTGATTGATGTTCATATTTTGGACCTGAAGCTAATGAAATGGATTTCCCTTGATGTGAATGGGATCTTATTGCTCCCAGAGATAGCCACACTACAATTTCTATTGAAAACATGCTTGTGGTATAAGGTGGATATTCTGGATACCATTACTGAGGAGAAGTTGATGTTTTGGATCTTGAAACCTTAACTTGGTCTAGAATACAAATCTTGAAACCTTAACATCTTGCAAATTTTCGCCCAATTTCTTGAAATTAAATTCACCCACCCTAGTAAAAATCTAGGTTGAATAACACCCTACTATTGAATATCATCTTGTGGTGTTTTTTTTTCTGTTCCCCAAAGGGTAGGTTTTCTCTTGGATCTCCATTGTGTTGTTACTTGAAAATATATTAGAGGATGTTAAAAAAATGTAATTGGTTTGTCAGGATTTCAGGTTTATTCAATGCACAATAGGGGAAATATGCATTTTGTTTATCTAGACTCTAAAGTATGATATTTCAAATATAATGATTTTCCCAAATATGTCTTTTTTTTGTTTATGTGAATTTCAACTTGTTCAAAATAAGTGTATAAATTTTTCCTTGGAAACTTACTAAATCCCATAATCTGATATTTTTATAGTGATTTTAGGAAAAACTTCGACCTTTTATTTCATGTAAATGAACCAACTAAACTGTACTTGTTTTGTTACAAGTATTTATAGAAGGGCCATGTTCACATGAAACTATTAGCATTGATTGCGAGGTAATCAGTCCTGCAATCTCTTATAGATCCAATTTTTTCCATAATCCTAAAATAATGTTGAAAAGGTTATAATTGCAGTCTCTTCCCTTTTTAATCTATCTCTGTGAAGATAGTTATTTGTATCAGACATGGCTTTTGCGAGAGGGAGATATTGTTGGCAATATGGCAATGTAGGTTGTCATTGATGGCAACTGGATGAAGACAGAGACACAAGCAGGAATGATGACAAGCAATGTGAAAAGAGCAGATGACAGTGGCAACAAACAGAGTCGATGGTTATGGTAGAGACAATGAAATAGCAGCATAATAAAGAGAGATGGAAATAGAATGTCTACCTGTCTACTTGTCCAATGCATTATGAAGAGAGGGAAATGCATATGCAGAAATGACAGAGCACTATGATGATGGAAATCTAACTAGAATCGATGGTCTTCCATTCCAAGAGAAGGATTTTGATACTGATGTAAACTACTTCTATAGATGTGGCTGATCAGATAAACAAACTTGTCATGGTTACAGGAGATGTAAAAACCTGTAGAAAGAATTTGGCAGAAGCATTTAAAAAGGATTTGGAAGAAACATGTGACAAGGATTCTAGTCCTGCATTTACATTGCTTGTTGATGCTAATGGTTCTCTGAATATTACAAACCAAGAGGATGAAAGTTTTTCTTTGTCAATCATGGACAAACAAGTGCAAATACACACTTCTCGCAATATAGATATAGAAGGGAAAAATACTTCTATAGAAGAAGGTGCACTGCAATCTCGTATCAATCCTGTTAATGAAACCCAAAAATCCAATGAAGAGCAAACATGTAAAGATAGTCTCTGCATTCGATAGAATAGTGAACGGATGCCAAACCTCCATCCAACTTGCTTGTTTTAGAAGAATAAGCTATAGACATTGGAGGAGATCGAGGATAAAGGAGCTATAAGAATCCCAAGCCGTGTTTACAGAAACCCGAGAAGCAGACATGGTACTACGCAGTAGATAGGTTATTTCTGCAAATTGGTAAGGTTTAAAGTAATCGTTGGAAGCTCTTGAAGGAAGGAGGTTGGTTAAATGTCTAATCGAAGCCAAAGGAACATACCCTACAGCAAGAAATAGCAAGGAAATGTGCCTTGGAAAATTTCCGAGGGTAAAGGATTGTGGACCGTCTGATCACAATGATCGACAGTGGAGATCACGTTTGGTGTTGAGGTTTAAACCACATTGGTTGTTTGGATGAGTATTTTATGTGTTTATAATGGCAGGCTTCACTAATGTTCATTGAAGCGTATTGAAAAGATAGTGTGGGAGCTCTGGGTGTTTGGTTCTCCATGGGAAGAACACCAGCCTGGAGCTCAGGACACCTATGCGGCCCCCTGGCATCTCTGTTCGACATGGATGATGATATGATAGCATTGATATGTTGCAGACGTGGCAGTGATGTGTTGTAGATGTGGCAGTAAGTATCGCTGATGGAAAGTGTTACTTCATAGCCAGATTCGTGAGCGAATTTTTGGTGGACTGCCAAAAAGATAGCAGAGCTCCAAAAGCGTTCGATGTGTTTAAACAATAGCCTATCAGAAGTTTTAGCAGTACGCTAATATATTTGGTAAACAACCAAAGTCTATCATAAGTTTTAGTATAAAGCTTTAAGCTATAGTGTAAAACTTTGTTAGCAAAGTTTAAACAAATAGAGAAAAGACTAAGCATGGTTATAACTAAAACTAGTTTAACTGATCTACTTGTTAGTTAATAATATTTTTGGACATTAAGAGTTTTAATGAAATAGGTGTGAAGTCTATGAGGAGACACATTGTTTCATGAAGAGGTGTGAGGAAAGTGTATAAGTATGGAGATATCATATGAAGAATAAGTGTGGCTATGGTTGATACATTGAAGATTGAGAACAAACCAAAGAGAGCAGCCATCCAAGAAGTAAATGCAGAATTAACAAGGGTGGCAGGGTGGTGCTAGGGCAGGTTGGTGCCTGCAAAAGGGAGTAGGTTCTCCCTTTCAATTGTAGCTGACTAAATAGGGGGTTGTAGCCTCCTACCAATTAGTTAACATATATCTACAGGCTTGGCCTAAGCCTGTAAGTTGAGTTGTTGTTTATAATTACATATGCACAAATGGAAATCGGACACATGGGTCTTATTTGGAATCGTGTCACCTAGCCCATCCTCCTGTTGGTTGCTCCGAGTTCATTCGGATGTATATTGTCCTTGAGCAAGCTTGAACTCAAGAAGCCTATTGCCAATACTTTTGTATATCCACATGCTTAATATGCCTGCAAGAGGGCTAAGGAGAATGCCCATAGATCTATTTGGGTGTTGTTGCAGGTGTGTTATGTGTCTTGGGGATGACCAAATATATGAAAAGCTACAACAACTAATTGTCTATGGGCCTACCTTTCACTTGGAGTACATTGACAGGTTCCTTGCAAACAATACCACATGTCCACTTTGTCTCATTATTTCTATTCCCTTGAACACATAAAATTATCCAATTGCAAGTAACATGGAACTAACTCCTAACTCCTAAAGTGCTTAAGTAACATGGACGCACAACAGAGTGGACTTCCTTCTATTTAGGTTCCTGGTCTAGGTCTTGTACTTATCCTTACGCCTTTGAAAGTAATGGCATACAAGTAGGGAATACCAACATGAGAAGGGAACCCATGATTTAACCTTGCATCCACCTCACTAGTGAACCAACAAACTATTACAGTGAACCAAACTGGATAAGAAAGCTATGTATTGAAGAGACTAGGCATTGAAATCCTTCTTTTGGGGACTTGGATTCCAACCTCCCAAGTTTGGAACTAAACAACAACATGTGGAAGGTTCCATCCCCTATTGGCTTCAAATTTCGATATGATTGGCAGACAATTAGTATGATTATCTTTTTGATCAGTGTGTTGCATCTTCCTCTTGCCTCCTGGGCGATTGTATAATGTATTTAAGGCATAGCCATATTCATTATCATGTGGACTATCCTGTATCCAACTCTGGAGGTGTTTTTACATCTATGAATTTTGTTTGTGTATTTTGACTACGTTTCATGTTAGTCTGGTTCTCTTTGGTGTTTAGGGATGTATCCGCACCATGGTTCCATACCCTATTTTATTGCATGGCTTTATTTATGATATTTTTATGTCCCTATGGGAAATATAGCGATTGCAGGGACACAATTATATGTATGTTCAAGATTTCTCGTAAGGCACACCAAATGTTCGACATTAGAAATAAAATTTGGGATTTTTTCCATTGTTCTCATTGGCTTTGCACTGATGATGTATTCAATAAATATAAGCTCAAGGGACTCTTCTGATAGATGTCCAAGTAGACATCAGTGGCCATTGAATTCTAATGCACTGATATCCACCGCCACCCAGATATTCACCACTTTCATTGATCTTAGATTTTATGGGTTTTGGGAACCCTCATTTGGTTTCATTTCACATTTTTTCTAAGGCGTGATAGGGTTCATCACTACATCTGTATTTCCATGAATATGGCTTGGTTTAAACACAGGTAACAATAGAAAAAATTAGTAAGTTACATTGTGTTTCATTGATTTAGTTCATCGAATCATGTTTTAAGCAGAATCTATACATGTTTGTGGATATCATGATTGTTTTTAGTTGCTTTCCCATGGGATCCGATGACTGTCTTGTTTAGTGTTTTTAGACCAACATTTATATGTAAATGGATAAGCCCAAGATATATTTTGATGCATATAGGATTTCGTATGTGGTATGTGGGTATCTTCATGATAGGTTTTCAAATTTTTTTGCTTGGTTTTGAAGGTGTATTCGCTGGGATAAAAATTACAAATGTGTGAATGCAATTTTGATGTTTTCATATTTGGGTTTTAAATTTATTTATAATTTTTAGATATTATTATGGGTTTAACAAGATGACCATCAAGTTGTGGGGATTACAGGGGTGTTGTGGAGGATTTTTATGGTGATTTTAGGAAAAACTTCGACCTTTTATTTCATGTAAATGCACCAACTGAACTATGCTTGTTTTGTTACAACTAGCTATAGAAGGGCCATGTTCACTAGGACTATGTGCTGGAAATGAAACTATTAGCATTGATTGCAAGGTAATCAGTCCTACAACCTCTTACAGATCCATTTTTTTCCATAAACCTGAAATAATGTTGAAAATGTTATAGTTGTAGTCACTGCCCTTTTTAATCTATCTCTATGAAGATAGTTATTTGTATCAGACACGGCTTTTGCAAGAGGGAGATATACCAGTACTTGTGGAATTATCAGAATCAGACACTGCTTGGGCTTCTCCAAAAGTGAATTCTCTGTCATCAATCCTCCATGTCACCTTTTCCATATCTTTGTCCTCCAGCTTGCTTGCCATGCTTGTCCATGCTTGTCTACAGGCTTGGCCTAAGCCTGTAAGTTGAGTTGTTGTTTATAATTACATATCCACAAATGGAAATTGGACACATGGGTCTTGTTTGGAATCCTGTCACCAAGCCCATCCTCCTGTTGTTTACTCCAAGTTCACATTCTTCTCAATCTTTGATCAATTCAATGTCATTGCTTTTCCAAGGTATAAAACTGTTAATTGCATCCACTAAATACTTGCATTGATTACTTCTATGCTTAATCTTGATTTCATAATCAGGATCAACCAGAATTGATTGTGGGCACACAAGATAATATCCATCACCTCATTTTTCCCCATTAGGCATGACAAAGTTTGGTTCAATTCTTTTGATGTAACCCTTTGCAACCTTCAATTGACCATTAAAATATGTCAGTAAACATTTTTTTCCATTCAATCCCACATCTGAAGATGGTAATTGCAGTTGAACCTGCCAATAAACAAATTCCTGTGAGATTCCTCGGAATAAGAATGGAATATTAAATATAGAAATAAAGAGGCTTAGAACTTACCTGTTGTATTGATTTTCCAATTGGGTCACGATTATGTTCTCCCCAAGTCAAAGGAGTTTGTTTTGGCAAATCATGATGAGGACTCAGAGAAGCCTGTTAGTAAATAAATACTTGTAAGATATAGTGAAATAACGATTATAACATTGCAGTAAATATTAAATAGTTTCAAAACTCACCGTCGACTTTGGAGTATGAAATGTATTAGACTTTGGAATATCAAATGTATTAGATGGTCTAGGACCCATTGTATTTTTTTCCAATGAACCTTGACTAGGATTATTCTGGAGACTCTCCTAAAAAATAAATACTTGTGAGCAATTTTCAAAGAATGGAAAAAATAAGAGTTGGTTTAAAAAACTACATGGATTGGGGTGACTGGATTAAGAGGTGACAATTTCAGAGGTCCTCGATTTGATTCAACATCTGACATGGCAATATTACTCTGCCAATATAATAGTTTGCATTAGATATCATGAAATCAGAAGATAAAGGGTTAGGATGTAAAAACAATAATTCTTATATTACACACCCTACAACAATACGATCATGTTCATGTTAGCATTATGGTTTTGAAATCCCCAACTTCAAAGATGGACTACATAAAAAATTAAAGTCTACACATGCAATCCTTACATTGTTGGATTTTGGAACAACTCGGCCACTTTCTTTCCCCACCTCCATGGCATCTTTCCATTCCATTAATTCTTCAACGGCTTTTTTCAATCTTCTGAGTTCCTTGTCTTTTTCTCTTAATTTCTCTTTAGTATTATGAAATTCCTTCTTGTAGGAACGCTCTTTTCCAAATAATACAATTGGAGTGACTCCGAATCCAACCCCACGTACACGACCCCTCCTCTCAGGCCCCAAAACTATAGCAAGGGAATCTTGCTTTGTAGCATATGTAGGAGACACTGACTCATTTTGTGCCGATTCAATTTGATTCTAGAAATGTCAACATTTCAACAAACTCATATAAGAAACATCATTAACTCTAAAAAAGGCATAAAGGATACAAGAATAGGTTCGGAACTTACTATTTTCTGCGCAATAAATGATGACATTGGAGTGCCATCCTTCTTTTTATGGCATTTCATCCACACATCAGCCCTAGTTATAGGCTTATCACTTGGACCATGAGATTGATTCTAGTATCAACAAATACAACAATCTAGTTAACTATATTTAAAGTTGTTAATTGAGAACAAATAATAGAATTTGTTGCAATTTACGAGGTCATCTTCAACCCTAAAGTAACCTCTACGGCCAGAAGTGTGGGTCTCTTGTTCTAATGCCCTATTTTCCTTATTTTATTTTGAACTCTCCTGCAACTCAATAAAAAAATAGATGCTAAGATTATAGTTGATTGTATGAGAGCATTCAAAATTAATGATGATAACATTCAAATCTGTCCTTCATTTTTACCTTGAATTTAGGGTCAGATCGCAATCTAACAAATTCAATACATCAGTTTCATTTACTCCAATAGGAAGGTTTGCAATCCTCTCCTCATCTGTTTCGTATTTCAAATAGTATTTCTTATACAAATTATATCTATAGGTTCTCAAGCATTGAGATATTGCTTTATGAAACCATTGCTCTATTGACGGATCTATTTGATAGGTATGCTACAATAGATAAACAATCCATTATTAGATACAAGCGTTATTTGAAACTAAACCTATCACACACAAGCTCAATATGCATCAATAAAGTTTAGAATAAGTTGATGCTCACATTGATTGCACTCCACATGTCTTTCTTTTGCACTTCAGACACTTTTTTCCATTCCATGTGCTTGATGCCTAGAATTTCCCTTGCAAGAACACCTAAAAATGAGGAGAATGTATTTGAATGTGGACCAATAGGCTGGCCCCTCTCATTAAATATAATTTCAGGCAATGCAATGCCCTCTATAGTGGTTCCAAAGAGACATTTTTTTGGTCCTCTACTTCTTCTTTTCACATTTATTGTAGTACTAGCTTGGGTAGATGCATTTGCATCTTCTAAACCATGCTCTTGTTGTGGTGGATCTCGATCCAAAACATGCTCTTGTTGTGGTGGATCCTGATCGAAAACATGCCCTTGTTGTGGTGGATCCTCCTCCAAAACATGATCTTGTTGTGGTGTTTCTTGTTGAAATTTTTATGGAAAAACAAACCAGTACCCCTCTTGAGACAATGACAATATGAAATTGTTAATATGAAATCTTGAAATACTTGTATAGGACAAAAAATGTTTAGAAATGATCATACCTTCCAGTGGTTCTTTCACATCTTTCTCAAGAGTATATGCATTAGAATTGTTGTCGACACTATAGCAAGTAGATTCACTTTGTAATGGGTCAGTGGATCCCGATACTATATTTTGTTGGAATTTGTTTCCCATCTTAGAGCCTATGGTCAAGTATAATATGAATTTTTTTAATATAATTGTTTATTTATTAAAAAATAAATAATAAGTTACCATCATGTTTAAAATATTTACCTGAAGTTGTGCCACATATAACATTGTCATTTCTTTTGGTAATGCGGCTTGACTTTGTTAAAAGTGATGTATTGCAACGTCTTAATTTAATATTGTTTGCTCCCTACAAATATGGATTGCAACTTGTGCTCAAAGAAAGTTACACAATTTTTAAGGTATAAAAGAAAGGACAATAATTGTTCAAAAATATTGAAGTTATTGAAATCCTAAACAACAAAAAAATAATGTCTTACTTTGATATGGACATCCACAAATAAACTGCATAACAAAAAAAATCATTTTTATTAACACGTCATTGAAACAAGCCAACTAACACAATCCTGAAAATTAAATAGTATTTATGAACATTATACAAATATCTTTAACTCATTCATAAAAAAATGTCTAACAATGTATACTAAAATATAGAGGGTGCTTTTTGGGAATGCTCTGTGGTCAAAATTTTTACAGGCAAAATATATGAAATCTAATGTTATTAACTGGTTCAGGATGCTACTGCATCTTGGACTGCTCAGGATGCTACTGCAACTTATGACTCCAAGACACACTCTCTTCTTCTATTTAGATTTTTCGGGTATTCTTTGATGTGTAATCTTCACATGCTTCATCGAATCTTCTATTATTAAACCTTTTAATTCATATTTCTGTCTTTTGCAGATTTTGATTATTTAACCAATTAAAATCTCAATGGACATCTTCCAGGTTTGTTGGCTTCACGCCCTTTCAAATCTCTGTTTTAATGAACTAATTAATTAATTAACTAGTCAATTAATTCATAAATTAACTTCAAGCCTGTAGGCTTCATTTCCTTCAAAACTGCATGCTTGGGCTTTCTATGGGCTTCCTTTCTCCCAAAACTTGGGCATGATCTTCTTTAATCTTCTGGCTTCTTCTTATTAAGATCTCCATCTTTATAAGATCTGTAGTGACGGTGGAGAAAAACATGTCACGGAAAAACAGAGCAACTGTCTTGCCCACAAGATCAGATACTGGGACCTGGTCACCATATTGTTTGATCACAAATTTACGCTCATCAGAAACCAAGAGTGACTCCAGGGTTTGCGATTCTGAGGACACAACTGCCATATTTCCAACAGGGGCATCTCAAGACATGGGAAAATATTTTTTAAAAAGGCCGGATTGGTCCCAGCAGATGTTGTCTATGTATGCAGAATGTTGAAACCACAAAACATCTTCTTGTGGAATACTAATTCATGAAGAGTGTTTGGAAATTATGCTGCACAGTTCTAAATACTGATCAGATTTGAGGTGGGGTTCTGAGAATTTTGATATAAATTTGCTTAATTTGTTTAGAATATATAAATCTCACCATTTACTCCCGGTTTAGATTCCAATATTTTTCCTTGAAGAAATTTTGGGATTTTTGCTAACTAGATGTTGGAGAGACTGACTCAGGCATTTATAAGACCTCTGTAACTTTTGGAAAGAGCGAATCTACATTTTTTGTTTGGATTTGTGAGTAAGTGGATTTCCAGTAACGATACATCTGGAAAATTCTGGTAACCCTATTCTAATAGTACGAGATTAGGGAACTGAGCAGGTCTGCCTATCTCCTGCATCAACAAGGGTGGAAACGGCCGGTGACACCACATGTTGGCCTACTTATTTCAAATCCACAGTTTGATGATGTAATGTATTTTAATATCTAGTTCATGAATGGACAAAAACAACTAACAAGATAACAAAAAATGTCTTTGCAAAAGGCCAATTATCCACGGCAAATGTCATTTGCAAATATGGATTTTAAAATACTATTCAATTTTGAAATACTCATCATAATTGATCTAGACGGAAAGGGATAATAAGGACAAAACAATGGCCAAGAAGGACAAAACAATAGTATGAGAAATATAGTACAAAGGGACAATAAAGACAAAACAATAGAATGAGCAATATAGTACAAACATTAGTACAAGGCAATGGTACCTCTTTTTGTTTCCACGGGTTAAGATTGCCTGTTGTAAGAGAGTTTGCTTCTCATTTCCTCTAGTCTTCATAGCTTTCTAACTTCAACGCCAAGCAAAAAATGTTTTCAATTAAAATATTGTTGAATACATATGAGCTTTATTCCTATTTATATTACAAAATGAATAAAAATTTGGAGGGAAATCTAAATACTAAAAACAATGGAGGGAAATACAAATCCAAACATTCTTTTCTTGACAATAGATGTTCCTATTTCCATTTACAGATGTTGCTATTTTCTCTAAATTATTATATAAAGTACATAAAATACTTATAAATTAGAAAAAAAACTAAAAAAGTATCACCAAATATTTTATAGTTAGAATTTAAGAATTGGTTGGATTTGCCAAGACTTGTACATTTTTAAGTATGGAACCTTAAAATTTTAAGAGGTAGTCATGATTATAGAAGATACACAATCCACTAAAAAATGCACAACTAGAAGGAAAACATATGGATTTGGAAAAACAAAAAGTTAACATCTTCACATGTACAAGAGTAAAATCATTATAAGTCAAACAATATAATTTCTCAATCAAACTAATGGTGTGAAAAAAAAGTCTGTAATGGTGAGTGTAATGCATTGATTTTCTATTAATGTTAACCCTTCTCCTACAAAAACTAATGCAACAATTAAATAAAGTTGAAATGAGCCTACTTAAACTTCATTGCCTACAACACATTCTCACACCATAAAAGAAGTGCCAAGACCTAGTATACCATCTTAGCAAAGACATTTAAAAACATATATATGAACCTCAATGGTGAGATATGCCTTCAAATATGCAAAAGTTCCTCTAAATATGTGGAAATTTTCGGTTAGTAATGCGAAAGGTCTCTTGAGTAAATTCTCACCCTCATCCATGCTAGTGATTTGCTTCCTTGATCAAACATCATGAGTGATGCCTAAGATAAGATCAAACCAAAATGTGTGATCCAAGGTTCTTCTCATGGATTGCAATTATCACTATTCTAAAAATACCCTATCCATTAATGTGACTTCACGTTGAGGAATTAACTCTTTTACAAATACCAAAAAAAATCATGCATTTTAACCTTGGTGTTTTCACCTACTATTAGACTATTGTAACCACATAGATGGCTTGAATCAAATGAACCATAAGATGGATGCATTCCTCAAACTCATTATTTTTTATGTTTGCAGGATCGGTGATACAATATTATCCACGGACTGGTAGAATGGTGCGTCTCTTCCTGCACTAGAAGAGTGGGTGTACATTATAACAATTGTGTTGTTATGTGGTGATCAATCCCACTCCTTGTCGATGTCGATATAGTGGTTAGAGCCCCTAACGATTCCCACTCCTTATCGATGAGGACACATTAATGGGTAGTAGCCATGTTGTGTAGTTGTGCATTTTCAAACGCCAGTGAGAGGACTAGTCAGAGAGACAGTAGCATTTTCCAATGCCACTGAGCTAGGGGATGGATCCCTCAGCAAATAGTTGGCCCTCACCTATTTTATCCCTTGATGGTGGTAGCAGTACTTAATGATGGTGGATTGAGTTGGTTTCCTTGATGGGTGTTCCATGTACCCCTAGACCTCTATAATATATATGAGAGAGTCATGTTCTCATCATGTTCTATCAACTTGGTCTTCCTCTTGTGTGTATGATTGGGGTTTGTTATTCTCTAGCTCACTATCCTTCTATAGTAGAGAAGATATACTCGGGTATTCTTTGATGTGTAATGCATGGTCTCCCACCAGGTATGACTTCGCCTAGGGTTTATGGCAAGCTGAGACATTGTGAAGTCATCCATGACTCTTGATTTTGCGGATTCTATCACAGTGAAAGGTTGTAATTAGGTTTTCTCCCCCATGAGGGCTTCCCATGATACATGTTGTGTAGTTGTGCATTTTCTATAAACATGTGATCCTATAATTTGCTTACTATTTCTATAGCTACCATCATATCTAGGGATGAAGTTGGAACGTAAGCATGTTGTTTTGCATTAATATAGCTTTGAAAGAACCACCTATATTATAATGTTGTTTGTCATTATAGCCGAATACACATTCACACGAGGGTGTGGCCCACCCATCGCAGGGTTGTCATGAAACGGAGAGTGCATATGCGTTTTAATACTAGAAACAAAAGTGAGAGGACTAGTCAGAGAGACGGTAGCATTTTCCAACGCCACTAAGCCAGGGGATGGATCCCTCAGCAAATAGTTGGCCCTCACCGTTTTTATCCCTTGATGGTGGTAGCAGTACTTAATGATGGTGTATTGAGTTGGTTTCCTTGATGGTTTTTCCATGTGTCATAGGTATAGAGAAGTCCTTATGCGGTTGCAAGCCCCTAATCACCTAATGTTGGAGTATTGGTCATGATGTGTGACCCCTAAATTAACTCGTTGGTTAAGTCGGTCTTGTGTGGGATCATATACTTATTGGAGGCTTTATACCCCTAGACCTCTATAACATATATGAGAGAGTCATGTTCTATCAACTTGGTCTTCCTCTTGTGTGTATGATTGGGGTTCGTTATTCTCTAGCTCACTATCCTTCTGTACTATAGCAATTATACTCGGGTATTCTTTGATGTGTAACGCATGGTCTCCCACCAGGTATGCCTTCGCCTAGGGTTTATGGCAAGCTGAGACATTGTGAAGTCATGCATGACTCTTGATTTTGCGGATTCTATCACAGTGAAAGGTTGTAATTGGGTTTTCTCCCCCATGAGGGCTTCCCATGATACATGTTGTGTAGTTGTGCATTTTCTATAAACATGTGATCCTATAATTTGCTTACTGTTTCTATAGCTACCATCATATCTAGGGATGAAGTTGGAACGTAAGCATGTTGTTTTACATTAATATAGCTTTGAAAGAACCACCTATATTATAATGTTGTTTGTCATTATAGCCGAATATACATTCACAGGAGGGTGCGGCCCACCCATCGCAGGGTTGTCATGAAACGGAGAGTGCATATGCGTTTTAATACTAGAAACAAAAGTGAGAGGACTAGTCAGAGATACGGTAGCATTTTCCAATGCCACTGAGCCAGGGGATGGATCCCTCAGCAAATAACTGGTCGTCACCGTTGTTATCCCTTGATGGTGGTAGCAGTACTTAATGATGGTGGATTGAGTTGGTTTCCTTGATGGCTGTTCCATGTGTCATAGGTATAGATAAGTCCTTATGCGGTTGAAAGCCCCTGATCACCTAACGTTGGAGTATTGGTTCTGATGTGTGACCCCTAACTTAACTCGTTGGTTAAGTTGGTCTTGTGTGGGATCATATACTTATTGGAGGCTTTATACCCCTAGACCTCTATAATATATATGAGAGAGTCATGTTCTCATCATGTTCTATCAACTTGGTCTTCCTCTTGTGTGTATGATTGGGGTTCGTTATTCTCTAGCTCACTATCCTTTTGTAGTAGAGAAATTATACTCGGGTATTCTTTGATGTGTAATGCATGGTCTCCCACTAGGTATGCCTTCGCTTAGGGTTTATGGCAAGCTGAGACATTGTGAAGTCATGCATGACTCTTGATTTTGCGGATAATAATATATAAATAATAAACTGCAATATTGGTAACACTTTGTTACTTTGTATATTGTAAACTAAATTACATCAAGAAACGATGCCTTCATTTTCTAAGATTCGAAAGGTTCAATTTTATACCATTTTTAAAGATTAAAAAGATTCAATTTTATACCATTTTCAAAGATTCAAAAGATACCATTTTCAAAGACTAAAAAATTCAATTAGTGAATTTTGGTGTGGATGAAATTAGGGTGGGAATGATTTGCTCTGGCTTAGACCATGCGCATGGAGAGATAGACAAAAAATCACAATGAAATTTTGTTGGGTTGAACCGCAAATGGAGAGATAGACATAGGTGTTGATCGGAAGGAAAGGGAGTGAGACGAACTATGGAAATCAGGTTCCAACGCTATCCATGCAGCTCTTCTCTTTATTTTTGATGTAGGAACCACCTGCAATTTCAACAAAAAACACTTCCCCAAATTCTTGAACTCTTACCTTGAGTATAAATTCAATTTCTTTGTTCAGAAATGGTGTTTTCCCTTTAATAATATGATTACAATTGGGCCATGATCTACTACTGCTCATATAGAAATGCAATCTAAAATGAAGTTCGATTACCAAACAGAGTATACCTGCGTATTCAAATTTGTGCACAATGACAATTTGCCACGATTTTTCCTCCAGGCCAGCGTTCATTTCTTCAGTGTTTGTTTCAACATTTGAGAAACTTAGTTTTTCATGAACAAGTGGAAAAAAATAACTACTACCCTTCAACACACTTCCAAATATTCAAACCCTAACCCTGAAATATGGAACCTGGCTATCAATTATGTAACTCGATCTTTGTATAAAAATTTTAAACAAATGCTAAAATCTCCAATATTTTACCTTCAGCGGTAGTAGATTCTTACCCAACACATTTATTTATTCTGTTAAATTTTGGTTAGGTTTAGGGTTTTATGCAGAATGTACTTTAAACAATCTAATTGAAGTAACTTGATGTTCCAATTTCAATCGCTTCACTTCCTTCCGATTTGCATAACCTGAGATCTCATAACATAAGGACACTCGAGTGATAAACAATCACATCGAGTCAGTTTTCAGAAGAGTCTTCCAATTCCAAATCCTTTGCAAAAATCGCATATTCCTGTAGTTTCTTACTGTCAGGAAGTCAGCCAATTAACAAAGCCTATGTACGCATTTTTCGCTGCAGGAATTACATACAAATTCTAGAGTAAATGACTTTATGTTTTCAGCAGGACGCCATTCACATTCAATAGAGACAATGAACTTCATAAAAAATACATAGAAAGAGATATTCACAAGTCCATATGCATATAAAATGATTTCATTAATCAAATTCAATTACTCAGAATTTCATGACCTGATTACACAATATGGGAGTGTTCTACCCTGGTCCTCTCCTCTCTATTTTCCTATCCTCTCTGCCTCTGCCTCACCTCTTCTCTACCTCTACTGTGTCCCATAGGCTTACAATCGTATATATGAAGAATCAATTTAACGGTTTAACCCTAACGACCTTTCTATATTTTTGTAACTGCCTCCCTAAATAGGAGTTCAGCTCTATCCTAAAGGATGATGCATGATTGACACCTCATCACACTTAGAAAATTCTAGTTTAACCTTGCTAACTATTGAACATTTACAAGATTTTTACATTGAACCCCTCCTTGTTTTAAGGACAAGAGTCAATACCTCATGGTCTCTCAAAAAATTTTAATGTGTGTTTGTTTAAAGCCTGATCTACTGAGTCGTGGCCTGAGGAGGGACTGTTGAGGTCTGATCTGCCTTACCGTCATCTGCTGGGGTTACTCTGTGTCCGGATGGATGAGGCTACAACTGCTGATGGCTTGGTTTGATTGTGTCGTGGACTTCTGTTGTATGCAGCAACGTATATAAGGGTTTGTTATATCGGCCACAAGAATTGTGAAATGATATTTTTCCATTTCTCTTGCAAGTTAAAAAAGTAAAAAAGAGTAACAAGAATGGAGCACTAATATATCAAAATGGAGGAGATAACCAATATGATAAGTAGACCTCTTTCCTTTAGGCTCAGGGAGGATCTGTCAAGATTCAAAGAATCGACAGATCCTCTAATCTAGGCAGAAAAAGTGATTCATTTGTTCTGCAACCAGTATGCAATAAATCTGCTCCTCGGGTAACATCATAATGAACTCGGAGGAACCAACAAGAGGATGGGCTATGTGAAACGATTCCAAAGAAGACCCATGTGTCCGATTTCCATTTTTGCATATGTAAGTATAAACAACAACTCAACTTACAGGATTAGGCCAAGCCTGTAGATATACGTTATTAAACAATCTTAAGGATGAAAATCAATTTATTTTAACATAATAGTGACAAAAACTTTAGGAGTTAGTTACATAAATGTATGAGGTTTGTTATTTAGCTACAAGTTATGTTTCCAAGTATATCTTGTATGCCTGCAAGCATTAGAGGTTAGAGAGAGAGGCTTGAAAAATGATGGTTAGGAGGGTTAGCTATACAATGTAAGAATCAAGGCAAGAAAAATAGAGGATAGGTTAGAGTTTGTTTATTAGCCTGCAAATTTCCAAGTAATAAATGGAAAAGGATTATTTGCCATGATGATGTGTGCTGATTTCATATATGTATGTGTGATTGATGAACTCTGGTGAATATACAAGCTAACCAGGAAATGAATTAGTTAATTGTGTTACTCTCTGTTGGGCTACATTTTAATTTTAAGGTTGAATTAAGATCTAAGGTTGAGTGTTGACTACATTGGAATTACGCTCAGTATGAAGAGGAGTGATGTTGAACACTCTGCATTGAAGGGCTACCTGGAATGAATTAGTTTTGAGTCTGGGTAGAATCTTTATGGGTTCTACTTTCTTAGAAGTTAGATGCCATATTGGTTCGAATTTCAATGGTTCTACAAATTGACATCTAAAGAGACAATTACAATAATGCATTAAACCACAAATATTATTTCCAGAAGATCTAAGTCAAATATTTGAACAGTTTAGGGAGTTTTTTATATCAGAATACCTCTTAATAAGAAATGTGGGTTTATGCAGTTGTTTGACCACAAGTTGTTAGTGCAAAGTTGTGTGTTTTCAATATATATGAGGTTTAGTATCAACTAACTTTTTTAGTTCATTGTAGACATAATTTCAAAGGAGCTTGGAGCATATTATCAAATGGACAAAAGAAACTGGATGAACTTGAAAAATAGGTATAGTTTCTATATTTGGTTATTCATCGTGATATACCAAAAAAATGTATCAATGCTAACTTGTTCTCAATTAAATTTATGTGACTTAATGGAAATTGGTTATGTGTAGGACACTACAAGAATATAGAGATGGGGTTGAGGAATTCTTAAAGTTTGCCGAGGTGCATTCAAGGAATAAGATGTCCATGTAATAAATGTGGCATAGTCAAAGTACAAACATTTGATAAAATACGCGAGCACTTGGTTTGTGATGGAATAATAGAACAATATAAAATTTGGTATTTTCATGGAGAAGGCATTCACAGTCAGGTATCTTGAAATAAATGAATTGATCTAGTTTAAAACTTACTTGTATTACAATAAAGATATAAATTATATTTATATGTGCTTAATTATGTTTTCCTCTCACTTTTAGATTCCATCCGTTATTGATGAGGCTACGCAACGCTCTGAAAATGAGCCACATGAAGTTATAGAGCATATATCATCTCAACTAGTAAGCTAATTTGCATTGGTAAAGGCCCCTATTTGACCAATATCTATTCATTCTAATTTTCATAAAAACCATAAAATCACTGACATGAATTTTAATTTTCTTATTAATAGGGTTATGGACATGTAGAATGCCATTACAATAATAGGGTTGATGAGCCTAGAACATCGTTTTAGAATGGTAATGATCCACTCGAAAAGGATGATGATACAACCATTGTTGGTGATCAAATGCTTCATATGGTGAATGATGCTTATCCATGTCTTGATCAAAACCTAAACGAAGGTTGTGATAATGTGGGGTTGGCATCAACAAATGTACTAAATGAAGTTAATGAATATAGGAAGTTAATCGAAGATGCAAAGATGGCATTGTACCCTGGTCATGTTAATTTCACAAAACTATCAACAACCGTGGAATATTACAATCTCAAAGTGAATAGTGGATGATCTGATAGAAGTTTTGGCCAAATGTTAAAATTGCATAAAAATACACTTCCTAGAGATAACACACTTCCAGATTCTACATATGCTGCAAAAAAGTTGATAAAATCATTGGGATTAAACTATGATATGATACATGCGTGTCCCAATGATTGCATTTTATATCGAGGAAGTAAAAAAAGTAAAAACGAATGCCCAACATGTGGAAAACATCGATGGAAGGTGGATGCTCAATCTCAAAAGGTGCGTCAAGGTGTTCGTGCAAAGGTGTTAAGATATTTCCCCATAGCACCGAGGCTAAGGAGAATGTATAGGTATGATTTTCAACACCATAATTGTATTCAAGTTTTCACCTTCTTGTATTATCTTTACCATTTTTCATAGTGTTATTATATGATAATATTATATATAAATGAAATATTTTCTTTGTTGTTCTAGCTCTGCAGACATGTCACAAAAAATGAGGTGGCATCATGAGAATGCAAGCAATGATGGTCATATGTGCCACCCTGTTGATAGCCCAGCCTAGAAAAATATTGATGAAAGATGGCCTGGTTTTGCAGGCGAACCCCGCAATGTACGACTTGCAATGGCAGCAGATGGATTTAATCCATTTGGAGACTTGAGCAATGCATACAGTGTTTGGCCTGTAGTGTTGGTTACATACAACCTCCCACCATGGTTGTGCACAAAAAGGAATTTTTGTATGTTAACATTGTTAATACCTGGTCCCAAGCAACCAGGTAATGACATTGATGTGTATTTGGAACCCTTGGTAGATGAACTAAAGGAATTATGGGACCAAGGAGTATGGACATATGATGCTTACAATAAAACATGCTTTAACATGAAGGCGATTCTTATGTGGGTGATTCATGACTTTACAGCTTATGGGAATATGGCTGGTTACACAACAAAAGGCTATATTGCATGCCCCATATGTGGAAAGAACACAGAATCAGAGTACCTCAATTGAAGCAAGAAATGTGTGTACATGGGACATAGGAGATTTCTTCCTCAAAATCATAAGTTTCACTCATAGAAGGGACCATTTAATGGGAAGGGGGAGCTTCGTTATGCCCCTCTAGTTGTAAGAGTGTCAGATATTTTTAAGGAAACAAGGGGAAATGAAACAGTTTGGGGGAAGAGTGAATCAAAGAAAAGGAAAATGAATAAGGAAAAAGGTGAAAAAACTAATGTTGTGGTGTGGAAGAAACAATCAATCCTATTCAATCTAACATATTGGGAGGTATGTAGAAACATCAACCATTCCTAATTATCATACATTGCATGCTTATATGACGTCATTATGCTTAGATGTCTTCATTGAATTCATTGTTTATGATTTCCTCCATATTACATAATTTTCCAATATTCTCAATGCGTTGGAATGCAGAAACACCTACAACATCACAATTTAGATGTAATGCATGTGGAGAAGAATGTGTGTGAAAGCATTTTTGGAACTCTTTTGGATATAACAGGGAAGTCCAAAGATGGAAAGAAATCACAAGATGACTTGCAAAAAATGGGTTTGAGAAAATCACTATGGCCAGAAGTTAAAGGAAAAAAAATATTCCTTCCACCTGCACCACCTACTCTTTCAAAGAAAGAGAAAGAGACCCTATGTCACGTTCTTTTCACATTAAAAGTGTCAAATGGTTATAGCTCTAATCCGAAAATCATATATCTATGGAAGAGCTTAAGTTCCGTGGAATGAAAGCACATGATTGCCATGTTCTAATGCAACAACTTCTCCCAGTAGCTCTACGCCATGTGCTACCAATTGCTGTTCGAAAGACGCTTTGTAAGCTTTGTTACTTTTATAGGCAAATTTGTGCAAAATTGGTTTCAATAGAGAGCCTTGACAAGTTGGAAAATGATATCGTGGAGACAATGTGCTCACTTGAAAAGTACTTCCCTCCTTCATTTTTCGATATAATGATGCATTTGAATGTGCATTTCATACGGGAGCTTCGATATTGTGGCCCGGTTTCATATAGATGGATGTACCCCTTTTAGAGGTACATGGAACTTTACTTGCTATCAAGAACCATAAGAAGAATAATTTATTCAAAGCTTTTGACATTACTTAAAAAATATGCTCTTTTTGTAGGTGTATGAAAGTATACAAGAGTTATGTTAAGAACAAAAATAGGGTTGAAGGATGCATCGCTGAAACCTACAATGTGGAGGAATCAATAAAGTTTTGTGGAGGATACTTGAAAGGTATGGAAGCTATTGGAACCACACATGGTCGAAATGAAGTGTGGGATGATAAAGTTGAAGAAGTAATTCTTGATGGAAAGCCATTATTTGCTTCAATTCCATCAGAAATGGATAACATTAGTTGGAAACAAGCCCATAGGTGGGTTCTATTTCACACAAATGAAGTTGATCCATGGATAGAGTAAGTAACATGTTTGACCTGCAAAATTTTGTTTGTTTTTGGTTTAACAAAACACAAATCCATGGATAGAATAATCTATTTGACATTTCAAATTATTTTTATTCATATTTTATCAAAACACATTAACAACCATTTTTACTGTCCATAATTGTCAAATTAGGATGCACAAAATGGAGATTCTCAACTCATTTACACAAACCAAAAAAGATGAAGCTCTATTGCAGAGACTCCACACCCAACAGTTTTCTAGCTGGTTAAAAAAACAGGTGACTTTATACTATTTATATTATAAGTACTTACAAATCATTACATGTTGAATATTGTCATGTAAAAATTTAAATATTTTATCATAGGTTGGATGTATGTGTTCTAACTACATTAAAAAAACTGAAAAATATGTAGGTGGAAGGAGACGGAAATGTGTCTGATACACTTAAATGGCTAGCGCGGGGCCCAAGGAAATTTGTGAATAAGTACAAGGGATACCTAACCAATGGTTATAGATACCATACAAAAAGAATGGATAATGAGAGAACCACACAAAATAGTGGTGTGTGTTTGGAAGCCGAAAAAATGATGAGTTCAAGTTCCAAAGATCCAAACCCTGTACTTCAGAAAACAACATTTTATGGAGTAATAGAAGAAATAATTACATTGGACTATTTTTGTATGGAGTACACATTGTTCAAATTTAATTGGGTTGAGAAATAGTACATCATATGAACCCGAGTATGCAGATTTGTCGGGGTTACAGACTTTCAAGAAGCAAAATGTGTAAATGAAGAAGATATAGTCGATGTCGATGTTGACGTGAACGTGGATTATGTCCGTTCAGATTGTGAAGGAATATGGTTGAATATTAAACAATAAAACATATCGATTATACTATATTCACCTTTACATGGTTTATACATTTACAGAATTTGCATATTGGGTCAGTAATGGTTTGGATTTACATTGAATGAATGATGTTCTTGATAAATGATAGTTTTGATCTTTTGTCTTGGACTGAATTAAGATGTTCTTGGACTATCCAGTGGATTACTTACAGCTCGTCCTTTATGTTTGATTATGCTCTTGGAAAGTAAGTGGACTGCTATGTGGTTGTAATTGCTTCATATTGACTTTCTAGATGTGTTAACTTGGGTATGTAATTATATCATTTTATAGTGGTGTATTTTTTGTTGTGTTTTGCATTTGTTTTTTATTTTTAAATCATTAACTTGGAGTTATTCCATAATAGATTTCTTTAAGGAAAAAATTAGTGTTGTTCTGTGTTGGTTTTGCATGCTTGGAATTGTATAAACAGTCTTTAAACATATAGGGCACAATATGCTAGCTGACTTGTTCTCTTGATGATGGTAAGTAACAACAATCCTTTGTGGATTTCTACTGATATTGTATGGTGCGTATATATTTATAGTACTTACCTATTTCATTTTTCAGAAAATTCCTTCCAGGGAAAACAGTCACGTTTTCAATGTTGGCAATCCTAATAATGAGGTCACTGTCAAGCAGCTGGCAGAAATAATGACTGAGGTATGGTTCATGCTTTTAGCTGGAATTCAAAAAAGTTGTTTGAATAGATTTTTGAATAATATCTTGTGCTTTTGTTGTTGTCAATAGTGTTGATTTATAGTGCTTGTTTAGTTTCCATTGACCTTCATTAACATTTCATCGCAACGGAAGCATAAACTATGCTTCCTTTGTTCTGTGACCAGTCTGCAATAAATCCGCTCCTCAGTTAACATTAGAATGAACTTGGAGGAACAAATAGGAGGATGAGCTAGGTGACATGATTCCAAAGAAGGCCCATATGTCTGATTTCCATTCGTGCATCTGTAAGTGTAAAAAACAACTCATCTTATAGGCTTAGGCCAAGCCTGTAGATATACGTTATTAAACTGTTGTTACAGCATTTTATATCATCTTTTGCTATCTTGTTTCCAGATGCTTAAAAAAGCTTAGATATCTATTTTAGTTATTGTGTAACAGGTTAGTGAATCAGTTCTATTTACTTTACTTATAACAATGTGATATTTTTGCTTTTTTAAATTAGTAAAATGCTATAATAATAATAACCAAATGTTCAATTTACCTGCTCCACTTGACTGACATGAGTTTAAAAGGGATGAGGCTGGGTACTAGTCCCAAGCAATTTTGATGGGTATAGATACACCTCATATTGGGCAGGTAAGCAAAGAAAGTATACCCTATGTAACCCATCAGAGGAAGTTTGTTGAAGCATTTCCAAAAAAAAATGTGTAATTTCATGCCAATATGAATCTTAGGAATTTTGCACTTTTATAGGTGCTCTACATTTATGTTATGTATGAGAGTTAAAAAATGAATGTAAGTTGAGACAACACCGATAATTCACAGGATATGCTACTTTGTTGTTTATTCAAGCACGTTTATATACCTGCTGAAACTAATGCTTGGATTCTGGAACATGACAATTATAAAGAGAAAATTCTCAAGTATTTTTTTTAACAATGACGGTTAATTAGCTTTTATTAAAAAGAGGAAAATGAATCAGATTACAAATGGAAGGGGAGACTGATCCCTTAACCGAGAGCTACCATTGATAGCTAGCTCTGCCCAGTCTCTGACATAAATTATTAACTCTAATTTTCCAAAACAAAACCTGTTGGAGACTGATCACTTAACCGTGTGCTGCCATGTATAGTTTAGAGAGCAATCTGACATACTTCTTATGACTCCTCTGAGTTGGGAATGTCATTCTCACGTTCTTCCTGCTACAACGATCAGCAAGCCAAAAAAAATAAAAATCCTTCTTCCTACTACAATGATTTTTGGATTTAAATATTTATTAGATTTGAATAGATAAATTAAGAAGATCAAATCTCTCTCCTTTGACCTAGTAACCTAGAGCTTCCAAGACCAGTCTACTCATGATAGTCATAGTCCATCGAGCAACTGCGTGCTTCACCCAATGCTACCCTATGTCGATTCTGCAATATCGATCATGACTATTCTTCTGCCTTGTATGAATTCTGCAGTGTTAAACATGTCTATTCTCTGCCCTGTATGCAGTTTCAAACATGGAAAAAACTTGAATCAGCTCTGCCCAATGGCACATTGATTTTGCTTCATTTCTAGCACCTTACACACTACTTAATTTCCATTCTGGCATCATGGCAGGCCACTTAAATCATCCACACCCAACATTTTTCTTCAATACTGGCAGGTTAGGCAACATGAAATTATATAGCAGGTACAAGCAGGTCTTTTAATCGATATACTGGAATGAGTTCCAACATATTGAATCCATTCTCCAAAATTCTCTTTTGAATGAACATACGAAACTAAGTTTAGATAGTAAATTTTTATGTCCCTAGGATTTGCTCAAATCGTAAATAATGATGGCCAATAGAATTATGATCCAGGAATTTTAATAGGCATGATGCAATCGTAGTTAGATTTTTTTTTTAATTACCATAGTTTAGTGTTTAAATAGTTATAGGCCTACTGCATTATTTTTTGCAAGCAAGTTTATAGGCCTATTAAAACTAATCAATGCAAGGTAACAATTCCTATGATTGTAAAGTACAACCAACAAGAACATAAATCTACCCCTGCCAAGTACAACCAACAACTCAGAAATTTGCCCCTGTAAACTACAACCAGCAAACTCAGAAATATGCCTTTGTAAGGTATAGTCAACACAACAGAAAACTATCCCTTCAAATCTATGTAGGCGGAATTGAAAAGATGCCCAGAACAGCAAGGAAGGTGCTCTATCAACAATGAGTGGACATACTTCTCTTCTAATCAATTGTTTGTCACCATTGTCACCATTGTGGAAAGCAATGGTGACGTTGAACCGTTATCCTTTAAGGACCATTATAATTATTTTTTTTACATTTTTATAAGCAATGGCGACGGTCCTTTATGTCGCGTCATCAAGAGATTTTCAAAATTAAAAGCAGTGACAATCTCATAGCAGTTGTCACCATTGATATGTTAATGGAAATATCCTCAATAGTGAGGTTCATTGAAAGTCCCTCATCATATGTCATTGGTGACGTTCAGTGTTTTGGTGATGGAGGCCCTTAGTTCCATCACCAAAGCTTCATATAAATTGGTGAGGGTCACTATTTGTCACTAATAATCCTTATTAATGTCAAACATTGAAATTGGTGAGGGTCACTATTTTTCACTAATAATCCTTATTAGTGTCGAACATTGAATGTAACCACACCACCTCTACTTTTGGGGACACAGCCTTTGGTGACATTCACATTTTGGTGACGTCCTCATTTTTCACCATCACCGATGAGATTATGGTGACATGTCTCAACCCTCACCAATGATCGGTCATTGATAATTACCATATATGCATCAAATGGTGAGGAGCAACGCAGGTCCATCACCAACACTTCATAGATATTGGTGACAGTCACAACCTGGAATAATCATAATTATTGGTGGCGGGCCTTGAATGTCACCACATACCCCCACTTAAGGTGACGGTGCCTTTGGTGACACTCAGGTTTTGGTGACGGGACCCCTCTTGACCATCACCAAATGAGCTTATGGTGACATTTTTAGATCCTCACCAATGACCTTTTTTCTTGTAGTGATTTGGTGGTACTACTGCCATCCTGTGGCAAGGGTGGAGCTGAACCATGGTGGTTCGATGATCCACCGGTTTGAGTGGGAGGCTGGGAGTGGAAGGAACCAATGATTCCATCGGCATAAGGTCCCTGGGGTGGTTTTGAAAGATCATACGTGGGATGGGGTGCATCAGGAACAATGTCATATAAGGTGCCAGATTGGGCATAGACAAGGCCAAGGTAATGGGCACGAGCGATAGTCTATTCCTCAGTGACGGCCCCGTCCATAGCTACATCTCTAGCTACAGTCGGTAAAAGAGGTTTGGTAAACCAGTCAGCTAGTAGTTGATCTGGAATAGGATCTTTAATAAGACATCGTCTCCTCCGCCAATCATGGATATGATCAGATATATGAGTCGCGGTATTCTGGCGAAGAGAGTCCAATAAGTCCGTACTAGTTTCATAGCGAATGGGTAACTGGAAATGGATTAAGAATGACATAGCTAGAGTACGAAAAATCAAGAAATGAGTGTGGTGGTAATTCGATATACCACTTGGCAGTTTGGCCAGTGAGAGTCCTTTGAAATAACCTTAGACAAATCGAGTCGTCCATCAAGGAGTTGGATGAACACCATAAATGGTATGTCATCACATGGTTTTTCGGGTCTTCACCAGGCTTTCCATTAGACTTTAGGATATCCAAGGGTAATTTGCCCAGAATGGGTGGCTAGTTGTAACCATGTAGGATGGGATCATTATTCAGACGAGACGGGTCGGGTAGGTCCAAAGTAGCAAAAAATGGCAGTTGTTGGTTGGGTTGCGGATGTTGATAGTATTGATATGGCATATATGGGCCAGTAGAACCTTGCATCGACTAGTTGTAAGGTGTTCCCAAAGGAAATTGGTTGTAAGGGGGTGTGCCTCCTGGGTTGGGTGGTGGACTATATGTAGGTCCGCCTTCATAATAGGGTGGTCCACCACCAAAAGGTGGGGGTATGCCGCCACCGTCGAAAGGGGGTGGGCCTCATCCAAAAGTCAGAGGTCCTCCATCGTCGCCGAAATAGGGTGGTCCTCCACCGCCTCCACTGGAAGGGGGTGGTCCTACACCACCTCCACCGAAAGGGGGTGGTCCACCACTGCCTCCGCCGAAATAGTGTGGTCCTCCACTGCCACCGAGAGGGGGTGGTCCTCTGCCACCTGAAGGGGGTGTTCCGTCGCCTCCATAATAAGGAAAGCTTCCACCGAAAGGTGGGGGTCCTCCGCCGCCAGAAGGGGGTTGGCCTACGCCTCCAGCACCAGAGTGGGGTGGGCCGCCGCTGACGGAATGAGGTGGGCCTCCACCAAAAGGTGCTGGTCTTCCCCCTCTAGAATGGTATGGGGGCTTGCTGCCTCTAGAGGGAGGCAGAGGTGGACCAAACGGGGGTGGGGGTGGTGGGACTTGAGGGAAGGTTGGTGGGGGTCCACTTGGTAAAACATTATGATGTCCCCATAGAGTGTATGGATTTCTGGGATAAGGTATCCCGTAAAGTGCGTTTCCAGGATTAAATTGTTTCAACACAAGTTTAATATGGCCTAGATACGCTTGACTCCATGGTGGTTGAGTTGAATTGGATGATCCCCCAGCATGAGATAATCCCATGGCGGATCCCACGGTGGGTAAGGAATTTCCAACGGAATGACCGATTGGAAGTCCACTTGTATTATGTCTAGAAAACAGGGGTTTCCCCCCAATAGCAATGTTCTTACCACTTATAGATGGTTGACTCATAATGGGTTGTTGATTACTTACCATTGGAGGAACACTACTCGTGATAAAATTAGGGGGTAAAGAGTATCCTCCCCATGATTTTTGGGGTGGGGGAGGGGTGGTTAGTGTTCCATTAGTAGTATTAGGGGTGTTGGACTGTTGTCCTTCAACATATTGAGTCATTTGGGGTATAGAACTGGTCTCCTGTCTAATAGGTGTACTTGCAGGAAATGAGGATTGACCAGGTTCATAAGTGGTCATATTATGGATGGGTGTTTCCGGTCAATCATAAGATAAAGAACGAAATGGGGTATGTCTAAATGTGGGTACCTCCCTATCCTCATCCCTTCGTGAGAGACTTTGTCTTCTAAGTTCGTCACCTAGTGTACGTAACTGGTACAGGAAGTCACGATAGGGTGCTAGAAGCACTTCATGAGAACCCCAACCTGGAGGTGAGATGACAAAATGAGCCATTTGTTGTCCTAGAGATGTTTCCAAAAAAGATGCAGATGGACCAAATATTGCGGATACAAGGTCGTCCTGGGATGGATTTAACCAATCTGTGGTCCCAAGTTCTCCTTCCAACGAATGATGGAAGGATGTGTCTTGTGAAGTAGATGGTTCTATGGCCTCAGAAATTGTAGGATTAGATGTTGGTGAATCCAGAGGAAACAACTTCACTGCCGACTCCATGGTGGAATGTTCCACTTAAGGTGATATGACAACAGTTTTTTGATCCATACTTACCCTCGAAATTACCTCCTGATTAAGGGGATATTCGGGCGGCAAGTGTAAAATTCTACAGGACCTTCTCAAATTTTTTTCAACCAGAATGAATGAAGTTTAATTTATCCTAAATGTCTCCTATAAAAAATAAAAAAACAATCTAGAAAAGTCTACACAAACTAAGGACACAAACAAAATTATGTGATAGGTGTGGATTCAAAAGTCTGGAACCTCACAGGATTGTCAAGGCTTTGCAACTCGCGATATACCCCAGGGTCCAACAGTTATACTTGGCACAATTTTTCAACGCACTAACCACAGAGGATTAGGACCATACCCCTGACCGTGTAACCCGACTACCTAGAAGCACATGCGTAGTATCTCCCCGAGTGCTGTTCTCGGTGTATTGCTCTGCCAAGACGGACAAATGGTTAGCTCGGTTGGTTTCAGGAATCCTAGGAGTGTCTCCCAATATACGCAAGGTACGTGGGATCTCAAATCCATAGTGGTGTTGTCTAATGCACAACCATAAGACAAGAGCCTTCCGATATACTATCGAGTACGTGAAGTGCCTTTCGATATACTACCAAGTACGTGAAGTGCCTTTAGATATTCCCTGAGGTACGTGAAAGATCCTTCGATATATTGCTTTGTACGGAAAAGAGCCTTCAATATACCGGTTGGTACGTGGAATAAATATAGTGCCCCCAGGATGCAGTGCAGGAAAATAACGACAGCTGCCACATCTTATGACGTCGGAACACGTCACTAACTTAACACACAAGTTACTAGTAAATTTTAACCTAGTTCTACCAGTAAATTTTATCTGGACGGTTAGGTGAATGCATGAAGTGAGTACATAAATGTAAACATGATGCAATCCTAACTACATGCAAAATGCACTCTTTCTTTTGATGAAATCTATGTAAGGGAAGGAGAAATTCTTTTCAAATGACCTCTATAAGACAAAAATCCCAAAAGTTCAAAATCTACCAAAGATGACTAAAGCACTCTTTTCTGTTTTCCAACAAAACATAAAAATGAATAATACACCAAATCAAAAAATCTTTTTCTTTTTGTCTTTTCCAACTAGAAATAAACTGAGCATTAAAAAGGAGAACTCCTACCTAGTATGCACTTGACTCTCAATTTTTACTATAATGGACTAACAAGCATAAGAAGATAAAAAATGCATAGAACGCTTCAACTTGGAACTACTTTGTAAAAGCTTAAATTCACTGATTTTTCGAAAAGATGAATGATCCACAATTCAAAAAATTACAATGAACTGATTTCCTCTTCAAACATCGGCAAATAACAAATTCCAGCGTGTGAAGACCATCCTACAATAATTTCCAAATGACCTTGAAAACAATAAAATGAGACGCTTTTGATTCTTCCAATGTGTATATCAAAACAAGATCTGATAGTGAATGTGATTTTCATACGTAAATAGCAGAAAACAAAAGACTAATCGTGGCACACTAGTAATTCAAAAATTCCCAAAGAAAAATGACAAGCACTCAAATGAAAACAAAGACACTCGAGTCACTCAAAATCAATCAAATGCAAGCAAAACGAAATGACTAAGCGCGAGAAGGTTTTGGACTCAAATCTAGCATGGTGAATAGATCTGATAGGGTGATCAGGGAATGCAATATTGAGTGGATGACTGTGGGGGATTGAAATTTCCTGCCACAACTGGATCTCACTTGACCAAATGGAACCCAAAAATCAACACAAGAAATCCAAACACAATCAATGCTGAGTAAAGAGGCCTCTGACTGGAAGGTATAGCACAGAGACGTCTGTGGATCACACAAAAATAAGAATTTGGAGAGTCGATAGACCAAGCACCAAGTTTACAAGACCAGCACAGTCTGTGGTTAGGGGCAGAGCACCCAATGCAGACTGTATACACGTGTAGAGCATCGGTGGTGTAGACTGTCAGATAGGAAAAAGCATTGATGGCGCAGGATGCTCAAAGGAAAAATGCGCTCTGAATGAACAGGCGCATTGGATTCATTACCCAGGTACGTCAAGCGAATAACCCAATGAAAAAATTAAAAGAACTCCAAACAATGAACAAGTAAATGGATTGATAATGATTCAAACATACTCAGAGAAGGTCGAAAGACTCTTCAAGAAGAAAATATAATGGTGAAAAGAGGCTCGAGAGGCAAAGCAATGGCTCATTAAGAAATCAAAGAAAAACACATTCAAATTGAAATCGAAACAAAGTATTCCCCAGTATGGTCTCCATATTTGTTATTGGACAATCTACTCGAGCAGACGCGAGCGTGATCTCCCTAGTTCAATGTGAATCTAGAACAAATAAGAACAGGACATAATACTACTTTCCTAGATCAATTAGATATGGAGTCTAATAGATGTCCTACCTTCAGATCTGTAGATCTATCTCCTCTTTGTAGCTCCGAGCTCCACAGTTGTCAAATCCAAGGTGCAAAACCTGTCAGAACATGTGGAAACAAAGCAAGTAGTAACAATACATCTAAACACTAACTGATCTAAGCAAACGGTTAAGGAAGTAAGCTCTAAATGCTATCAACATGAACACATTTATGGAAAGAGATTATATTACTGTCAATAAAATAGGAAATATAAAGTAGAGTAGTGATTACAACCCAAGCCTTAACGTGTAAATCCTCCTCCAACAAGTCAAGCCAATGCCTCCAAAGGAAATGTAAGCCTCCCAAGAGATGGATAGGGATCTTCTAGGCTAATTCCACCAGCATGTAAGTACTAAATACTTCCTCCCTTTGGAATGGGGGATAGCTTCATATTTATAGGACCAAGAGGATAGAGTAGGTTGAGATATGGTAGGAGAGGACTAAGGGATCCTCCCTAGGGGTTAGGGAACCGAAGGCCAACTCAACTACAACATAGGGATAGAGATCCACCTCATCCACCTTCGATATTTCGCTCGAAGGTCCCCTTTATCTGCTTTAACTGACTCCGACGCATGCTACATGAAGGAAACTAGCACCTGAGAGGGAAAGCGCGGGCTGCACAAAGGAATCCTGAGCCACTGGCACAGTCTATCAGATGACAGTCTGCGCCTGACCTAGTTGGGTGCCTGCTACTAGAGGACAATCTACGCCGGCCTAACTAGAACTTGTAGACAAAGGTCAACAACTTGCTCTAGTTAAGTTTATTGATCAAGGAAACCTCAGGGATTATGGCACTGAGTTAACATGAGACTCATGATGACGAGATTTAGGTCTAACATATATAAATATAAATGTAAAAATTGATAAAGATATCATAGTTATATATAAAAAAAAAAATTGTAAATATAATACAAAACATAGCATGCTCATGCATAACATTAGTAGCTATCTAGCACCACCAACATCATCGTCAAGATCATGGTCATGATCTTAATCATCGTTGATGTATATGTAACTTCAGAATGTATTTCAACCATGTATTTCATATATGTATTTTGTACTCCTATAGAGATGGCATTATTCCTCTATACGAAAGTGTTTGTATTCCTATAGAGATGTTATTATTCCTCTATACGGAAGTGTCATCATTTATATTGTAAGTGTTGTAACTTATACTTGATGGGTTATTAGACCACCTTGTTGGGGTCGGCTCTGTATAAGTCATGTGGGTCGAAGGGTTATTAGACCACCCTATTGGGGGTCAACCATGTGGGTCAAAGGGTTATTAGACCACCAAGTGTGGGGTCGACCCGGATTAAGTTAACCATGGGTTAAGCTAGACATGTAGTCCCCATTAGTTTATTGGGCAAGACAGAACAAGTATAAATAGAGATCGGGAGATCTCTAATTGGTCATTCATTCACACACTTCTCTCATTTGGAAAGTGGCACACTTGTGAGGAGGAGGCTCTGCTGCTAGGAGAAGACTATCTCTTGTATTTGTTGATGTATATGTAACTTCGGAATGTATTTCACATATATGTACATTGTATTCCTATAGAGATGTTATTATTCCTCTATACGGAAGTGTCGTCATTTATATTGTAAGTGTCGTAACTTATACTTGATGGGTTATTGGACCACCTTGTTGGGGTCGGGCCTATATAAGTCATGTGGGTCGAAGGGTTATTAGACCACCCTAGTGGGGGTCGTCCATGTGGGTCAAAGGGTTATTAGACCACCCTATTGGGTGTTGGCCCAATCAGCATTGTGTTACGTGGTTAAGTTAAGGTCGACCTAGTAAAGGTTATTAGGCAAGTCAAGTCTGGTATAAATAGAGATCGGGAGATCTCTATTTCATCATTCTATTCTCTCACTCACACTTAGGAGAGTGGCGCACTTGTGGAGGAGGAGGCTCTGCTACTAGGAGAAGAATATCTCTTGTATTCTAGTTGTATCATTGCTCTATCTATCTCTGAGGAAGTTATTGGGGTTTTTCACCTTTATGGTTTTCCCCAAGTAAACTCTATGCCTCTTGTGTGCTTGCATTATTGTGTCCATGATTGATATGCTGTAGATTTGTTGTACATGTTGTTCTCTCAGTTAAGATCCTAGATAAAATTGAAGTAAATTCTAAAAATTTAACATGGGTTCGGAGCTAGCCTAAAAGAAGGCATGATATGGCATGTATGACACTTGTTGCACTTACGATGCTAGGGCTTGATATAGCAAAAACTAGTCATCGTACCACTTTCTCTATAAATCCATGTTGGAAAAGTTTTCGGATCTGAAACTTTTACAGGTCGAATTTCAGATCCCCATGTACCTTGTGTCCAAAGGACAAACTCTAATTCGTTGTACTTTGTGATTTATGATTGTACAATATAGGGTTTTTGCCTCTTCCAGATCTAAGTCAGAATCAGGTGACCTTGGGAAAAAGGTCATAACTTGGGCTAGGAAGCTCCAAAGGAAATTTCGTAAAAAGTGACAGGTATTACACAGACTTTACTATCTCAAGAAACATTTTCAGAGGCCGAAGTTGAACCAGTGACACGTGGCACGCTGTACAAGTTCGCTGTCCTGTATTATCCCATAAACAGGTCACGTTGCGACACTTGGCATAAATCTCTCTCAGAGAATCCAATTGAGATCAGAACTATCAGGACGGAAATATGACAATTCGGGCTATCTCAGGAAAAGTTTTCAGAGGTAGAAGTTGAACCAGTGACACATGGCATGCCGTACAAGTTCGCTCTCCTCTATTATCCCATAAACAGGTCACGTTGCGACACTTGGCATAACTCCCTCTCAGAGAATCCAATTGAGGTCAGACCTATCAGGATGGAAAAATAACAGGTCAGGCTATCTCAAGAAAATTTTGTCAGACCCTGTGGATCAAAAAGTTCAGAGTTACACCAGAAACAATCAAGTACATATTTATGTCAAAACATAATTATTTTTGAGCACCTTCATTCATGGCTTCCGGAATTTAGGGCTTCGGAGAAAGTTGGAATTTCTCTAATCGGAGACCATGGCTGGATGCTACTCATCAAAATAGAAATTTAGAGACCAAGATAATATTTTTTGGTTGGGCAGAAGGTCGGGCTTGATCAAACCCCAGTTCGGGACTTTGATCGGAAAGATGGAAAATTAGGGCTTCTACAAAACTTGGAATTTAGGAAATCTATGACCACGGCTGGAAGCTCCTCAGAAAAATTGAATCTTAGAGCTTTGAATCAAATATTTTGGTTGGGTGAAGCTCTGGGAAACTCAAACCCTAATTCAGGGTCCTCCCTAGTGAATCCAGAAATCTAAAAGGCAATTTTGAGGGGTGAAACTTTGCATTTTTCAAATTCTGAATATACCAACTTGATCAGCTCATCAAGGCGCATATTTCTATCCTTTCGGAATTTTTAAATTCAAAGTTTGAATTTTTGGGGTTTCCTTGACAAACCCTAATCCAGCTCCAGGACCAGTTCTTGCAAATCAAGTGGATTGGGTTAATCCTAGAAGAAGATGGATTGGTCACCTGCATAAGTGAAGAAGTTCCTGTCTCAGAGGGAGATGAGGCTAAGGCCTTCCATAAGAAGATTACAAGCAATCTTGACAGGTATGGCTTACAGGTATGTTTCATGGTTAATTTTATCATATGTTTGTCTTCATATCATTACAGTACAATCTTGATTAATTACTAGACTTGTCGTATCACCTTAATAGAAGATATTCATTGATTAAGGTTTTGACACTTATGAATTTACTAATGCATTGTGATGTTGTATGAGGTTTATGTTGTTCGCTAACATAAAAGGTACACCAAGAAAGACAAATCATGTTCTACTTCAAGAACATATGATCATGGTGACATGAAGACAAAGATTCATCCATTGTCATGGATCACATAGAAGATCTACTTTCGAGGGATGTATAACTTGGTCCAACAATGGTTAACCTATGAGACATGCAGGTTACTAGCACAAGTCACTGAAGAGAACCAGAAGACATTATGCGGGTATGTTATACATAAATAGCTAGCATGCTAATCCAGGTATGTTTTTCCTATATCAAGCTAGAATCCTACCTTGTGTTAGGATCTTATACTATTGTGTTGTTGATAATGATTATTCATGAAGTCATAGGTTTGAATAGTCATGGTTGTATGCATATTATGTTTCTTACCATAATTGATGATATGACTAACCAGAGGAATCATGAAGGTATGGGTTTGAGTAATCATAGGTTTATGCATTGATGATTTAACTAATCAGAAGAGTCCTATGATCAAATAAGAATATGCATGAGTAAAAGAAGACTTCCCTGAAACCTTGAATACTAATGTTTATTATCTGTGAATGATCATGACTATACATGTTTAAGATTATTATGTTTTGATAGTATTAAGATTATATTAATAAATGTGTGACTATGTATGAGACCTCAAGGATAACACGATGATGATACTAACAAGCATGCATAGTGATTAAGGATGGATGTAAGTTCAAGGTTAGGTAATCCAGGAAGCAAAGATCAAGAGGGAGCACACTCTAGTTGTTCCTGCAAGAAAGCAAAGGAGCACACTTCAGTAGTTTCTACAAGGATGCAGATATTCAAAGGGAGTTGACCATCTTTCTACATTCCACAACAGAAAGGTGTAGAAGAAGCTACTTCAGCAGCTCCTGCAAGGAAGAAAAGACTCAGAGGGAGTCCACCCAGCAACCAAACAAAGATAAGTATTTTTAATTATCATTTCTTGCATATTTGTTTGTTTAAATAAAATTGTTCAATGATGTATATGCTCATGTTCCTAGACTTAGGATATGTATTGTGCATATTAGAATGATTGCATTAATGAACAGTATACTACTAATATGCATGTGATGGGTAAGTGGCCTATGGCACTATACAACATTCCAGTGCTACTTATCTAGAATAAAACCTCTTTGCTGACATGTTGGGAGTAGTGAAAACTCTTAACAATGTTCTGGTAGAGACTGGAAGGCATCTAGAAAGTTGTGGAACATGGATAAATGTTGTATTGAAGCATTGGCTAAGATAATTGCATGACTGTATGACATATTTCTTTATGTGTAAGAATTTGTCTGAAAATTATGAGATGTTTCTAATCATGCAATTTAACTTGTTTTGTAGAAAAGACCGTATACCTTCACCTGCAAAAGAAGGACTACAACATTTGTTCAAGCAACAAAATTATCTATTGAAGATATTGAAGTTCCCAGGATACGAGAAGAATGCCATGATCCGTCGATCATGAAGAACGATGTTTGGGATATGGTCCCAAGAGCTGAAGGGAAGTCTATTGTGACTTCCAAATGGAACTATCAGATCAAGCATGTTGTAGATGGTAGCATAGAGAAATATAAAAGTGATGAAATAGAAGATACACCAGATGGATTTCAAGACAGCCTTCTTGAATGGTGTAGTCATATATGTGTGCAGAACTTGGTAGGATAGACAGCTTTCTATCCAGTTTGGGCTTTACCAAGAGTAAAGCGGATTCCAACCTTTACTACAAGGTTGAGGAAGGCAATCCAGTGATACTACTTTGTATGCGGATAACATGTTTGTTACAGGTGAAGATAGATTGATTGCCGACACGTAGCGGAAGCTTGCTGCCGAGTTCGAGATGAAGAACATGGGGATGATGCACTATTTGTTTTTGGCATGGAGGTGTGGCAGAGTGTAGATGGAATCTTCCTTGGACAAGGTAAGTATGCAGTAGAGATCTTAAAGAGGTTCAGGATGATGGATTGCAAGGCCATGGCCACACCTATGGCATCAAATCTGAAGCTTCTTTGTGATGCTTCATCTGAGCCGGTTGATGTCTCTATGTATCGTCAGATGATTGGGTCCTTCATGTACCTGACGAACATGAGACCAGATATTTTCTTTGCGATGAACACATTAAGCCAGTTCAAGACAGATCCGAGGAGTGTTCACCTGGTTGTTGTAAAGCATGTTCTGAGGTACCTGAAGGGTACAGTGGATTATGGGCTCAAGTATGAAGTGAATCAAAAGTTTAACCTGCAAGGTTATGTTGATTCAGATTGGGCTGGAAGTGCTGTAGATAGGAAGACCACATCTGGGTGCTGCTTCAGTATGGGATCAGGTGTGATCTCTTGGTTCAGCAGGAAGCAGTCCTGCGTAGCACTGAGTACAGCTGAGGCAGAGTATGTTGCAGCCTATTCAACTAGTTGTGAGGAAGTACGGCTACGGAAGCTACTGTCTAAGTTATTTGATCTCCCATTGCATGCTACTGGTATCTTTTGTGATAACCAGAGTTGTGTGAAGCTGTCCGAGAACCCAGTGTTTCATGATAGGTCTAAACACATAGAGATCAAATATCACTATATCAGGGATATGGTGCAGAGAGGAGCTGTGAAGCTCCTATACATTGCGACAGACAAGCACATTGCAGATGTGCTGACGAAACCACTAGCCAAAGTGAAGTTCAAGTACTTTAGAGAGAGGCTTGGTGTTCTTCGGATTGATGACACTTCGAGGAAGAAGTGATGGACACATTTGCAGAGCCCATTCCAAGCATGTTGGAAGGAGGATCCTTCACATGGCTGTGGATGTAAGCGCTGGATGATGAGCATCAGGATGATGCTCCAGTTACTGCTCTGTATATGCATCAGGATGATGCTCCAGTTACTGCTCTGTATATGCATCAGGATGATGCTGGATATGACCAGTTGGATCATTTATATGTATATGTATGTATGCATCATGTTGGAGTCTAGATATGATCAATTGGATCATTTATGTATGTACGCATCATGTTGGATGCTGGATATGATCGGTTGGATCATTTGTATGTATTTTGTATATGCATCATGTTGGATGCTTGGACCATGTATCTGTATATGTATCAGGTGGATACATTGTATGATCAGGTAGATCATGTATGTTGATATGTATCATGTATGATCAGGTGGATCATGTATTTATATTTGTATTAGGTGGATACATTGTATGATCAGGTGGATCATGTATGATGATATGTATCAGGTAGATACTTGGTATGCATCAGGTAGATGCATGATATGATCAGGATGATCATGGATGATGCGCTTCAGGATGTTGCTCCAGATGACTTGTAGCAGGATGTTGTAGTGATGATGATCAAGATGATCATGTATACATCAGGATGATGTATGGTGAGTACCAGGTTGATACTCTATGTTCGTGGATCAGGTTGTGCAGATGAGCATATAATTTGGCCCTGGGATATTTGCAGATAGTCTTTCGAGGTTTTGCCTATGGCATATAATTTGGCCCTAGGATATCTGGGAAATGCTCTTTCAAGGTTTTGCTCTGGGAGGACATATAATTTGGCCCTGGGAGATCTGCAGATAGTATTTTGAGGTTTTTCCTATGGCATATAATCTGGCCCTGGGATATCTGGCAGATGCTCTTTCGAGGTTTTGTCCTATGGCATATAATATGTCCCAGGGAGATCCGATAGGTTGAGTTGTGTGCTCGTAATAAGTCCTAGGATGCTCTTGCGAGGTTTTTCCATGACCACATATAATATTTCCCTGTGAGATCCTATAGGTAGAGCTGTGTGCTCGTAATAGCCTGGGATGCTCTTGTGAGGTTTTGTGGTGACCACATATAATCTGTCCCTGAGAGATCCTATAGGTAGAGCTGTGTGCTCGTAACATCCTGGGATTCTCTTGCGAGGTTTGGTGGTGAGGTCACATATAATATGGCCCTGGGAGATTCTATAGGTAGAGCCGTGTGCTCGTAACAGCCTGGGATGCTCTTTCTAGGTTTTGTGATGCATGTGATAAGTCCTGAGGATTCCACAGTATGGCTAGTGATGACGAATACCTGCAGGTGGTGGGACTACATTCAGTATGAAAAAGGACTGGCCCTGTAGAACTTCCTATGATGAGTAGATTCAGAGATTGATTGAGATAGCAGCAGCAGTGACGATGATGATGACTCGATGATGATTATGTAGTGACGATGATCCAGAGAAGATGACTTGTGCTAGAAGACCTGTGTCGAGAAATACCTTCCTAGTTAAGAGGGAGTGTTGATGTATATGTAACTTCAGAATGTATTTCACATATATGTATATTGTATTCCTATATAGATGTTATTATTCCTCTATACGGAATTGTCGTCATTTATATTGTAAGTGTTGTAACTTATACTTGATGGGTTATTAGAACACCTTGTTGGGGTCGTCCCTGTATAAGTCATGAGGGTCGAAGGGTTATTAGACCACCCTAGTGGGGGTCGTCCATGTGGGTCAAAGGGTTATTAGAACACCCTATTGGGTGTCGGTCTAGTCAGGATTGTGTTATGTGGTTAAGTTAAGGCCGACCTAGTAAAGGTTATGAGGCAAGTCAAGTCTAGTATAAATAGAGATCGGGAGATCTCTATTTCATCATTCTATTCTCTCACTCACACTTGGGAGAGTGGCACACTTGTGGAGGAGGAGGATCTGCTACTAGGAGAAGACTATCTCTTGTATTCTGGTTGTATCATTGCTCTATTTATCTCTGAGGAAGTTATTGGGGTTTTTCACCTTTATGGTTTTCCCCAAGTAAACTCTGTGTCTCTTGTGTGCTTGCATTATTGTGTCCATGATTGATATGCTGTAGATTTGCTGTACATGTTGTTCTCTCAGTTAAGATCCTAGATCAGATTGAAGTAAATTCTGAAAATTTAACAGTATTTTGGTTGTATCATTGCTCTATCTATCTCTGAGGAAGTTATTGGGGTTTTACCTTTATGGTTTTCCCCAAGTAAACTCTGTGTCTCTTGTGTGCTTGCATTATTGTGTCCATGATTGATATGCTGTACATGTTGTTCTCTCAGTTAAGATCCTAGATCAAATTGAAGTAAATTCTGAAAAATTAACATGGTATCAGAGCTAGCCTGAAAGAAGGCATGATATGGCATGTATGACACTTGTTGCACTTACGATGCTAGGGATTGATATAGCAAAAACCAGTCATCGTAGAACTTTCGCTATAAATCCATTTTGGTGAAGATTTTGGATATGAAACATTTACAGGTCAAATACCAAATCCCCATGTACCTTGTGTCCAAAGGAAACCTCTAATTCATTGTACTTTGTGATTTATGATCTGTACAATATAGGGTTTCTGCCTCTTCCAAATCTGAGTCAAAAACAGGTGACCTTGGAGAAAAGGTCATAACTTGGGCTAGGAAGCTCCAAATGAAATTTAGTAAAAAGTGACAGGTAGTACATAGACTGTAATATCTCAGGAAAATGTTTCAAAGGCCGAAGTTGAACCAGTGACACGAGGCACACCGTACAATTCACTCTCCTGTTTTATCCCATAAACATGTCACGTTACGACACTTGGAATAACTCTCTCTCAGAGAATCCAATTGAGGTCAGACCTGTCGAGATGGAAAGATGACAGGTCGGGATATCACAGGAAACGTTTTCAGACCCTGTGGATTGAAAAGTTCGGAGTTACACAAGAAACAATCAGGTACATATTTATGTCAAAACAGAATTATTTTTTAGCACCTTCATTCATGGCTTCCGGAATTTAGGGTTTCGGATAAAGTTGGAATTTTGTAATCGGAGACCACGGCTGAATTCTACTCATCAAAGTAAAAATTTAGAGACCAATATCATAATTTTTGGTTGGGTAGAAGGCTGGGCTTGATCAGACCCTAGTTCGGGACTTTGATAAGAAAAGTGGAAAATTAGGGCTTCTGCAAAAATGGGAATTTTTTAAATCTATGACCACGGCTGGAAGCTCCTCATAAAAATAGAAGCTTAGAGATTTGGATCAAACCTTTTGATTGGGAAAAAGAGTGGGCTTCATCAAATCCCAGTTCGGGGTCACGTCTAGTGAATTCGGAAGTTTCAAAGGCAAAATTGAGGAGTGAAAGTTTGCAGTTTTCAAATTCTGAATATACCAGCTTGATCAGCTCATCAAGGCGCATATTTCTATCCTTTCGGAAGTTTGAAATTCAAAGTTTGAATTTTTGGGGTTTCTCTGACAAACCCTATTACAGCTCCAGATCTAGTTCTGACAAATCAAGTGGATTGGGTTAATCCTAGAAGAGGATGGATTGGTCATCTCCATAAATGAAGAATTTCCTGTTTCAGAGGGAGATGAGGCGAAGGCCTTCCATAAGAAGATTACAAGCAATCTTGACAGGTATGGCTTACAGGTATGTTTCATGGTTAATTTTTTATTGCATACATAGAGTGCATATGCCAATGACTCTTCCCTATTTTGGGGAATCCCCATTTTTGGGTATTCTATTAATAATGGATCATATGTTTGTCTTCATATCATTACAGTACAATCTTGATTAATTACTAGACTTGTCGTATCACCTTAATAGAATATATTCATTGATTAAGGTTTTGACACTTATGATTGTACTAATGCATTGTGATGTTGTATGAGGTTTATGTTGTTCGCTAACATAAAAGGTACACCAAGAAAGAAAAATCATGTTCTGGTTCAAGAACATATGATCATGATGACATGAAGACAAAGATTCATCCATTGTCATGGATCACATAGAAGATCTACTTATGAGGTATGTATAACTTGGTTCTACAATGGTTAACTTATGAGACATGCAGGTTACTAGCACAAGTCATTGAAGAGAACCAAAAGACATTATGCGGGTATGTTAGACATAACTAGCTAGCATGCTAATCCAAGTATGTTTTTCCTATATCAAGCTAGAATCCTACCTTGTGTTAGGATCTTATACTGTTGTGTTGTTGATAATGATTATTCATGAAGCCATAGGTTTGAATAGTCATGGTTGTATGCATATTTTGTTTCCTACCATAATTGATGATATGACTAACTAGAAGAATCATGAAGGTATAGGTTGGAGTAATCACGGGTTTATGCTTTGATGATTTAACTAATCAGAAGAGTCCTATGATCAAATAAGAATATGCATGAGTAAAAGAAGACTTCCCTGAAACCTTGAATACGAATGTTTATTTGAAATGATCATGACTATACATGCTTAAGATTATTGTGTTTTGATAGTATTAAGAATATACTAATGAATGTATGATTATGTATGAGACCTCAAACATAACACAATGATGATACTAATAAGCATGCATAGGGATCTAGAATGAATATAAGTTCAAAACAGGTAATCCAGGAAGCAAAAATCAAGAGGGAGCACACTCCAGTGGTTTCTGCAAGGATGCAGATATTCAGAGGGAGTTGACCATCTCTCTACATTCCACAACAGAAAGGTGTAGAAGAAGCTACTTCAGATTAGCTCCTGCAAGGAAGCAAAGACTCAGAGGGAGTCCACCCAACATACAAACAAATATAAGTGTTTTAATTGTCATTTCTTGCATATTTGTTTGTTTAAATAATATTGTTCAATGATGTATATGCTTATGTTCCTAGATTTAGGATGTGTATTATGCATATTAGAATGATTGCATTAATGAACAGCTTACTACTAATATGCATTTGATGGGTAAGTGGCCTATGGCACTGTACAACATTCCATTGCTACTTATCTAGAATGAAACCTCTTTGCTGACATGTTAGGAGTTGTGCACACTCTTAACAATGTTCTAGTAGAGATTGGAAGGCATCTAGAAAGTTACGGGATATGGATAAATGTTGTATTGAAGCATTAGCTAAGATAATTGCATGACTGTATGACATATTTCTTTATGTGTAAGAATTTGTTCTGAAAACTATGAGATGTTTTCTAATCATGCAATTTAACTTGTTGTGTAGGAAAGATCGTATACCATCACCTACAAAAGAAGGACTACAACATTTGTTCAGCAACAAAGTTATCTATTGAAAATATTGAAGATATTGAAGTTCCTAGGATCTGGGAAGAATGCCATGATCGAGGAGTACAAGTCGATCATGAAGATGTTTGGGATGCAGTCCCAAGACCTGAAGGATAGGCTGTGGTGACTTCCAAGAGGATCTACAAGATCAAGCATGCTGTAGGTGGTAGCATAGAGACTTTTGCTCCTGTAGCCAGATACACTTCCATCAGATCAGTACTTGCTCTGGCTGCAGTGATGAAGTGGAAGATACACTAGATGGATTTCAAGATAGCCTTCTTGAATGGTGTAGTTGAAGAAGAAGTGTATGTGGAACAGCCACTTGGTTCTGCGACACATGACAGGGAGTCATATATGTGGAGAACTTGGTATGGTAGGATAGACATCTTTCTATCTAGTTTGGGCTTTACCAAGAGTAAAGCGGATTCCAACCTTTACTACAAGGTTGAGGAAGGAAATCCAGTGACACTACTTTTGTATGCGGATGACCTGTTTATCACAGGTGAAGATAGATTGATTTCCGACACGCATTGGAAGCTTGCTGCCAAGTTCGAGATGAAGAACTTGGGTATGATGCACCACTTTCTAGATATGGAGGTGTGGCAGAGTGCAGATGGAATCTTCCTTGGACAAGGGAAGTATGCAGTAGAGATCCTGAAGAGGTTCGGGATGATGGAATGCAAGGCCATGGCCACACCTATGGCATCGAACCTGAAGCTTCTGTGTGATGCTTCATTTGATCTGGTTGATGTCACTGTGTATCATCAAATGATTGGGTCCTTGATGTACCTGACGAGCACGAGACCATATATTTGCTTTGTGGTGAACACATTGAGCCAGTTCCTGACAGATTCAAGGAGTGTTCACTTGGTTGCTGTAAATCATATTCTGAGGTACCTGAAGGGTATGGTTGACTATGGGCTCAAGTATGACACGAATCAAAAGTTTAACCCGCAGGGTTATGTTGATTCAAACTGGGCAGGCAGTGTTGCAGATAAGAAGAGCACATTTGGGTGTTGCTTCAGTATGGGATCAGATGTGATCTCTTGGTTTAGCAGGAAGTAGTCCTACATATCACTGAGTATAGCCAAAGCAGAGTATGTTGCGATGGATGAGCAGGTTGCAGATGTATTGACCAAGCCATTATCCAGAGTGAAGTTCGAGTAATTTAGAGAGAGGCTTGGTGTTCTTCAGATCGATGACCCTTTGAGGAATAAGTGATGGAGACATTTGCTGAAGCCATTCCAAGCATGTTGGAAGGAGGATCCTTCACATGGCTGTGGATGTAAGTGCTGGATGATGTTCTAGCTTCTGCTCTGTATGATCAGTTGGATCATTTACATTTATGTATATATGCATCAGGATGATGTTGGATATGATCAGTTGGATCATTTATATGTATGTGTATGCATCATGTTGGATGTTGGATATGATCAGTTGGATCATTTGTATGTATTTTGTATATGCATCATGTTGGATGCTTGGACCATGTATCTGTATATGTATCAGGTAGATACTGTGTATGATCAGGTAGATCATGTGTGTTGATATATATATTAGGTGGATACATTGTGTGGATCATGTATCTGTGTATGTATCAGGAGGATACATTATATGATCAGGTGGATCATGTATGATGATATGTATCAGGTAGATACTTGGTATGCATTAGGTAGATGCATTGTATGATCAGGATGATCATGATGACGAGCTTCAGGATGTTGCTCCAGATGATATGTACCAGGATGGTACAGTGATGATGATCAGGATGATCATATGTATCAGGTGGATACATTACATAATCAGTTGGATTATGTGTGATGAGTTCCGAAGACACAGATGCACCGTGCCTTTTCGACATGGTGGTAGATGTGTTCTCCCATGTGCATTGATGTAAGTGCAGATCCTTTCCGACATGGTGGTAGATGTGTTCTCCCATGTGCATTGATGTAAGTGCAGAGCCTTTCCGACATGGTGGTAGATTTGTTCTCCCATGTGCGTTGATGTAAGTGCAGAGCCTTTCCGACATGGTCGTAGATGTGTTCTCCCATGTGCGTTGATGTAAGTGCATATCCTTTTCAACATGGTGGTAGATGTGTTCTCCCATGTACGTTGATGTAAGTGCAGAGCCTTTCTGACATGGTGGCAGATGTGTTCTCCCATGGTCGTTGATGTAAGTGCTGTGAGCCTTTCACGGATGTTGGTAGGTTGGTCCTCCCTTGCCGATGAGTGTAAGTGTTGTGTGTGTGCATATGGGTTGTGCTTCATGATACTCTGTGTCCGTGGACAGGTTGTACAGTAGCATGTAAAAGGTCCTGGCAGATCTGATAGGTTGAGCTGTGTGCTCGTAATCAGTCCTAGGATGCTCTTTCGAGGTTTTGTTGACTCACATAATAAGTCCTGAGGATTCCACAGTATGGCCAGTGATGATGAAGACCTGCAAGTGGTGGGCCTACATCCAATATGAAAAACGACTGGCTCTGTAGAAATTCCTATGACGAGTAGATTCAGAGATTGATTGAGATAGCAGCAACAGTGACGATGACGATGATTCGAGGATGATGATTTGCTGATGATGATCCAGAAAAGAAGACTTGTGCTAGCAGATCTGTGTCGAGAAATACCTTCCTAGTTAAGAGGGAGTGTTGATGTATATGTAACTTCGGAATGTATTTCACCCATGTATTTCATATATGTATTTTGTACTCCTATAGAGATGGCATTATTCCTCTATATGGAAGTGTTTGTTCCTATAGAAATGTTATTATTCCTCTATACGGAAGTGTCGTCATTTATATTGTAAGTGCCGTAACTTATACTTGATGGGTTATTAGACCACCTTGTTGGGGTCGGCCATGTATAAGTCATGTGGGTCGAAGGGTTATTAGACCACCCTATCGGGGGTCATCCATGTGGGTCAAAGGGTTATTAAACCACCAAGTGTGGGGTCGACCCGAATTAAGTTAACCATGGGTTAAGATAGACATGTAGGCCCCATTATTTTATTGGGCAGGACAGAACAAGTATAAATAGAGATCGTGAGATCTCTATTTGGTCATTCATTCGCACACTTCTCTCATTCGGAAAGTGGCGCACTTGTGAGGAGGAGGCTCTACTGCTAGGAGAAGACTATCTCTTGTATTTTGGTTGTATCATTGCTCTATGTATCTCTGAGGAACTTATTCGGTTTTTTCACCTTTATGGTTTTCCCCAAGTAAACTCTGTGTCTCTTGTGTGCTTGCATTATTGTGTCCGATTGATATGCTGTAGATTTGCTGTACATGTTGTTCTCTCAGTTAAGATCCTAGATCAAATTGAAGTAAATTCTGAAAATTTAACAATCATGATCATCAAACTCGTCATCTTGATTACCTTCATCACCATTGTCACCATCATCATATTCATCATCATCATCTTCTTCTTCTTCTTGTATATTTAACGAAGGTTCAACATAGTTTGGATCATCATTTATGGGGTCATCAATTGTTGTAATCTGAGGAAAGAAAAAAATCAATATTAGATGTTAATATTAATTTCATACCATAATGCATATTTATATTATATTTCTAATATTAACTCATACCAAAGTAAAACAAAGTATAATACAATTGCAGTTAATATGTGTGTGTGCACTAATATGACTACAAAAAAAGTGCAAAAAATAGAACTAAATGACAATTTTGTTAAAAGATATAAACAAATTAACTAGTTTAAGAAGTATGAAATGCCAATAAAAATATTGATATTCTCCTTACTTTTATGATTTTAAGATGATTACTCAAGTGATATATTTTTCCTAGATGTTAAATATGACTTGCCACTTCGGCCATCAAGCTTTCCTCCACCCGGTAGTCACCACAAATCTTACCAATAAACACCACATCTTTCTTTTTCTTTCTAGTTTGTGCTCTTCCTAAATGCATTCTCATAAAATTCACCACCATCAAGGCCACTTGAATGGGATCTCTTATGAAATTGACTAGTTTCAAGGGACTGTTCAGTGGGAAAGATCAAAGGCAGGAGGTGTTATCCAAAGAAGTTAAGTGGTGGCAACAAGGGGAGAAGTGTATAACTTGCTCATCAACCCACTATCAAAGTATGTCATATCTATAGCTTCTTCAACTGTCGATGCAGAAAAGGTAAACTAGCATAAATCTATCTTAAAATGGGACCTACCAAGCATCGAGAGGGATCAAATCTCTCGAGGTGCAAACCCCTTTTTACAGTGCAAATATTGAGGAAGGGTTTTAATTTATCTAATTTGTGTAGTTTTATATTATGCAATTGTAAATGTTTTAAATCTAATTTGAGTCGACATGTTATTTTTTATAATATTTCATTATTTTTTAAAAGGACACATGTCAACTCTAGGATGAGCACGGAAGGAGTTACACATCCCCCATACTTAGATATAGAATGCGCCTCTTTAGCGGAACCAGGTCACTGAATCTTGTAAATCCTTCCACCAACCATGAGGAATGTCAATGACCTCATATCCAAAAGACAAAAGTGGTACATTCAGAATAGGGATATCAGTGGATATAAGAAAAGGAAAGGACAAGTTAGTTGAAAAAGTTATGGAAGCAGTTGCAATAAGGGAAAAAACAGCCAACAGAGACAAGTGTGTGAGTGTCACTGCCTCACATTGTAGATAAGATGATATAATTTTATTAATGTCCAACAATTGATCACAAAAGTAGCTCAATGGCATTGTGTGGTACCATGATAACAATACAAAGTGGGAACCTAAAAGTAGCTCCTATAAAACCTAAAAGTAGAGTTTTATCTCATGTATTGTAGAGTGGATGATGAGGTAATGTAAATATCATGATATTTAAGGGAAAATGTCAAAGTTGACAAATTTTTTATAAGATATTTTTATAATGTTTTGAATTTAATATTTTATTTTGAGAATTACTGTTACGTTTTTAATATACTATTTAGAAATATATGGTATACATTTTATTGAGTTTATGTGAATCATCACTTTATGGAAAATAATGTTAAAGAGTATCATTTTTATACATCAAATAGCATAAAATACATTGAAAAATGGTTTGAAATGTCTTTTTTTTCTCATTTTCTTTAGAAATTTGCCCAAAAAATGACTTCTTTAAGAGAAAAGTTTAATGAAAAAACTTTGAAAATGCATATATTTTTCATTCTAACTTTCTAAATCTTACAAAAATTCAAAAATGTCAATATTTTTTTATTATAACTAGTTATTAAATGTAGATGTTTTTGTATAGTTTGGAAAAAGGCCCTTGTAAATAAAAGATATTGTTTTCGATGAAGGGAGTCAGGTAATTTTCCTTAGGACAAGCCTTGTTCAGATCCCTATAGTCGACACACACACAAATAGTACCCTTCTCTTTGGCCACAGGGATGACATTGGAGACCCATTATGTTAAAGGAACGGGATAGATAAAGCCGACCTTCAAGAGATTTTCAATCTCAGCTTTAATTGCCGCAGTTTTTCAAGGGTGTACTGGTCGTAATTTTTGGCCGATAGGCTTAGCCTCGGGATAAGTCTTGATATCATGAGAGACAATAGCAGGATCGATCCCAGGCATTTCCTCATAGGTCCATGCAAAGACGTCGTGAAATTTTTTAAATAAGGTCGTAAACATGGTGAGCTCTTTAGGAGAGCAAGTCTGGCCAATGCGGATGTGTTACACGACGTCGGGTTTAATCGAGATGTCAATCGGAATAGTGGGAGTGATGTTTTCCATGTTGCCTTCCGTAACCGTATCGCAAGTTAGGATTGGTGACTGTGGGAAAGGATAAACATCTATTGCAAAGATAGTGCTGATGGCATTCTCTACGGAGTCTAATGAGGGTAGGAAAGATGATCGACGATAAAGGTCTTCCCAGGGAGGTTCATCTATGCTCATAATATCCATAATGGACTCGTTAGAATGAAAAGTATGGAGCAGAGAATATGGTAGAGAAGACGTCTATTGTAGAGAACTAGGTGTGGAGGCCACGGTTAGGTGGTCCTCAGGTGCTGACTGGATATCCTCATAGGTAGATTCAGCATGGGAGAGAATCATAGTATTTCCAATCAACTGCATGGTGGCCTCATCGGGCACGAGCCATTAATCAACAGAGTTGGAAGAAGATGGGATCATGGAGGATATCATGTTCACCGAGGAAACATGGTTAGGGGGATCCAGGGTTGGAAAGACACCCATAAGAGATGATTCTTTTATGAGGCCGACCACCATGCTCTCATATAGCTGCAAATATTTAGCTGGGACGAGTATCGATTTTTGGTGTACAGAATTCCAACTGGTTGATAGTGACAATTCGGCCTTGATGGGGGAATTGCACAATGGAGAAGACAGATGACACGACCACAGTCATAGAGTAAAACTAGTTACGACCAAGAAAGAGATTATAATCCAACGGGGCTGTGACTACTTCCACGTTAATGCTTACATTCTTACCCCCCAACTTGACTGCTATGGCTTGTAATAGCCCATGGGGTTGAAAGCCACGATCGTCGAATGCTTTCAGGGTAGTGGGAGAACGGCTTAACTCAGGAGAACCAATGGCTCTCCAACAAGATAGCGACATGACCGAGGTAGAGGCACCTTCGTCTAGTATAGTACGATGGATTTTCTTCCCAGCAACTTTCGTGGCAATTTGGAAATCTAACTAGTGGGAAAGCCTAGGTTTAAAGTACTCAAGTCGAAACATGATTGTATTCAAGGAATCCGGATCTATGGTGCCAATGGCAGCAAGGAGAGTCTTACATTGGTTGGGACAATTCTGCAAGACCTCTAGCATTGACATGGCACAAGGATATTGCACCAAGTCCTCTACGATGTTGTAATTCTGAGTTGCCCAAGCATTAGGATTGAAAACTACTTTTCAAATCGTACTATTGGGCGAACGCAACACTGACTCTAATGAAGGCTTCTCAATGGTGAGAGAAGTTGGTGGCACTGTACCATCTAGAATAGAGGAGGAATCTTTTTCAGTATTACTTCCAATGGGTTCCTTTGGAGGGACTGAGTCATACAATCGTGAGTGTGTATTCAAGTTAACTGTCTCACTATGCATCATGAGAACATGCGCGGTGGATGATATTTCTCCTTGGGGAGGAGAAGGTTGAGCGATCATTTGTTGATTCTGGGTGGGGAAGGGATCATTGAGAACTGCGGGTGTGAGGTTTCCCTTAAGAAAATTTTGCACTTGGTCTTTGTGGGGACAATCATTGGAGAAATGGTCACCACCACACAGTAAACAAGGATACTTAAGCTTCTGCTTTTGTTTCGTATCTTCAGGAATGGGCTTGTTCTCCTATTGGTTAGAATATTTTTTAGGTTTACCTTTGTTTTTCTTCTTGTCACCATATTTCTGAGGTGAAGCTGATTGAAAAAAATTCACCTCCTTGGTGGGGGTAGGTGTGGGTGATTTGGTGGTACCACTGCCAGCCTGTGGCGAGGGTCGAGCGGAACCATGGTGGTTCGATTATCCACCGGTTTGAGTGGGAGGTTGGGAGTGGAAGGAACCAATGATTCCATCAACATGAGGTCCCTGAGGTGGTTTTGCAGGATCATAGATGGGATGGGGTGCATCAGAAACAATGTAATATAAGGTGCCATATTGGGCATAGACAAGGTCGAGGTAATGAGCACGAGCGATAGCCAGTTCCTCGGTGATGGCCCCGCCCATAGCTACATCTATAGCTACGGGCGATAAAAGAGATTTGGTAAACCAGTCAGCTAGTAGTTGATCTGGAATAGGATCTTTAATAAGACATCATCTCCTCCGCCAATCATGGATATGATCAGATATATGAGTCGCGATATTCTCGCAAAGAGAGGTCAATAAGTCCTTACCAGTTTCATAGCGAATCGGTAACTGGAAATGGGTTAAGAATGACATAGCTAGAGTACGAAAAATTGGGAAATGAGTGCGGTGGTAATTCAATATACCACTTAGCAGTTGGGCTGGTGAGAGTTCTTTGAAATAACCTTAGACAGATCGAGTCGTCCATCAAGAAGTTGGATGAACACCATAAATGGTATGTCATCACATGGTTTTTCGGGTCTTCACCAGGCTTGTCGTCAGACTTTGGGATATCCAAGGGTAATTTGACCGGAATGGGAGGCCAATTGTAATTATGTAGGATGTGATCATTATTCAGCCGATACAGGTCGGGTAGGTCCAAAGTATCCAAAAATGGCAGTTGTTGGTTGGGTTGTGGATGCTAATAGTATTGATATGGCATAAATGGACCAATAGGACCTTCCATCGACTAGTTGTAAGGTGTTCCCGAACGAAATTGCCTGTAAGGGGGTGTGCCTCCTGGGTTGGGTGGTGGACTGTATGTAGGTCCTCCTCCATAATAGGGTGGTCCACCACCAAAAGGTGGGGGTCCGCCGCCACTGCCGAAAGGGGGTGGTCCTCCACCACCTCCACCGAAAGGGGGTCGTCCACCACTGCCTCCACCGAAATAGTGTGGTCGTCCACCATTTTCGGAAGGGGGTGGTCCTCTGCCACTTGAAGGGGGTGTTCCACCGTCTCCAAAATAAGTAGGGCCTCCACCGCCAGAAGGGGGTTGGCCTCCACCTCCGCCACCAGATTGGGGTGGGCTGCCACTGTCGGAATGAGGTGATCCTCCACCAGAAGGTGGTGGTCTGCCCCCTCCAGAATGGTATGGGGGCCTGCCGCCTCTAGAGGGAGGTGGAGGTGGACCAAACAGGGGTGGGGGTTGTGGGAATTGAAGGAAGGTTGGTGGGGATCCACTTGGTAAAACATTATGATGTCCCCATAGAGTGTATGGATTTTTGGGATAAGGTATCCCGTAGAGTTCGTTTCCAGGATTAAATTTTCGTGACAGAAGGTTAATATGGCCTGGATACGCTATAATCCATGGTGGTTGAGTTGAATTGGATGATCCCCTGGCATGAGATCATCCCATGGTGGATCCCACGACGGGTAAGGAATTTCCAACGGAATGACCGATTGGAAGTCCTCCACTTGTATTATGGCTAGAAAATAGGGGTTTCCCCCCAGTAGCAATTTTCTTACCACTTATAGATGGTTGACTCATAATGGGTTGTTGATTACTTACCATTGGAGGAACACTACTTGTGATCAAATTAGGGTGTAAAGAGTATCCTCCCCATGAGTTTTGGGGTGGGGGAGGTGTTTGGTGGAATTTTTCCCTACGGATAAGTCAAAATTCCCTTAACTCAAAGCAGACTTTCACTAACTCTAAGCTAAGAACAAAACACAACAAATGCTACCTTGAAATTCCTGAACTAACTTTCACAGCAATATTATATGCATTCAGAAACGAATGAAAGATATAACTCACCTTTCAATCCGATGTTTGTCCCACTTCCAACTTTTGATCCAAATGCTCCAATGTAGAACCTGTTAAGATCAAACAAAGAACAAACATACAAGCTTCCAAATATATTGAAGTAAATATTAGATTCAAATCTAGATTAGATACATTCCATGTTAAAGACTTGCACAATACACATGAAATGGGAAAGACAAGACAAGTTATCTTATTAACAATCTTGAAGAATACTTACAAAGGTTGCTTGATGTCCAAGCCAATCCTCCAGCTCCAAGTACTTCCTCCTCTAGCTATCTCCACAATGCTGCAATATCATAGGTTTGATGCTCCCAAGAGTCCTCCTCCTTTCCCATGGAATACCTCTCCTTTATAGTGTATGGTAGGGCTAACCAACAAGAGAAATGGGTGGATCTAAGGAGAGGTAAGTGGATCAAGGTTTCTAATCACAGAAAATGGGTTGAGATCGGATCAGGGATCCCAATCCTCCAATATCTCTCGAAAATCCAAAATCCCAAAAGCCATGGAAAAAGATTATAAAAAGTGTACCGCGCCCTGTGGTCTGAGCACAACGCGATAGTACCGCGCTCCAGGGTATAAGCATAACGCGGTAGTGTGGACTACCGCGCGCCTATATCTGAGCAAGGAGCGGTAGTGTGAGTAAATAAAGTCTCAGCTGGGTGAAAACTTGTCAGGGTAAGTTTACCTTCGAAGTTCACACATCATTTTTCTCTTCTGAGTGGGTTTGAAGTAGTAGGGGAAGTGTCGTCTACTCGTTTTGTGGTGGAGGTATGACACTGTGAAATATAGAGGTATAACAGGAGGGGTGGTTAGTGTTCCATTAGTAGTATTAGTGGTGTTGGACTGTTGTCCTACAATGTATTGAGTCATTTGGGGTATAGAACTAGTCTCCTGTCTAAGAGTTGTACTTGCAGGAAATGAGGATTGACCAGGTTCATAAGTGTTCATATTATGGATGGGTGTTTCCAGTGAATCATAAGATAAAGAACGAAATGGGGTATGTCTAAATGTGGGTACCTCCTTATCATCATCCCTTCATGAGAGACTTTGTCTTCTAATTTCGTCTCCTACTGTACGTAATCGGTCCAAGCATTCACAATAGGGTGCTATAAGCACTTCATGAGAACCCCAACTGGGAGGTGAGATGACAAAATGAGCCATTTGTTGTCCTAGAGATGTTTCCAAAAAGATGCAGATGGACCAAATGCTATGGATACAGGGTCGTCTTGCAATGGATTTAACCAATTTGTGGTCCCAGGTTCTCCTTCCAACAAATGATGGAAGGATGTGTCTCATGAAGTAGATGGTTCTATGGCCTCAGACCTTGTAGGATTAGAGGTTGGCGAATTCGGAAGAAACAAGTTCACTCCTGACTCCATGGTGGAATATTCCGCTTCAGGTGATATGACAATAGTTTTTTTATCCATACTTACCCTCAAAATTACCTCCTGATTAAGGGGATATTCGGGTGGCAAGTCTAAAATTCTACGAGACCTTCTCAAAGGTTGTTTAGCCAGAATGACTGAAGTATAATTTCTCCTAAATGTCTCCTATACAAAAGAAAAAAACAATCTAGAAAAGTCTACACAAACTAAGGACACAAGCAAAATTATGTGATAGGTGTGGATTCAAAAGTCTGGAACCTCACAGGATTGTCAAGGCTTTGCAACTCGTGATATACCCTAGGGTCCAACCGTTATACACTAACCATGGCGGATTAGGACCGTACCCCTGACCATATAATCCGACTACCTAGGAGCACGGGCATAGTAGCTTCCTGAGTGTTGTTCTCAGTGTATTTCTTTGCCAAGACGGACAAATGGTTAGCTTGGTTGGTTTCAGGAATCCTAGGAGTGTCTCCCGATATACGCAAGGTACGTGGGAGCTCAAATCCGTAGTGGTGTTGTCTAATGCACAACCGTAAGACAAGAGACTTATGATATACTACCGAGTACGTGAAGTGCCTTTCGATATACTACCAAGTACGTGAAGTGCCTTTCGATATACCCTGAGGTACATGAAAGATACTTCGGTATACTGCTTGGTATGCAAAAGAATCTTCGATATACCGGTTGGTATGTGGAAGAACTACAGTTCCCCCGAGATGCAGTGCAGGAAAATAACGACAGCTGCCACGTTTTATGATGTTGGAACACGTCACTAACTTAACACACAAGTTACTAGTAAATTTTAATCTAGTTCTATCGGTAAATTTTATTTGGACGGTGAGGTGAATGCATGAGGTGTGTACATAAATGTAAGCATGATGCAATCCTAACTACATGCAAAATGCACTCTTTCTTTTGATGAAATCTATGTAAGGGAAGGAGAAATTCTTTTCAAATCACGTCTATAAGACAAAAATCCCAAAAGTTCAAAATCTACCAAAGATGACTAAAGCACTCTTTTATGTTTTCCAACAAAACATAAAAATGAATAAGACACCAAATCAAAAATTATTTTTCTTTTTGTCTTTTCCAACTAGAAATAAACTGAGCATTAAAAAGGAGAACTCCTACCTAGTATGCACTTAACTCTCAATTTTTACTATAATGGACTAAAAAGCATAAGAAGATAAAAAATGCATAGAATGCTTCAACTTGGAACTACTTTGTAAAAGCTTAAATTCACTGATTTTTCAAAAAGATGAATGATCCACAATTACAAAAATTACAATGAATTGACTTCCTCTTCAAAGATTGGCAAATAACAAATTCCAACGCGTGAAGACCATCCTACAATAATTTCCAAATGACCTTGAAAACAATAAAATGAGACACTTTGATTCTTCCAATGTGTATAGAAAAACAAGATCTGATAGTGAATGTGCTTTTCATACATAAATAGCAGAAAACAAAAGACTAAACGTGGCACACTAGTAACTCAAAAATTCCAAAAGAAAAATGACAAGCACTCAAATGAAAACAAAGACACTCAAGTCACTCAAAATCAATCAAATTCAAGTGAAATGAAATGACTAAGCGCGTGAAGGTTTTGGAGTCAGATCTACCATGGCCAATAGATCTGATAGGGTGATCAGGGAAAGCAAGATTGAGCAGATGACTGTGGGGGATTGAAATTTCCCACCACAACCGGATCTCTCACTTGACCAAATGGAACCCAAAAATCAACACAATAAATCCAAACAAAATCAATGTTGAGTAAAGAGGCCTCTGATTGGAAGGTACAGCACAGAGAAGTCTGTGGATCTCACCAAAATCAAAATTTGGAGAGTGGATAGACCAAGCACCAAGTTTACAAGACTGGCGTAGTCTGTGGTTAGGGGAAGAGCGCCTGACGCAAACTGTATACACGTGTAGAGTGTCGATGGCGCAGACTGTTAGATAGGAAAAAGCATCGATGGCGCAAGATGCTCAAAGGAAGAATGTGCTCTGGATGAACAGGCGCACTGGATTCATTACCCAAGTGCGTCAGGAGAATAACCCAATGAAAAAATTAAAAAAACTCCAAACAATGAACAAGTAAATGGATTGATAATGATTCAAACATACTCAGAGAAGGTCGAAAGACTCTCCAAGAAGAAAATCTGATGGTGAAAAGAGGCTCAGGAGGCAAAGCAATGGCTCATTGAGAAATCAAAGAACAACACAGTCAAATTGAAATCGAAACAAAGTATTCCCCAGTATGGTCTCCATATTTGTTTCGGGCAATGTACTCAAGCGTATGCGAGCATGATCTCCCTAGTTCAATGTGAATCTAGAACAAATAAGAACAGAACATAATACTACTTTCCTAGATCAATTAGAGATGGAGTCTAATAGATGTCTTACCTTCAGATCTGTAGATCTATCTCCTCTTTGTAGCTCCGAGCTCCATGGTTGTCATATCCAAGCTGCAAAACCTGTCAGAAGATGTGGAAACAAAGCAAGTAGTAACAATACATCTAAACACTAACTGATCTAAGCAAACGGTTAAGGAAGTAAGCTCTAAATGCTATCAACATGAACACATTTATGGAAAGAGATTATATTATTGTCAATAAAATAGGAAATACAAAGTAGAGTAGTAATTACAACCCAAGCCTTAACGTGGCAATCCTCCTCCAACAATTCAAGCCAATGCCTCCAAAGGAAATGTAAGCCTCCCAGGAGATGGATAGGGATCTTCTAGGCTAATTCCACCAGCATGTAAGTACTAAATACTTCCTCCCTTTGGAATGGGGGAGAGCTTCATATTTATAGGACCAAGAGGATAGAGTAGGTTGAGATATAGTAGGAGAGGACTAAGGGATCCTCCCTAGGGGTTAGGGAACCGAAGACCAGCTCAACTACAACATAGGGATAGAGATCCACCTCATCCACCTTTGAGATTTCACTCGAAGGTCCCCTTTATCCACTTTAACTGACTCTGACGCATGCTGCACGAAGGAAACTAGCACCTAAGAGGGAAAGCACAGGCTGCAGAAGGGAAACCTGAGCCATCGGCGTAGTCTGTCAGATGACAGTCTGCGCTTGACCTAGTTAGGTGCCTGCTGCTAGAGGACAACCTGCACCATCCCAACTAGAACTTGTGGACAAAGGTCAATAACTTGCTCCAGTTAACTTTCTTGATCATTGAAACCTCAGGGATTATGGCACTGAGTTAACATGAGACTCATGATGACGAGATTTAGGTGTAACATATATAAATATAAATGTCAAATTGATAAATATATCATAGTTATATATAAAAAAAAATACATGTAAATATAATCCAAAACATAGCATGCTCATGCATAACATCAGTAGCTATCTAGCACCACCAACATCATCATCAAGATCATGGTCATGATCCTCATCATGATCATCAAACTCATCATCTTGATCACCTTCATCACCATCCTCACCATCATCATATTCATCATCATCATCATCGTCATCATCATCATCATCATCATCATCATCATCATCTTCTTCTTCTTCTTCTATATTTAACGAAGGTTCAACATAGTTTGGATCATCATTTATGGGGTCATCAATTGTTGTAATCTGAGGAAAGAAAAAAATCAATATTAGATGTTAATATTAATTTCATACCGTAATGCATATTTCTATTATATTTCTAATATTAACTCATACCAAAGTAAAACAAAGTATAATACAATTGCAGTTACTATGTGTCTGTGCACTAATATGACTACGAAAAAAGTGCAAAAAATAGAACTAAATGACAATTTTATTAAAAGATATAAACAAATTAACTAGTTTAAGAAGTATGAAATGCCAATAAAAATATTGATGTTCTCCTTACTTTTATGATTTTAAGATGAATATTCAAGTGATATATTTTTCCTAGATGTTAAATATGACTTGCCACTTTGGCCATCAAGCTTTTCTCCACCTGGTAGTCACCACAAATCTTACCAATAAACACCACATCTTTCTTTTTCTTTCTAGTTTGTGCTCTTCCTAAATGCATTCTCATAAAATTCACCACCATCAAGGCCACTTGAATGGGATCTCTTATGAAATTGACTAGTTTCAAGGGACTGTTCAGTGGGAAAGATCAAAGGCAGGAGGTGTTATCCAAAGAAGTTAAGTGGTGGCAACAAGGGGATAAATGTATAACTTGCTCATCAACCCACTATCAAACTATGTCATATCTATAGCTTCTTGAACTGTTACTACGGAAAAGGTAAACTAGCATAGATCTATCTTAAAATGGGACCTACCAAGCGCCAAGAGGGATCAAATCTCTCGAGGCACAAACCCCTTTTTATAGTGCAAATATTGAGGAAGGGTTTTAATTTATCTAATTTGTGTAGTTTTATATTATGCAGTTGAAAATGTCTTAAATCTAATTTGAGTCGACATGTTATTTTTTATAATATTTCATTATTTTTTTAAAAGGACACGTGTCAACTCTAAGATGAGCACTAAAGGAGTTACACATCCCCCATGCTTAGCTATAGAATGCACCTCTTTAGTGGAACCAGGTCACTGAATCTTGTAAATCCTTCCACCAACCATGAGGAATGCCAATGACCTCATATCCAAAAGACAAAAGTGGTACATTCAAATTAGGGAGATCAGTGGGTATGAGAAAAGGCAAGGAGATGTCAGTTGAAAAAGTTATGGAAGCATTTGCAATAGGGGAAAAATCAGCCACCAGAGACACGGGTGTGAGTGTCACTGCCTCACATTGTAGATAAGATGATATAATTTTATTAATGTCCAACAATTGATCACAAAAGTAGGTCAATGGCATTGTGTGGTACCATGATAACAATACAAAGTGGCAACCTAAAAGTAGCTCCTATAAAAGCTAAAAGTAGAGTGTTATCTCATGTATTGTAGAGTGGATTATGAGGTAATGTAAATATCACGATATTTAGGGCAAAATGTCAAAGTTGACAAATTTTTTATAAGATATTTTTGTAATGTTTTGAATTTAAGATTTTATTTTGAGAATTACTGTTACGTTTTTAATATACTATTTAGAAATATATGGTATACGTTTTGTTGAGTTTATGTGAATCATCACTTTATGGAAAATAATGTTAAAGAGTATCATTTTTATACATCAAATAGCATAAAATATGTTGAAAATGGTTTGAAATGTCTTTTTTTTTCTCATTTTCTTTAGAAATTTGCCCAGAAAATGACTTCTTTAAGATAAAATTTTAATGAAAAAACTTTGAAAATGCATATATTTTTCGTTCTAACTTTCTAAATCTTACAAAAATTCAAAAATGTCTATATTTTTTTATTATAACTAGTTATTAAATGTAGATGTTTTTGTAAAGTTTGGAAAAGGGCCCTTGTAAATAAAAGTTATAGTTTTCTTATGACCAAGAAGTTTCAAAATCACAAAAAATGGCTCAAAATGAAAAATGGTGCTACGAGTATACACACTTTATGAAACGTAGGTAAAAATGGCTACTAAAATTGACCCCCCCAAAAACGAGAACAATGTCGGGTCCTCGTCAAGTTGTATAACTTGTTCATAATGGGATTTGGTGCATAGCTTCATGGCTTCATTTTGTTGTAATGAATCATGATGCTCCTCATCAAGGTGCTCCAAAGTGAACAATCGTTGTTCTAGTGTCAATGTGTCCAATAATAGATCCACTACTTATTGTAGTGTAGGGATTTGGCACTCAATGGGTAAAATTGCTTATAGTCCATGAACAAGGTGAAATTGAGTAAATCACGTTGCAATTTTAACAGACTTGTTGTATGTTCGTAGTGCCAGCAATAACATGTGATGCTAATTGGCTTTGTTCTTGCTCACTGTCTACTGGAGCATGGTTTTGAGGACTTTATTGACTGGCTCAACCTACCCATTGGCTTGTAGATAGTAAGAGGTAAAAAATGCACATTTAAACCCCAATAAGAACAATAACTCTTAGAATGTCTCATTCTAGAAATGAGTTCTGTTGTCAAAGACCAATTTTTTGGGTATGCCAAATTGTGATATGACTAGTTAAATAAAGATCTACCTATTGTGGTGCTATTGCAATTGAAAGTGGGCATTGCTTCAACCCATTTGGTAGAGTAATATGTGGCAATGATGATATAGTTGCGTCCTTGAGATAACATAGGAAGACATTCCATAAAATCGATTCCCCATTTACAAAAAGGGTCAACTATGATGACTCAGTGCAAAGGCACATGTGGTACCCTAGTTTTGCTAGAAAAGATTTGATAGTTTTCTCATCATTTGATGGCATAAATGTAGTCTTTGAAGAGTGAAGGCCAAAAGTAGTCGATCTGAAGGATTTTTGGGGTGGTGGCCAATCTTGATAAGTGGCCATCGCATGCTCCTCTATGGCAATCATTGAGCACTTTCGCATCTTCGTCATGAGTTAGACATCTCCACAAGATGGTGCCAATCCCACGTCAATAGAGAATGTCTCCTAGGAGAAGATAATTAGGGGCTTGGTGATGAATGTGACGACGATCATCACATGAGAGGTGGGAGAAAAATTTCTATTTGCGGAGGTATGTGAGAACATCTCAATACCATGGATCTTCACTAGATAAGATGAAGAGGTGTTCATATGTAAATTGATCATTTACTAGGGGCCCTAGTGTGACGGTTGGGAGTTCATTCGTGAGCTCTACAAGGGATAAATATTTTTTTATTTTGGGTATGACAAACTCTAGACCGAATTCTTGGAGGATGACAATCCAATGAGAAAAATTACCATTGATAAGTCATCGAATTAGTATACTGCATGGGGTTAGAGTCTACAATCACCATTGTTTTGTGAAGCAAGATGTATTTTCACAATTTTTGCATTGAGAGGATTACAATCAATGCTAATTTATCATCATAGATGTAATTGAGATGCAGCCCTGACAGTGTCTTGTTGATTTAATAAATGATGTTCTTATTCTGATCCTTATCATTTTGAACTAAGACGCCAATGATTGAACATGATAGCATTGACACATAAAGGATGAAATCCTTTTCGAAGTCTAACAGGGAGATAAGAGGAGATGATGCCAAATACGTTTTTAATGCCTTGATAGACATATTTCCTCCATGTTTCCGAATTAGCATGTTATTGTACCAATGGTCCTTTTCCAAAACAATTAAAATCCAATGATTTTTGAAAAAAAATAGGTAGCTCTGGTTTATTTTTAATCTAATTGGATTTGTTCATTAATGTAGAAATTGAGTATAACGGCTATGTAATAGAAATAAAAAGACATAACTAAATACTAATGAAGCATTACTATGGAGAATACCTTTATGTGGATACTTTTTCTCTTCATATAGCCTTTCCTCAAAAAGAGGCGGCCTTTGGAAAAGAATCAAGTATTACAGAACCGACCTTGCCTACCTTCTTAGTTTAGTGGCTCAACTAACAACCTACCCCTCTTCCATGACCGTATGCTTTTGATGAGTTTCTAGATGCTACTGGTCTCCATCTTGAAGCTTAAACCCATTATCATTCTCAATTTATGTGACTTGGAACACTAGTAAAAATGATCGATTGTATAGAAATTGCAAGATTCGCACTTTCTTGGTTTCTTTTAAATCAAAGAGGAGGCTATAAGGTTCGTGGCTTCTGCTCATAACACCTTTCTCCTTGTTTGTAAGGTTGGTGGCCTCTATTCTCATGACAATATTGTCCCTGTTTATAAAATTGTTTTGTTTTTTATTCATACGATGCAATAAACTCATAGAAGTTAGCTTTATATTTTATGAATTAAGTAGATTTTTATCACGACGCATTTTATTTGTGTTGTAATAAATAGAGACATGTTATGGTCATTATATAACATGTCCTGAACCAATTAGCGAGTATATTACCCTAGATTAGAGTCATAGAGATGACAAGGAGAGTGCACCTACAAGCACTTGTGAGGAGATTTCTTCCTTGTTTATGAGCATTAGCAAGGAGACCTACCAGGACCATGACAAACTCCACAACCCATTTAGATCCTTATATATTATATATCTAGGTCAAGCGCAACACAAATAATCTATAATCTATAGCTAGGTTTTTTCACACACAACATTAAAGAAAGCAGGGTCGAATGAAACCCTCATAGTCAATCCATCTCTACCCACTACACAAAACTACCATCCATCAAGCAAAGACAGTGCAGTGATTAAGACAGAAATTGTATTGATTGAGTGTCAATTATATCAATGTTACGTATCCATTACATGATTGAGAACCATATCCATTGTTAGTGCCATATCAAAATTTAAATACAGCCTCTTTAGCATTATTTTATGTTTGTGAATTATGAAATGGCATGAAAAATTTGGCCTTTCCTTGAAATAAGGCCAAATAAGAACTTCAAAAATTTCATTGGTAGGCATAAAGTTCCTACATTAAAACTATGGAAACTTTGCTTAAATTGTTATATACATGCACAGATAATGAAAATACAACAAAGTGATTTATAGAGTCCTTGCTCTTCTTCACAAGAACTAAATAAAGTTTTATCAACATTGTCCTCTTATGCACTGTGGGCATTGATTAACTAAACTCCAACCATTTAATCCCAATGCAATCTATCCATATAGGAAAAATGATTTTATTGTCAACTAGGAGCATGAACCATCCAATAGATTACCAAATTGGAGACTAAACCATTCATTTATATTGTATTAGTAGTAGTAAAACCACCTATCACCCATTTAGGCACCTTGCCAGAAATGGACACTTGGTGATTGAAGCCATCTAGCTCAATCAATACAAAGTATCAAAACCTTTTCCAAGTTATAACCTAGTGAAATCATTTTCCTTAGACAACTAGGATTAATATTACAAAGTAAAAACTAAATTTTATTCTTATTAATAATTTTCACAATGAGAAAAATCAAATCTCATAGAAAAATTGTTCCCACTCCGCATGGTGTTGGTCAAACGAGACAACCTATCCATCAAAACTTTTGTTGGTCAATATGATTGTAGATAACTTTTGTCCATTGAAACATCTGCCCGTCACTGGTCAAGATGATTTGTCAGATATTCATTTTCTTCTTCATGCATTCGTCGTATTCGAGTAGTTATTCACCTCGCTAATCACTATCTGTTCACTCCTTGATTTAAGGCTAGATTGACTCTCAACTGACTGTATCACTCCAGTTAGCTTCTCATGCGCCCTCCACTGAGCCTCCTTCATTTAGTTAGTGCCTCCATGTGCCAGTTACACCTACCACACTCAATTAGACTCAGTTTGACATCTGGTTGACAGTTACTTGTGCATTGATGACTCCACTGATGATGATCAGGACTTCTAGTTGTGATTTGATGACACTCCATTGATTTGATGATCACTCCATGAAGGATAATTCGAATTTCCACCTTGGAATTCGAATCCTCTCGCCATTGTATTATTTATTTGTCCATATTGTGATTAATGAATTAGTGTGTGATGTTATTCTGCTTCTATCCAAGTTCTACTGTATCATAATTCTATTGCTCCTTTACACTGCATTGACCACTCTACTTCTATTTTCTTGCTTAATCTTAATCTTTCTTGTGAGGTATACATCATCTCTTAGATCTACTGTGAGGATTTTCATAGGACGTCGTTGAATACATTTCTAAGTGCATGAAATGTCAGCAGGTGAAGGTTGAACACCAACACCCAGCAGGTTTATTGTATCCATTTCCAATTCCAGAATGGAAATGGGAAGTAATTTCCATGGATTTTATTACAGGGTTTCCAATGACTGTGAGACAACATGATTCCATCATGGTTGTGGTGGAAAAGTTAACAAAGGAAACACATTTTATACCGGTGAAGTCTACATATAAAGCCGATGCCATTGCAAATATTTTCATGAAGGAAATTTTCAGATTACATGGATTTCCTAAGGCAATAATTTCTGATAGGGATACCAAGTTCACTTCCAATTTTCGGGAAGGTCTCTTTACAGATTTGGGTACACAGTTGAACTTTAGTACATCGTACCATCCACAAACATATGGGTAAACAGAAAGAGTAAATCAGGTGCTTCAATACATGCTTTGCATGTATGTAATGGACAAACCATCCAAGTGGGAGGATTATATACACCTAGTAGAGTTTGCATATAACAATGGGTAGCAAGCATCATTGGGGATGATTCCATGTGAGGCTTTGTACGGCATAAGGTGTAGGACACCAATGACTTGGGATAATCAAGTGAACATAATTGTACTTGGGCTGGAATTGATTAAGGAAATGGAACAAGAGGTTGCAAAGATCGGGCCGAATTTAAAGGCAACCAAGGGTGAGCCAAGGATAGACAAAAAGCTATGCAGATAAGCATAGAGTGCATAGGGAATTCAGTGTTGGGGATCATGTGTATCTTAGAGTGAGGCCAAGGAAGAGTTCCTTGAATCTTGGGAGTTGTGCCAAGCTATCACCTAGATATTGTGGGCCATTTGAAGTGCTTGAAAGAATAGGGCCAGTTTCATATAGACTTTCATTTCCTACTAGAACTAGAGCTCATAATGTTTTTCATGTCTCTTTGCTTAAGAAATATGTACATGATCCTAACCATGTGATTAATTGGGATGTGATCCAGGTGGAACCCGAGGGAGAGTTCCAAACTGATTCATTGTGCATCCTAGACAAGAAGGTAACATTGCTCTGGAACCGAGCCATCGGACAGGTAAATGTGCAATGGAAGCACTACGGTCCCGATGAGGCTACATGGGAGCTGGAGGATGCCATGAGAGAGGCATATCCATTTTTGTTCAATTTTGAAGAGCACTGAGGACAATGCTAATGTAAGGGGGAGGGGAATGTAATATCCCGATTTTGACCCTATTGCATTAAAATTGTAAATGATGTAAATATCATTATTTGATCATGGTGAGGAGCTCAAGTCCAAGGCCCCGCCATCGATTTAATGTTTTATGTATCGACAATTAAAAATCAATGTATATGGTTCTTGTGCTAGACACGCACAATAGAAATTAAGACATCATGTAAATACAAATTTTAATGAAATACCCACAACTAGCTATGCAATGCAACAAGAGATGGAGGCATGATTTTACAAGGAATAGGGAGGGAAAATATTCAAACCCTTTAGCCATTAGTGTCAATGAGGAAACCCATAAAAAACCCAACTACCCATTTTGACTTATGCACCCAATCGTTTAATTCTTCCAAGAGTTGGTTGAGGTAGTTAATGCCTTGGGAATGGAGAGGTATGGCAGCCAATTTCGTGTATTGGCAAGTCATCAATCTGGGAAAACGTATTTTTGCTTCTTGGGAAAGAAAACACCCACGAAATTGTGCCCAAAGCCATTCTTCACCCATGGGTTTTTCTCTCTCACGCGGTCTGATCTAGCTGGGGCTTTCTCCTTCATGGTTTCCATCATTTTCCTTCATTTTCCATAGCTAGGATCTCATTTTTGCATTGCACAGTCGCTGAGAGGAAGGGAGTCATGATTTGGGGGTTTATGGAGGCCGTTTCTGTCCTTTGAATGCCCATAAACGTTTTCTGAAAACGATTTTTCTATCCCAGGGTTGATTTCCCATCTGCCATTTCGTTTTTGGTTTCCCACGTTTTTTTGAAACTAATGGAAACCCACTTTAAGCATCCCAATGTCAAAACATGTCTCTTCATGCCCAGCACTTGTGATTTTGCTGTTATGTGCATCCCTGTTTTGGTTTGAAATTGTGAGCAAGAAATTATGAGTGGAAGCAGACCAAAATTGGCTTGATAAACCTAGTGGGGAAGGTAAAATCTCAAGAAGATCAAAAGGGTTGGCTACTCTTCTATGCACACCTTGAATAGTACGGAATTGGAAGGTATGGCCTGAGGGACTGTGTAGTAGTGAAGGGAATACTTCCTTGTGTCGGGTGTGTGGTCATTGTGGGGGACCAAGCTGGATAGATCTTGTAGAGGTATCCATAGCTTTGTGTTTGAGCTCACTAGCTTAGGAATTCTTCCTTTCCATTGCCTTAGCAGCCTGATAAACCCAACTGTACATTGGCTTGGATGATTTTGGTGTATATTTGGCTATGTGTGAGTCTGTTGTTCCCTTTTTCCTTGTAGAAATCATGCCCAGCTAGGGGGTGGCAGTTGTGTGGAGTATTGATGAGCACAACTGGCCTATGGTTGGGTGGTACGTTGCAGTTGCATAGCGAGTTGCTCGGGACTACTTTGTTTTAAGATAAGTACTCTCTTGTGTTAATTCTGTAATGTATTTATTTGATGATTATCATGAATATCTTTAATGTATGCTAGATGTGTGATAGAATTTACTTCCACTGTGTTTCTTGCATATATATATATATATATATATATATATATATATATATATATATATATATACATCTGCATTTGTCTTTTTTTATATTCTGTGAATTTTGTTAATAAACATGGGGCTAGATGCCCAGCCTTAGCATCATGTTCTCTCCATCGCACTGGTATGATGGGAGGGGACGTGACATCCAGAACCGACCTTGCCTACCATCTTAGTTTAGTGGTTCAACTAGCAACTGACCCCTCTTCCATAACTGCATGCTTTTGATGAATTTCTTTCTAGATGCTATTGGTCTCCATCTTGAAGCTTAAACCCATTATCATTCTCAATATATGAGATCTGGAACACCAGTAAAAATGATTGGATTGTATAGAAATTGCAAAATTACCACTTTCTTGGTTTCTTTTAAATCAAAGAGGCAGCTATAAGGTTGGTGGCCTCTTCTCATAGCATCTTTCTCCCTATTTGTAAGGTTGGTGGCCTCTATTCTCATCACAACCTTTTCCTTGCTTATAAAATTATCTTGTTTGTTATGCATACGATGCAATAAACTCATAGAAGTTAGCTTTATATTTAATGAATTAAGTAGTTTTTTATTACAACGCATTTTATTTGTGTTGTAATAAATAGAGACATGTTATGGTCATTCTATAACATCTCATGAGCCAATTAGCGAGTATCCTACCCTAGCTTTAGAGTCATAGAGCCAACAAGGAGAGTGCACCTACGAGCACTTGTGAGGAGATTTCTTCCTTGTTTATGAGCATTAGCAAGGAGACCTGCCAGGGCCATGACAAACTTCACAACCCATTTTGATCCTTATATATTATATATCTAGGTCAAGTGCAACACAAATAGTCTATAATCTATAGCTAGGTTTTTCCACACAAAACATTAAAGAAAGCAGGGTCGAATGAAACCCTCATAGTCAATCCATCTCTACCCACTGCACAAAACTACCATCCATCAAACAAAAACAACGCAGTGATTAAGACAAAGAAATTGTATTGATTGTGTATCAATTAAATCAATGTTACATGTCCATTACATGATTGAGAACGATATCCATTGTTATTGCCATATCAAAATTTAAATACAACCTCTTTAACATTACTTTATGTGTGTGAACTATGAAATGGCATGAAAAATTTAGCCTTTTATGAAATGGCATGAAAAATGTGGCCTTTTCTTGAAATGAGGCCAAATAAGAACTTCAAAATCCTCATTGGTGGACATCAATTTCCTCTTAAAAACGATGGAAACTTTGCTTAAATTGTTATATACATGCTTTAGTTTACATGCACAAATAATAAAAATGCAACAAAGTGATTTATAGAGTCCTTGCTCCTCTTTACTACGACTAATAAAGTATTTAGCATTGAACATGTAGGAACAACATTGTCCTCTTACACAGGGTGGGCATTGATTCACTAAACTCCAAACATTTAATCGCAATGTAATCTATCCCTATAGGAAAAATGATTCTATTGTCAACTAGGATCATGAACCATCGAATAGATTACCAAATTGGTGCCTAAACCATTCAATTATATTGTATTAGTAGTGGTAAAACCACCTATCACCCATTTATGCACCTTGCCAGAAATGGACACTTGGTAATTAAAACCGTCTAGCTCAATCAATACAAAGTATTGAAACCTTTTCCCAAGCTATAACCTAGTGAAAATATTTGCCTTATACAGATATGATTAATATTACAAAGTAAAAACTAATAGAAAAATTGTTCCCACTCGGCGTGGTGTTGGTCAAACTTGACAACCTATCGAAACATCTGCCCGTCGCTGGTCAAGACGATTTGTCAGCTATTCCTCGGATTTTTATATTTTTTTTTTCCTCGGAATTTGTCAGCTATTCATTTTCTTCTTCATGAATTCGCCGTATTCGAGTGGATATTCACCTCGTTAATCGCTATATGTTCGGTCAGGAATACGGCCTCCCATCAATGACGAAATGACACCTAAAATGCAATCATGGCCAACAGAAGCAATAAGCAAATAGAGAAGATAAAATATGACCTGTACTATTTAGGTAACACTAGCGTTTTTAGAATGAGTATAGTAACCATGAACCTAGACTCGCTCTAATGCAGTAATGGAGTTGTCTAAATATTCGACGATTTACATTTTTCTTGTTAAAATGGCCGAAATCCAACAAATGTTTTTTGGTGAAATCATAATTTTTCATGGTTCAAATTTGTTTTTTTGGTTGCAAAAATGGATTCAACATGCTTTAATACACCTATAACACCCATATTGTGCAATCTCACCAACTTATATATGCGATTCCAGCAATTCTAGTCGGATTGTTAGTAAAAATGATTGGAAAAGAGTCGGAAAAATGGTCCAAATCATCGAACGTTTAGACTACTTGTGTAGTAATAAGCAATTGAATCGTGACTTGTTATGGGGATGACTATGAAAGGATAAAGAAGAGTAGTTGGTGCTACAAGAGGATCAATTACTAAGTGTTCAGTCTGATACATGCAGAGCATTTAAAGGTTTGATCCGCTCAACCTGCTCTTATGTAGATCTATTCAATAACTACACAACATAAAATATATATTTAATGGGTTGGGGTTGTGGGGAAAGAATGAACATAGATCAGTGCAATCATAACTGCAATGCTTGTGCAAAATGTATATCGTTGATGTAATGTCAATGCCAAGATCCACATTGCACATTATCTATACTATGGGATTTAATTAGACATATTTTATAAGTCAATTGCTACCGTTGATCAAATTTGAACCCATCCCATTCCTTCCAAAGGGTTTTGACTCGTCCTAGCCCTTACAAAGTGTTTTGACCCATCTCAAAATTGTTAAATAAATATTGCCCTTAAAAAATTTGAAACCTTAATTTTACCCTAACTTTAAGAACGGAAGAGTATATGTAATCTTTTAAAAGAAGGGTAATATCTATTCGTCGAATACATTCCTTGGATAAATATTCTATTACTATGTATTTGAATAATTTCTTCCATATTATTAAATTCTCTTTAAAATTTGAGAGTGGTTTTGAAAATGTCATCGGTGTGAGAATTTGGTTGGTGAAGAATTTAAGTTTTGTTTGATTTGGTGCATTTTAAAATACTTGGTTTCTCTAGGACTTTTCAAAAGAAGAATTATGATAGTTGGAACCATAGTCCATTTGTCCACATGTTGAGTTGAATACAATTATGTTTTCTTCCAATTACTTGATGGTTCAATTTCATGATACTTCTCTTTACATGAACTATATAATAAATAATAATAAATGTGAATGTGTTACATTTAATGAGGGGCAATTATTTTCTATAATGGCATTATATGAAGCAATTTAGATAATTTGGTATGAAAAATGATATATTACCGAATCATAAATTTAATCAAAATACATAAAATGAACAATCTAAGATGTTTTCAAGAGTGTTTCTAGAACTTGTGGTTCGTAGTTTCTTGTGAAATCAATTAAAAAAACTAAATCCATGGGTGCCGCTCACAATTGAAAACTAAATAAAAGGTCGGGTTTGACAATTAGTTCACTTGGTAGAGATACAATAAATAAAACATTCAACTTCATACAAATTTAACATTATCGAAATTCATAGGGTAAACGTGAATAGATTGTCCTTACTACTTCTGTTTGTGTTTAGTTGCAATTCCATTTTTTTAAATATTCATGTCCATGCTACTTTGATTGTAGTTGTTCTTGGAAATAAAATTTTGGTGGAAATTTTTAATACACTTTTTTTGTGTTTTGAAAATGGTATTCAATGTGAATTTTCTTTTGGCCTCAGGATTGAAAATCCCTTAGAATTTTGACCTTGTTCAATCCTCCATTCATTCATTTATATAGTATCATTTGTTCACAATATTTTATATAAAATACATCATATTGTGATTGCTCTAGCTATGATCTATGAACAACCATTGTGCACCACCGCTAACTCCTTGAGATTTTGTTGATTCAATTATAGTCACATATCTGTAGTCAAGATTTTTGAATTATCTTCAAGCCCCGTGAAATATGTACATTAATTCCACTAATTCCCACATCCTTGACATGAGCTAGGAGAATATATTTAAAGCTCAACCTCTCCACCATTTCCTCCAAGAAACTTTTTTGTTAATGCTTCTTGTGATAGACATTTGCTCAGGTATTTTTTGGTGCCTTTCCTCATGCAATGCATGCTTTAATTTAATGATTCTACTATGCAAGTTTCATCATATAACTAGTTTGGTTTTTTGTGGTTGCTATTGATTCTTGTATAATTTTCTCTATGGTTTTCCATAGTAGACCAAGTTATCTTTCTTGATCTTTGAATCTCTAGCGATTCCACTCATTCCATGTAGTATGCAATAAGAATCCTAGAAAGATATATAACAAGCTTTGTTCAGAATCAGGAAAGTGAAGGGTTGCTTTCGCCATTGTTCCAATCACCCAATTGTGAGCCCATGTGATTTTGTCTGCATCTCAAGTTCACCTTAATAAGTCGTATTAAACCTATATGCAAGTTGTTAGGCCACTTCTCGACAGTTTCACATTTTCATTTCAGCCCATATATCCTGGTTTCTTCCATCTCATTTTGGGGAGTATGTAAAAAGAATTAAAATAATAATTTGGTGAATACCACAGTTTTCAAAGAAACTTTTATTTATTTATTATTTTATTTTTTTCATATAATGAGTGTTTAATTTTTTTAATATTGAAAATATTTAGAAGGAGAATATTTATGCTGTAGGCGTTCACTAATGAGAAGCGTGACCTTCCACCTCGGAAAGATTCCTCGTCTATAAATCCAATGGAATCCTGCCGCATGTTTTGCCGCTTTTTCCCACGCCGACAGATTTATGATGGTTGCGCGTACTTTTTTTTGCTACAATCCTCCACGCCCAAAACTTGACAGCGGACTGTCTAATTGGATTGTTACAAATTTTAGTTTTACGTCGGTTTTCAATGGCATCTATTCTTTCCACTTCTACCAATCAACCCCAGCTGAAAAAATATGGGCGAATCGACGGTGAGCCCACCCTCCATTTTCACGACTGGATCTTGAGGAAAGCCATCCATGCGCTCCCAAAGCTTCTCGGCTTCATTATCTTCATCACCTCACGACACAATTCCCGAAAATACTTCATTACCACGATGTGATTCTGTAAATTCTCGGCATACCAGATAAGTTATAATAAACAGAAGCTCCAACAGGTGAGTTTGTGCAGATCAAAAGCTACAAAAGTTGCTATATTTTTCGTCGACGCGTCGTGCAAGTTCTTGGTCGTCGACGAATAGCATTCAGTGGACATCAGTCGAGGCCGACGGGGTACCTTCCCAAAAATAATTGTGACAGAGTTTTGTAGGGTTGTTGGTCGACAAAATTTTCTCTATTGCAAATGGATGATCTCCTAGACTGACGTCGACAAGTTCCGACAGGTTTCGACAAGTCTTGACAGGCGAGTTTGTGCCGACAGGTTTCGCTGTTGAAAGGATTTTGCATTGGTGTTTTGATATTGCGTAAGGGGTTCTGTTGTTGTTATCACTTCATTTTCATTTTCATAGGTGTCGATAGTGGGTTGGTTGTGCGAGTATGGGTAGCTTGCCCTGTTTTTCCTTTTTTTTTTAATGTGATGGCTTGGTCGATTTTGCAAGAGAAAGCCATCTCGACTTGGCCATTGTTAGCGGAAATTTGACCTCGTTTTCCAGTTTGTCTACTTGCCCTTCTGGTCTATCTCAGGGTCATCATCTTTGAACGTTTACTTTTTTCCTGTTGCTATTGGCTTATGTCAAAGCAAACATGATTCCTGGTTTGGAATGGAATTACTATTTCAGATTTTGACTCTAGTAGTTGAGAACAATCTTGTATCCATTATTTGGGTTGAAGTTGTTCAACAAGTTGCATTGCACTTCTTGCTATATTGCAGAAATGCATACCTGAGAAGCGAAAGCTATCATACAAAGTAGCAATGGAAAAAAGACTCCAGGAAGTATCTGAAGCCAAAAAGGTCTTGCATTGTCAGAGGGTTTTTATTTTTTTATTTTTATTACCTTGCAGTAGAGGAGGGTCTGTGCAACAAATAATAGTTCTATTACTTTGGAAGTACGCTTGCTTGGCAGCATTCAGTAAAATGTTTTGGGTGTATAGATCTCAATTGGTGGCGTTGAATTCCATTTAGTTCTCTTATTTAGTATTATTTGGACTTCAAAGTATGGTTTCCCAAAAATTGGGGAAGAGTGGGATTGATATATATATTCCCTTTAATAATCTATGGCAGCTAGATTTTGTTTAATATATCATAGTGTGAGCATATTTCATGTCACAGTAGTCTGCATATGTCAAAATTGAAAATATTTCATTCTTTACATCTAAATACCTCTGACAAGTTACTTGACATGCTTCTCCGCAGGCGTTTTTCTAAAGGAAGGTACTGCTTAAGTTCCAAGTTGTTATATTTGATGATCCAATTGCTGCCTCGTTTATCTACTGTTCACGAGTTTGAAAAACCATTTGTTTGGCTCAGGAATCTATTAGAGGTATGCCTTAAAAGCATAAGCTTGTATTCAGATTACTGTGTGGAAAAAGGTTAGGTTTTATGCTGACATTGGAACCTTAGCCATTGGAGACATAGTCTATCGAGGTTCGACAAGAAGTTAATGGTCATTGGAAGGTTCGATCAGAAAGTTGAACAAAATAGGCATTGGAAAGTTCGATTAGAAAGTTTGAATTTGGTAGAGGTGATGACGGAATAAAATTGAGTACAATTGGTTGCGTTATATGGTTGCAACTCTGATTGTAGATTCCTTAGATTGGTAGGGATCTGAGAATATCCAATGTTGGAGATTAATTGTGGAGTCTTTTGAATTGAATTTATGGTTGAGATTTTGGAAAAAACCATACTACAATCCGTTGGTATATAGCAACAATATTGCCCATAGTTTGCTAATCGTCCAAAAAATTGCTCTCGATGAAGATCTGTTGATGTCGACCTGAGCATAATGCATTGAGATAAATATGCACTTGACGGGCTCATAATCTCCAACAAAAGAAGACCATCGATTGAGCAAAGCATTCGAATACCTTGAAGGTAGGCGCTAAATGGCCTGCTATCCAGAATAGTGGTGGTGGTCCAACCACCCCCTTTCTATGTTCGAAAAATTTTGTTGCTGTCGATTGCCGATCCGAACGACTATCCCTGTCCCTGCGAGCCTTAGAAAGGTTAACAGTGTCAACAGGTTGCAATCTCCGACAGCTTCATCCTCGACAAGTTCACGATGATAGGGTCATCACTCAACAGGCTCTTCCTTGATCGACCAGCAATTTCGATGTGTTCGTCTTGGACGAAATTCACAACCTCGACAGATTCCGCGGTTGAACGACATTGAATTTTTGAACCCATTCGTTGACATCTTCGAGACATGACCCTCTATTCTTTCTCCGTTGAAATGGGATACACCCAACAAGACCAATTCCATTGAACACAATTTTACGTGCTCCAATTTGGTGGATTGTTTGCTCAAAATTTTCGTTTCCATGTTACTTACCACTGAATTATAATCTTAGGTTTAAAAAATGACAACTAAAATTGCAATTACCTTGAGTTGTCGCTGTAATGACATAATTAGAAGACCCGCGAATAGATCTGGAGTATTCTGCTGCGCATTAGTAACATTAAGGGGCAATAAATAGTTATTGATGTAACCGTTGTCTGTTATTACAATGATGTAAAACGCTTCATTAAGGAGATTTTCCGTTGCCAATGCACCGAATTTCTTTGTAAGAGCTTGTTTTGCAGCCTGGAAGTTGTCAATTTGAATGTCCAAAGATATTTTCTCAATTTGCAACAAGATCATGGAGATGATAATTGAAATATATAAATAGATGAGCATTCAAAATCATCAAAAACCATAACAAAAACGCATAAAGAATAGGGTATGAATTACAAAAAGGAATCCTATTTCCTTGAGTATGCCTGAGCCTCCAGAAGCATAATTGAACCCTTTAAAATCGTCATTTTTGGCTGATGAAGAAAGGTAGGCTGGTGGGAAATGTAAACCCATTCTGTCCACTGCAAAGTATAGTGAAGTCCACAGTCGATTAATAAAAATTCCAAGCAGGTTTACACAACAATAATAATTGTCACTAAATTGAAGTATGAGGGGATGGTAGATGGAAAGATGTTTATAAGAACTGATGATATCACTGATGGTGCGCCCATTGGTAAATCAACTTTTGCTAGACAGTATTTGAGGTGATTTTTATTTCCCACGTCTATCAATGAGTCTCCAAACTGGAACATCACTGCCTCCGCTGCCATGTGACTGATTACCAACCGGCTGCCATGTGACTGATTACCAACAACGACAAAATGAGATTTAACGTAAGACTGCATGTCCGTGGATTAATTAGACAATGCGAGTATCCCATTACTCTTATGCCTTTCTACAAAACATCACAATTAGGTCATATCATTCCAGAGTTGAAAACCTATGGCAACTTCAAGCACATTATATTAGTCCCACCTGCAATTTTATATGGTAGTTGGACCAACCTTATTTCTCAATTCAACCAATTACATTTTGTTTATTGAGGCACAAAATTGGATCTAAGAAGATTGAAGACTGTTAACAATATGCATCGAGAGTGTTATTTACAAATTGACTATTAAACCTAAATAGTTAGATAAAGAAAACTACTGTTTACCAAAAAGTGGTAAAAGTTGCACACTTAAACATACCATAACCATACATTCAGATAAGCTCTCATCATTCAAGTAAATAGGAGATCTTTCATGAGGAATTTTGTGATGTTGTCTGCTATAACGACCAATGTAGTTGACTATAACGTATAACGTATAATATTTGATGTGGTAATCGTATGGATGATAGAAAATGTCTCCATAGTCTGTCGAGGTTCGACAGGGAGCTGAACAAAATGGTCGATGGCAATACCATATGAGTTAGCAGTATTTGGATCACATCGGCAACAACCTCGTCATGCAAAAATTCCAATGGTTCCAATGGCCTGTTGGAGCTTCTGTTTAGTATAATTGATCTGACATGACGATAATTTACAGAATCACGTCATGTTAATGAAGCATTTTCAGACTATTTGCAAGTAAGGTTAGTTCAGGAAATTTATGTTTCAATCTCGATAGGTTCCAATTCGACAAGTTTCAACTCGACCAACCCCGATAGGTTCCGGTTCGACAAGTCTCGACAGGTTCCAATTCGACAAGTTTCAACTCGACCAACCCTCTGGTTCAACAAGTCTCGAGTTCGGAAAACATACAACACTTTGACGGATTTGTCAACCTCAGTCGAAGTTGGTCGAGTTGAAACTTGTCGAATCGGAACTTGTCCAAGTTTGTTGAGGCAAGACTTGAGATCGATCTTGTCGAAGATTGATGGTGGCAAAAGCATATCGTTGGAAGGTCATGCTTTTGATATGTTTTGATGTTTCCAAATTTGATGATTTCCAATTGTTCCAGTCAGCAACACGTGTTCGTGTTCCGATATTGTTAAAACTTTTATCTTTTCCTACTGGCGTTCGCTTTTTCCCCTCAAGGGGCAAATGCTAGTTTATTTTCATTTATTTTTTATTTATTTTATAAAGGGTTTACTTAATTCAAACTTGTCAATAAAAGTACAACTATTTATATAATACTTCATCGTTGAAGGGTTGGCTAAATATATGCCCTTCAAATGAAAATAAGACCAACCCTTCAAATTTGATCATTGACCACTACAATTAAGAAGATAAAGAATGGGAGATAATGATTAAATGACATAGTAATGAATGATGACATGGATTTGGAATATGAGGAAGACTACAACTTTGGACAAAATGGTTTATGGGGCACATGGTGATTCCATGTTGATGTGAATAGAAACAATTCCAAGTAACCAAATTGATAAGGTTCATTAAATGAAAGTAGAATTGATTGGAAAGATAATTGGTTATCCAAAATTATATTTTACATAATTTTACACTAAACCTTAAACCATAATTATATTTAGTATTTAATTGTATTCTTGTAAGTAATATATAAAAGAATCCTATTGGGGTATAGACCAGTTGGGAAGCTCATTATATGGTAAGACACTTTGCAAACGAGGTCGTTGGTTCAAACCTCAGATAACCCGTGCTCCATTGTGGCGAGCTTAGTGGATGCTCAAAATTTTTAAAGATGAAAAGTTGTTTCACAATAATGATTGAAATTTGACTTAAAATTTTTCATAAATGTAATAAAGTTGTTTTTAACTAATAAGAATGTTACCTTCTTCACCAAGTTCAATTCATGGCATTTTCCCATAAAAAGTATAACTTACATTAATCTCTAAAAAATCATTACTCACCTTTATGCACGCATCACACCATCATGTTGTACATCTGGTGGATGGCACCTCCATTGTTGTCGTTGGTGAAGACGATCTATCAGCGTTTCCATCGTTGGTGAAGACGGTCACATCGAATAGTCAAAATGTTCCAACTTCCGCCTTTATTTTGTTCTTTGTTGATTTTGATCCACTTAAATCGAATCCAATACAATCCTATTTTCTACCGACCCATTTTGATCTTTCTAGCCTCCGATTTTGATCAGCGTAGTTTGGTCAAGTCGAGACAATCCATCCTCTGTTCATTTTGTTATTCGTCTGCACATTGCACTTATATTCTCTTTATAACTCTTTTGTTTGGCTGCCAGATTCCATTTGTTTGTAGGCTACTCGCTTGTCATAATGTTTCCTAACATGCTTCTCCTCCTTACCTCTATTCTTTCTCCCCTCTCCTCCTCCATCATCCGAGTTAAAGCTGAATATTATCCATCTTATAAACACTGCGCTCCTTACAGTTGTGGCGATTCCCTCATCCGATATCCCTTGGGAGCATGTGGCCTTCTACATGCTTCCTGTGAAGACAATCAGACCATTCTACATGACTCAGCCGGGGAAACCTATTTTCAGTAGAGAGTAATTGGAGATATCACAAATTCCTCTTACTCTACCAGAATCCTTCAAATAACCCCAGACTTTCTTCCTCTGTACCGATCTTCATATGATTCTACCAGTTACCATTCTTCATATGATTCTACCATTTACGATTGGTTGCTGAAAGGTGGATACTTCAATCTTTCCGATGCAGACATGGTCGGAACAATTTTTAACTGTACACACCAACCAACGGACGTACTTCTCAATAACGTCAGTACGATGCTCGATTGCACAGAAAGCAAAAACTATTGCTTCAATTACCCAGAGCCGGGCTTCCAAATTCCAAGTTGCGATAACTATCCTGTAATCGTTCCAAAAATGAAAAGCTACAACATTAGCGCCGATAAGGGTTTTCAACAACTCCATACCGGACGAATGTGAGCCGTGTCATAACACTGGAGGAAGATGTTACTCTTATTACACCTCTCTCACCTCTTTTTAGGTCGACACATACTGCATTTGTCCCAATGATGATGTCCGCTACATTGATTGCAATGATGGTGAGACTCTCCATTTTGTGTTTCGCTACATCTATCTATGTTACCTATCTCTGTTATTACACTCACTGCAATCATGGTGAGACTCTCCATTTTGTGTTCCGCTATGTCTATCTATGTTACCTATCTCTCTTATCTTATCTTACTCAACAGTTTCTGTTTATTTCCGTGAAGGATATGTGCTACGATATGGAAAGAGAATAATATCTGCAAAAGAAATGGCAGGTTAATTGCTGCTCTTTATAACCGATCCATTCTTTAAACTTGCTTATTTTGTATAATCTAATTACCATTTTCAACTTTATTTCCAGGGATATTTTTTGCAATATGTGCTGTGTTTACCATAGTAGTGGTTTCTTGCATAATAGTTCGTCGTCAAAGTGGCTGTTGTCAGATGAGTTCCAGTGAGGAGCAGCAGAGCATTAGAGCTTTTATGGACCCTGTTGATTCTAGACCTCCCTCCGTTGAAAATTTCTTGAATTATTATTGCTCACAAGCACCGGTTAGATATTCTTACAATCAATCAGATTATAAATTACACAAACAATTTGTCACACAAGGTTGGCAAAGGAGGTTTTGGAACAGTTTATAAAGGAAAACTTCCCAATGGATGTCTAATAGCTGCCAAGATTTTGGATGAATCGAAACAGAGTGAGCAACAATTCATTGCAGAAGTGGCTACAGTGGGGACGACCTGTCACATTAACCTGGTGGGCTTATTGGGTTATTGTTCCCAGGGGTCCAAAAGGGCTTTGATTTATGAATACATGGCTAATGGTTCTTTGGAAACAACTGTATTCAATTGCAGTTTGTACAGCTCGGGGAATTGCATACCTGCATGAAGAGTGCAGAAATCGCATTTTACATTGTGATATAAAGCCTCACAATGTTCTCCTTGATGATAATTTTTTGCCCAAAGTTGCAGATTTTGGTCTGGCTAAAATATCGGGTAGAGAAGAAAGCCATATCTCTGTCGCTAATAGAGGAACACTGGGTTACGCTGCTCCAGAGATGTGGTCAAGGATGTATGGGCCTGTCACTGATAGATCTGATGTCTATGGCTATGGTATGCTAGTTATGGAGATGGTGGGAGGAAGGAAGAACATTGATCTTGACAATCTAGAAAGTTCAAGCAAATTCTTCTATGCAGAATGGGCCTTTAAGCAAGTGGAAAATGGTCAGTATGGAAATCTAAGAGCAGGAAACATGTCAGAGGAAGACCAAGGCATAGTCAAAAAGTTAAGTTTGGTTGGACTCTGGTGCATTCAGTTCAATGCCTCTCGTCGTCCCTCGATGAGCAAAGTCGTGAAGATGTTAGAAGGAGAAGTAGACATTACCACTCCTCCATTCCCATTTCCTGTGGACACACCTCTGCAGCCATCTTCTTCTAACCAATCTTCTTCAACTTATGCTTTGGAGATTCAAATGACAAATCCCACCAATAGTCAGACTGAATGACAGTCAAATCCCACCAGTAGTGTGGCTGCAAAAACCTCCAGGTAATGTAATATACAACAATGCATAGCATAAAAAAATACCTGCAGACAAAGTCGAGAAGTTAGCAATTGATTCCATTCCGCAGGTGCTATATTTACAAGGTGTTAATTTATTAGCTTCAAACAATTTCAAAAATGTGTGTACAAAAATAGATATATTGTTTTATTGTGTCCGGATATTTTAGAGAGCCAAATGCTCCATCACTAACTTTTATCAGACCTTAATCAAAACTACTTACTGCAACTGTTCGGCATATTTTATAAATTCCTCTCAACACTTCAATCAAAACTATCTACTGCACTTGCTGGCATATTTTATATTCTAGTAAGCATATTTGACCGTATTTGTGTCTAGATTTTTTTATGAACGTTATCAAGTTTTTTTTTAAGATAATGATACATTTACTGGCGAAGTTTCATATTTGGGATTTATATATTTGAAAATTGAGTTCCAGCGATTCAAAAATATTGGGAAAATGTCAATTTAAGCAGGTCTTTGTCATTTTATCTAAACCTGCTCAAGTAGGTTTGCATAAAGTTTGTTTCCCGCATATTTGTTTGCAAGTTTATATCAAGATCCAAACAACATTTTTCGTTTAACTTCCTGTAAGTTAGATTTTTATTTTGCTGGTTCTTTCTATTTTTCTAGATGTTGGTATTCCATCTTGTGGTTTTCTTGTAACATCAAATAACACAAAATCTGTTTGTGTTTAGGTGAGGTATGAAGGGATGTTTTTTTAGAAATGTCATTTTGGTGGGAGAAAACCAGATCATGAATGAAAATCCTCTCTTTGAGATGTTGATCCTACAAGATTATATGAATAAATTTAACTTCATGCATGGTTTCAAGTATTCCTGAACCGGTGTTGCCTACTTTCTTGGCTTAGTGGCTCAATTATTAACCAACCCCTCTTCCGCAGCTGTATGCTTTTGATGAATTTCTAGATGCTAGCGGTCTCTAGCTTGAAGCTTAACCCCATTATCATTCTCAATTTTTATGATTTGGGAAGCCAATAAAAATGATCGGCAGGATTCACAGTTTCTTGGCTTCTTTTAAATCAAAGAGGCAGCTATAAGGTCGATGGCCTTTGCCCATATAGGTTTGTAAAATTATTTGTATTCGAGACTAAGCAGATGCACACGCGTCTTTTACTTCTCTCGATCACAATCATGCAGCTGGCCTTTGCCCATATAGGTTTGTAAAATTATTTGTATTCGAGACTAAGCAGATGCACACGCGTCTTTTACTTCTCTCGATCACAATCATGCAGCTGGCATGCACTGCCTCCATAAAATATTTGAAACGACCATTGCTTTCAGTCCTCTCCGAGTCTCCACTCGCTTCACCTCTGTGCGTCAGATGTCCACTCATCTTTTTCCTCTCGCCGTACCAGCTCAGGCCTTATATTTGCTATTCCATTCTTTTTGTTTTCTGTTTCATGTTCATTTAATAAGCATCTTACAGTGCAGTGTTTAATGTTATTATTGTGGGTATCAGGGATCAAATTTGAAGGGTGGGGTCCCATTTCACTTTGAAGGGCTATGAGATATCGAATCCTTCAATGCTGCCATGTAAAAATAAGTTATTCTTTTCATTTAAAAATGTACTAGTACATCAAAATTTCAATGTTTACTAACGTAGTAAAGTCGAGAGGCTTTATTTTGCAATGGATATAACAGCACTGAACATTATATATGTCATATAACACAACCATATTTGATCTTTCCTCTTAAACTTTTAACCAGTATAATAATACAATTATCTTGCTAACCCCATTCCAATCCAACTTTCATCCTTACAACCAAAATTAATACTATTTTACTCTTTCATGATCTGCTTGAACATGAGGAATTTATTAGTGAAACATAACTTAAGAGACACATAGAAAATCCACTTTCTAGATGTTCAGTGTGAATTGCCATAACTAATTTTATAGATCTTTTTTTCTGCATCAGCTACAATTAGCTTGCTAGCCCAATTCCAATCCAACTTTTAACTAGTATAATAATATTTAATACCTCTTAAAATAGGTTTCTAGGATGCTTCGAACAGTACAAGCTCGATGAATAATTGGGTTCTTCAACTCTTCTAAAAGAAGAGTGATGCTTATTCTTGGAAAAGTTCAATCTTTGTAAATCACTAGCGTTCTTCAAACTAATATAAATTCTAGCCTACTTAAGTTTGGTCTGTATTTGTAGCTAAATTAGTGAACAATAGAGATGTATGTAGAAAGGCAATAAAAAAGGTGAAGGGAAAGAATCCGAATGGTAACTTTTTTTTACTTTGTTGAATTGAGGACCATAATTCACTTTCATGCACCTCTATCAAACTCTCTTGGAGGACTGGAGGAGATAGGGTAGGTGGAACTTGGAAGTAGGGGTATAAGAAAAAGCTTGTTTGTATTCCTGTAATATCATATATTGATGGTCGGAGCCATGGAAGCATTGAATTCGAGCATTGACTTGATACAACAAAGAAAACATAAGGTGGGACTCGAGCTGTAGGATTGACTTGATACAACAAAGAAAACATAGGGTGTGAGGCTGGGAGCCATATACGGTAGGATTAACTTGATACAACAAAGAAAACACAGGGCTATAGGTAGAGGCCACGGGTGGGAGCAACAACCTGCAACATTACAAGAAGTTTCTATATTGTCGATTTTGTTTGAAATGCCAAATTCGGGGCACATTAACATAATATATTATACATTGAATACTCAATTAACTCACGGAGTCAGCATTCACGAATTGGTATGTGATAACTGGTAACTTGGTAAGCCCGTTGCCAACAACACGTATGAGCCACCAACAAGGTTTAATAAATTTGTTGATGCCATTAAATGTGTTAAACACGTAAGTGCTCGCTACAAACACGAGAACTTGGAAGCGTTCAAGCCATGAGCTGCTCAGTGTAAGCCCGTCCACGTAAGTTGGTCAATGATATTATTAGAGGCCCAATGGTCCATGATCCATGGATGATCGAACACGTGGATATTGGAGAGTAACCGAGCCCCACTCCCAAGTCACCTAACTAGTAGCCGCATTCCCAATTTCCCACTGAAAACTGTTGATGGGTGAAATTTGAAGCTACACTTCTGTTGCAATTTTAAACAGTAGTGGTTAATTTAATTATTGAAGGGCTTACCATGAAATTAAATTTTTTTTGCATGGTAAAATTTGAAGTGGCCTTCTATGACGTGTAAAATGGCCTCTGAAGGGCCCTGAAGGCTTCAAATTTGAAGCTTGGTGGGTATATAAACAATTGGATCTGATATGATTATATTATGTTTTACACTGTTTTTGTTATTTTTTCTTTCAGTCAGTTTCATAGAGATACCTACTCTTTATTTACTCACAATCGTGTAATTGGCTTTCAATGCATTGCAGAAATAAATGATATAAACATAATAAATGAAATAAACATTGTTTTTTTTAGCCAAAAATGAAATGAACATTGTTAATCTTTTCATTGTTCAAATTACATATTTTATTGTAAAAATCTAGTCTTTTAAAAAACAAGTGAAATTAATTATACAATTTTGATAATATAATCTCCAATTTTAACAATTCCAACTAGATTTGAACAAAATAAACAAAATAAACATAGCTGATACCTATACTTAATATTAATCTGAACTCTTACATATTGTGAAGTTTAAGAAAAAGTTAAAAGATTTTATAAATCTTAATTTAATTAATTAATATGATTGTAATTTACATGGAGAAATGGTTGAAGATGAGTACCATTCTTTTTAAAGTTAAACTTTATCCACTTTTGTATTAATATCAAGTCTTACATATTTTAAAGTTTAATAAAAAGTTAAAATATTTTATAAATCTTAATTTTATTAATCAATATTATTGTAATTTGGATGGTGAAATGATTGAGGATGAGCACTATTTTTTTTTAAAGTTAAGCTGTTCTTAATAAGATAAGGTTTAACTTTATCCACTTTTGTAATTTAATTAATCTTGAAAACTTTGTTTATGAAAATAATATTGATCTAAATATAAAGTGATTGAGTGGGTACACTGGTGGTAGGTACCAATATGTTATGTAGATGTTGAATCATAGAAGTTGATTCTTCAATTAAAGTGGAAAGAGTATGTTAATCTCAACGTTTAGATGTTGAGAGCAAGTTATGATTAAGGGAACTCTAACATGTTATGAGCCATGTAGATGAAAAGGTTTTCTAGCATACTTGGATACAACAACTAGCAACTCATGCATCCCTCTAAATGAATTTATTTATAAATGAATTTCTTTTTATATAAATATTGGCAATAATTTTTTTGGGAGGTATTAAAAGAATGGTGCAAAAGTTTTTAGGATGAAACCCATGATTTGCACAAGTGAAAATTAAAATGAGTATCCCCATAATCATAGTTAGTGGTAAGCCAAAATCATTTGTTATATTGAATGGTTTGTGGTAATCTGAAACCTTTAATAATAGAGTATCCCCATAATCATAGCTAGTGTACATAATCATAGCTAGTGGCAAGCCAAAATCATTTGTTACATTGAATGGTTTGTGGTAATCTGAAACTTTAATAATATGGGATATTCAAAGGGATAATGTATGTCATGTGAATGAAAGTATTAATATAATGAAAAACAAAATTCAATAAAATCAATATATTTTCCAAAGTGATAAGCTCTTAACGAAATGACATTATGAAGAAGACAAGTCAATGAAATCAATAATTTTTAAAATGGTTGTATCTTAATAATATCAAAATTACTCTTTTGTAAAGAAAAAATGAAAAAAATATTATTATTAAAGTAGTTGTTTTAAAAGTTTTTATCTAAATTTCTCAAAATTTTAATGATTTAAGAAAGAAAAATAGATTAATTTAATGACTGAACAAAGGAAAATGAAATAATGGATTAATAAGGAGGAAAAATCCATGGGTAATAAAGATAACAAAGAAGAATGGCTTAACGACGAAAAAACAATGGCATCGATGCCATTGTGTTTCATAAGGAAAAAGGTTTGCGAGTTTATCATTCAAGTTGCCTTGAGTTTGACCCACCACCATGGAAATATGACTGAGTGAGTTAAAATTCTAAGCCAATTTAACTTGCATTCAAATTTATCATTCAAATATTTCAAGGTCAAAAACCATTAAAATGGTAATGCCTTATCATGTTATTCCTAGATTTTGATCCATTCGTCTTTTGGACCGTTCTTCACTTTCCGCGTAGTTTGCTCCTTTACACCTCTGCAGCTTTCCCTCCTCACCGTGCTACTCCTTACTTGGGTAAATCTTCTTCAACTTCTACTTTGGAGATTCAAATGACAAACCCCACCACTAGTTAGACACAAATGACAATGTCAAAACCCACCACTAGTCAAGCTGTATAGGGTGTTGGTTTATTAGCTTCAAACAATTTCAAAAATATGTGTACAAAAATAGTAGTTGGTTGGATTGTTTTATTGGGTCTGAAATGTTTTGGTGAGTGAAATGTTCCCTCACTAACTTTTAGTCACACATTAATCAAATTATCTATTACATCAGTTTAGCATATTTTATACACTAGTATTAACACTTTAATGAAAATTATTTACTACACTTTTATTACATATGTTTGGTTTATTTTATATACTCATATTAACACCTTAACTAAAACTATTTACTACACTTCTACTACATCTGTTTGGTTTATTTTATAAGTTCTCGTATTAACACCTTAATCAAAACTATGTAATACACTTGGGTCCAAGGTTAAACTCGACCAAGCCAAACCCCCAGTTCGAAACCTAATTTTAACGTGATTTTTACAATCCAAAAATTTTGCTAACACATTCCGGGGTTGAACCTAAATCTGCATTTGAACCGGAATCTATAGCTTTAACTCAGTGGGTCGTACGTAATATTTAAGTTAAATCTTTTCGTATACTTACCCAAGCTTACTCTCGTCAGATTGGTCAGCTTCGTCTTGTACATAAGCTGCCTAGACGTACCAGAGCCTGTAGGACGACTGTTCATAGAACTGAACATATCTTATAATTTCTAACACATTCTATTCACCTTTTTTTAAGTGTATTTATGTGGAAAAAAAAATTCTGATACATACTGTTTAATTATTTTTAAACTAAACTAAAGTTTAAAATTTGGGATTTATATATTTGAAAATTGAGTTCCAATAATTTTAAAATAGTGGAAAACATCACCTTGTCATTTTAATCAAACATGCTCCATAAAGTTTGTATAAAGTTTATCTTCCACATATTTTTTTTTTAAGTTTTTATAAAAATATAAATCTAAATAATATGTTTCATATAAGTTTCTATAAGATTCTATCTTTATTTTGATTTTCCCAATATTCAATTTATAATGTACTAAGAGAAACAAACAAGAAACCTAACTATGGTAATCCTTTCACATTTAAGCTTACATCAATAAGCTTTGTGTGCTGGTTGTTGCTATTTTTCTTGGATGTTGATATTCTATCGTGTGGTTTGTTTGATACGAAATCCCTTTCTATTTAGGTGGAGGTATGAAGGGATTTTTTCTATCTTTGAAATGTCATTTTGGTGGGGAATACCATATCAAAAATGAAATTTACTCCCCCTTTGAAATGTTGATCGTACATGATTAAATGTATAAATTTAACTTTGAGCATGGCTTTCTACCACTTTTCTTAGATGTTGATATTTCATCATGTAAGTTGTTTTCAACATCAAATAACACAAACTCCCTTATGTTTAAGTGGAGGTTTGAAGGGACCCTTTTTTTAAACTTTGATATGCCATTTTGGTGGGACATACCACATCAAGAATGGAATCCTCTACCTCTTTGAGTGTGGATCTTATAAAATTATATCAATCAATTTAACTTTGTCCCTGTGTTGTTGTCTGTGTGCTTTGACATTATAAATCCCCTCCCCTTTCCTATATATAATCACTAAATTGATATTTGTTTGCTGTCATTTGAACATTTTTTGGCATTTAATTGGCCATTGTCAATCCTTGCATAGGAATCTCTATCTTTACTTATGCTCCTAGATTGTTTTCTTATGCAATTCCAAAGTGACTTGACTCAAACTCATATCATTGATCATAAGAATTAATTTTAGTGAACATAAGTATAAGTTTTAGCTTTTTAGTTTTCTACCAATGAGAAACTCCAATAGTGAATCATACCTTGAGCATTAGCATACAATAGAAAGTGTTAGGAGTATTGCATGAGAATTCACAAATTTATTACACTTACTATTACCTAATTATATTTTTTTCATTCATCTTATATCTTGGGTTGTGAATCTTTTGTACACATATGAACTCCAATAGATGAAGGAAATTATTCATCTACATATCTAAAATTAGAGTTTGTTTGCAAACATGATACTATGCTTCAATGTATCATTTTATGAAGTGCCAATTTAGAGTGTTTTATGATTTGCAGTCCTAAGTAATTTTGGGTGTACAAGATACTTTTCTATGTTTTTGAATGTATAAGATTGACATAGATTGGAAACTACATTAACTTTACATGGAAGACTCAACATTTGTTGTGGTTAGGAAATGTGATCAAGGTGGAAATCTAAATCCTATCATATTTTTTATGGTGTAAGTGAAGCTTCCTTCTGAGAAGGCCCATTCTTATGCATGGGACTTCCAAAACAAGATGTAGACAAGTTTGATATCTTGAAAGGAAACATGTATATTGTTATTCCCTTGTTTCAACCATGTTATGGTACAAAGGTATTTAAAGTGCATAAAGAAGATTATATGTTGATTTAGCAGTTTAATGCAATCATTTTGGATTTGTTTAAATCTAAAATTATTAATAATAAATGTTAATTTCATTAAGTTTGGTCTTATAACCAAGAATCTAGATGAAGAAACTTTGAATTTTGATTGGGGAAGTGAGACTATGAGTCTTTTTAAAGTGCAAAATTAGATTTGATTCCAAAATTGTGAATTTCCATTTCTAAAGGCAAATTTCAATTTCGAAAGTGCATATTTCTAATTTAAAGTGTGAATTTCAAAGTCCAAAAGTGTAATTCAATTTTGAAAATGTACACTTTAATTCCAAATGTGTCAATATCAAGTTGCTACAATGAATATTTGGATTTCAACATTTTGATTTAAATTTTTTAAATGTATATACTACATCTAAGTCCAAGATTAATGTATGAACATTTTATTTTTGTATATCAATTCATAATATGACTATTATAAACATTGTTAAATATATCAATATTGAATAGATGCAACCAAATCATTTAAAACAACCAGTAATAACTATCACTGCATTTCAGAGTTATATTTTTTCAAAGCAATTTAAGGAAACACATAATAAAGTTCTATATAAAAAAAGGTGACTATGAGCTAGTGATTTTTAACAAGTTCCTCACCTTAACTAGAAATGTTATAACTCTTTGTGAAAAAGTTATTCACAAAACCCACATTCCAAGACAAGAGAGAGCACCTTCAATAGTTATCAATTAAAATCAATAAACCTATTGTATAAAAATCAAATCAAGATACACACTAAATCGAATATTTGAAAGATGCATCCTATATGGATTTGATATCATATTAGGAAATACAAAAAGTATGCAAGTACAACTTTAAGAATAAAGCACAAATGTTTATGATGAGCCTCAATGCTACTTCTACTCCACATATTAAACATATGTATTCAAAACTAAGGTGACTTAAATGATCCATTGGACTATGAACCTTTCAACTTTAAACCATATCAATAGAAGGGAATTAAAAATACTACTTGTTTGTTTGTTCAATCATATTTACAAATAAAAAAAATTGAAATTATGAGCTACTTGGTTGTACAATGATATTTCCAAATGAAATGAAGGTAAGACTATACATTGTTTAGCTATCCATTTATAGTTACAATTTTAACATGATCAAATAATCTAATATGATCCTCAAGGTTAAAAAACACAACTATGTTTCTTTTCCATTCCTTAATTACTTAAATATGGTCCTTCATATATTGAAAGTCATTGTTAGAAATCAAATTCAGATCCAACAAAAGTCTTTCTTTTCTAGGATCATTTCTCTATTGTTGCTTTTTTTTCATCTCATATGTTTGCATGCAATCTGTCATATTATTTAAAGCTACAATGATGTATCTAACAAGATACTATATTCTAATTAAACTTCTTATTCCATTATTGAATATAAATTTCTTTGAAATTTTAATTATTGGATTTATCTTCCACTTGAAATAATCAATGAAACTATGCAAATTTATGCCTCTTGACGTATCTCTAGTGGTTGGAGAAACCTTCGGAGATTGCATGACACAATCATAGTATAGTTTCAATAAACATAATTTCAATAGTCATGGCCTAGTATAAAAATGAAGTACCAATATGAATACAAAAAGTTAAAATGAAGCTCTATGATTATCATCTAGGAATAGTGTAAACATTCAATTTTGCCATGCTTCAATTTATTTCCTATAAGTAATGGAAATGGAAAAATGAGTTTAGGGTGTTCTCTCTAGAATGTCCTAAAGTGTTCACCATTTTTATTGATTGTTATTTCAGTACATCCATCCTTGACCAAAAATGATAACGCAGTCAGGTTCTCGACAATGAGAGAAAATGATAAGCCCCCCAAAAGACCAACCAGGTCAAGAAGACCAATATTGATGCTCTATTTGATTCTAGTTTGTAGGAAAACCTCATAGCAGAGGATCTAGTATGTAATATTGTATTGGAAGTACATGATTATCCCAATCCTTGTCCATTAGGAATCAGGATGGGTAAACAAGGATGCAAAACTTAGAGTCACGAAATAGTGCAAGATCAAGTTTTCCATAAGTGCATAGTATGTTGATGAAGTGAAGGTAGACGTAGTACCCATAGATGTTTATGGTGTAGTGTTCGGAAACCCCTAAATGTATATGAGGGATTCAATCTTCATGAGGAGATCCAAGCAATACTTCTTGATCAAGGATAGGAAATCCTTCGTCATCAACGTGCACAAATTTAAATCAGAGATATCTTTGGTAAGTGCCAACCAAGTGAAAAGGCTGATCAGTTCAAACACAAAGTTTGTATTGTTATTCTTAAGACAAAATCAATAAGAAGGTGAATAATAAAATGTGAAGGAATCCCTAGAGGGATGTACCAAAGAGAAGAAGAATCAATTGGCTAGCCTTTTGTATGCATATATAGAAGTGTTTGAGGATCCTAAAGGGAAACCTCCTAAGAGGGAGGTGGAGCATGAGATATAACTATTGTTGTGTTCTCCATTGGTTGTACAAACAATCTGTCATAAAAGTAGATGAAGTGAAGAAGTAGTTATAGTAGCTATTGGAACAAGGCGTGATATGACCAAGTACCTCACCTTATGGGTCACCTATCATCATAGTACCCAAGAAGGATGGGACTTGGAGGATGTCCATTGACTACAAATAATTGAAAAATATCACACTCAAGAATCAATACTCTCTACCTATGATCGATGATTTATTGGACCAGTTCTGAATGCCTAGTACTTCACCAAGTTAGATCTCAAATTGATATACCACCAGGTGAGTGAAGAAAAAAGACACTTGGAAGAACTCCTTCAAGACTAAGAAAGGGGTATCTGAATAGTTAGTATTGTTGTTTGGCTTATGCAATTTACCAGCTACATTTATGTGTTTGATGAATTATGTTGTAATACCTCGATTGTTAAGCCCCAAACATATGTTATTATTTTGTTTATTATTGTGGCACTAGGTGTCGAGAATATGGACTTTGATATTATTATTGTTTAATTAAATAACTAGCTCAACATGGACAACTAACGAGAATGGGGGACCATGGATTCCACATGTGAGGGGGTTGGGGACTAGAAGTTGTTTCTCTCCCTAACATTACTCTTTGGACCCTATTTTTTATTATTTTGGTTTATGGAGGTACTATTACACCATCTTTGATGTTTTGTGGGACCTTCTTGGCTAGTGCGCCATCCTTGGCTATTCCAAGCCTCTTGTGATGCTCCTCATGTGCTAGTGATCCCTCCTTGGCTATTTTTAGCCTGCACTCCTTGAAAAGTGTAACTCCCCTCTTTATTTCACCTTTTGCTATTATAGGAAAGGGAATATCTAATTGTAACCTCCCGCTATGAATTGAGTAACCCCCAATAAATTTGAGTTATCTATCTTAGGAATTCGAATGACTATAGAAGGATTCAAATTGGCTCTCTTTCATTCGTCTTCTCTTTCTCGGAGATCTCTAGTGCAGTGGAATGCTCTCTTGTTGGGAAATACATGCTCGAGTAGGAGATGCATTGTATTGTAGAAATATTGAAGGCCTTGCAATGAGGTTTGAAGACCTTGTAATGGGGATTGAAGATTGATCTATGCTTGCACAACATGAGTCCTTATGCCATTCCTTGTCTTTGTCCAATATAGATGGTAAATTTTGGGTGAGGGTGGTGATATCCTGAGGGGATTCACAACTCACCATGTAGAGTAGATGGAAGGGAAATTTGATATGGTGAAATGTGTAGTTGTGGTATTCTCACGGTGTTGAGAAGGGTGCAATCATATATTTTGGTTCAGACATTTTTGAGCATTTTTGGGTTGTTAAACCCATTCCATTGCGTCTGGAATGTCATTTCCAGGTTCCCAGTGTTAAGAAGAATGCTCCCTACCTTTTGGTTGAGAGTACCTCTGCTTGTGGATCTATGGCCTCAGCTCGGGGGTGACTCTCACGTTGAAAGATGTATGGGAATGACATGTATATGGTTGGGTGGAACGTTGTCATGTTGAAGCTAGTTTCTTTTCATAAATACGAGTATTTTGTTACATAATTATTTACTACAATTTCATATATGTGTGTGTGTGTATGTGGATATGATTTTAGTGTTGATTACATGGCTGTCGTTGATATCCATGAGATCTGGTGTTATTATCATTTATATTGTTGTAGATATCATCGTTCATATCTAGTTTTTTTTTATGTTAATATGGATTCATGTGGTAGTTAGCAGATCTAGTTTTTAACATTGTTAATATGGTTGATTGTGGTAGCTTGTAGATATGTTTATTTATATTATTTATGGTGGCTTGTAGAACCGATTATTTTAAAGTTTAAATGGTTGTAATAGATATGATATATCATGTTTGAAATTGTGCTAATAGCTTGCTCAAATATGGTTTCATTTCATGCTTGATTTTACCTTGCATAGCATGTGATTTGGGGAATGATCTACATTTGTGTTCATGCATTTCATTTTTAAAGGCTCATTGTTTTATTTTATTGTCTTTTGGCATGTTGGCCTAGCCTTAGTTACCCTTATTCTATTGTGCATTACTTTGATTCATCCTTCCCCTTGGCTTCCTAGGTGACCTCGGCCTTGGTTTAGTGGCTGGGGACATCACAGAGTTTTATTAGAGCTTAGGTTTCAACTCTGCGAGTATTGGGCCTTCTACAGATTTATAACTCTGTGTTTATGTTTTGGAATCGTAATATATGTTTTGTGAAAGAGATGTGTAGTCTACTAACAATGATTGATAATGAATACATTGCAGCCCTAGTTATGTCAGTTAATGAATGAGCATGTAGTGTGGTTATTAAAATACAAATTTTAAACCCCAAACGAAGCAGTGAAGACCTTCTATCTAATGAGTGCTTAATGCACATATGAACTATAGTAAGAATGGGTTAAAATCTATGGCTTCTATATTAATAGAGGTAAGTTATTATTTCTTATCTTAATGATAAGTAAGAAATACATGATTATTAATTGATAAGTAAATAATTGTCATTATTAATTTAATGACATGTATCTTATTATTTTCTAGAAGGAAAATAATGTGTACTACATTAATTTAATGCTAAGTTATTAAGAAGATATAGTTTTATTATTATTAATAAGAGCATACTTATTAAGTGGAATTTATACCCTATATGGATTTTGGGATTTATATTGACGGTATGCTTTTATAGGCCTATTTATGCCACTTGGATGGCACTGGTTACATTGATGAGTAACTCCTTCTCTATTTTGGGGAAATAGACCACTTGTCTTAATGGTGGTTCCATTTTCCTTTTTATTTTTTATTTTCAATATATGTGTCATGTTTCATTTAATTATTCTAGATTCTTCTCCTTGTCTATTTTGGGGGGGAACTAGCCACTTGTCCAAAGAGTGGTTGCACATTTATTTTATTTTATTTTGGTATAACTAGGAATTGAAAAAAAGGTGTTGAATTTTTATTTTAAAAAAAGAGCCTAGTGGTTTGGGGTCACTTCTATTGGATGGAATAGGGAACCATTCCAATTTCGTTGGCCGACCATTCTTCATGTCTAGATAATTGATTTTATTGGTCTTGGTTTTAGGGAGTGAGGAAGAGGATAAAACTCTTGAGGAGAGTCTATCCCCTTCCCTATTTCTCTTGGAACCTATGTCTAAGGGATTGACCACCTATATGTATATACATATATTATTATTGTTTGCTGGAAATAGATTTGGAGGGGTTTTTCTTCTTTTCATTATTTAAATGATTTGTTTGTTGAATACTTGATTTTTGAGAGGGCATAGCTCCCTCTGCTGCACTACATATCTATTAATGGTTTAATTGATTGGATGTGACTAGTGATGTGGGTGTCTCCCTCCATGGCTAGTTTGTTATCTTGTTGTACTTGTGCTTGATGCTGCAACAACTTTAAGGGTAAATCCCTTTTTAATTGAGATCTTGGACTATATAATTATATGTTCATTGTTATGGATGGTGAGGGTGGATCCCTTGGATTCCTATGGTATCTCATTATTATATTGTTTGGTTGCTTGAAAATGACAAGGGCATTTCCCTTTGTAATTAATTGTATTGCTTGGTGCATCTAGTGAGGGTGTTTCCCTTTTTAATTAATGTGTAATTACAACTGCTTGAGAATTGCTAAAGACATAGCCTTGGTTTGGAGGGTGTATCCTTTGTGTGTGTGTGTGTGTGTGTGTGTGTGTGGAGGGTGCAACCCATTGGTTGTTTTCCCTTGCATATATAAATATTATAGATGTATGGTGGTGAAGGGCCTACTCTTCTCAGTGTTTTCTTGGATTGATTATTTTCTATAATTAATTGTGTTAGCATGATTATGCCCATATTTCGTTGGATGTAATGCATATGTATGTCTAATATGCATGCAGATTGATAATGAGAGGCATATGATGGTAGAGAAAGTGTGTAGCCCTATCATTGTCTTATCTTGATCATTTTATTATATACTTGTAGTGTATGTCATGCATGTGTAAGTAATCACATACATATGTATTATGTGTTGGATGGATGGGTAATCTCATTTATACGTACCATCTGTAGGATCTGTTAGATATATTGATGCCAGAGAGGGATTTTCTTGTCCATGCTCTTGTAGAGGGTGACTCTAAATCCAATAGTTAAGTATTTTAATGTTCTATGATGAAAGGAATGTGTGCTTAACTTTCTGTTGCAAGAAGAGCAAGAGAGGGCTTAGTCCTATGACCTTTCTCCTAATGGAAAACATGATATTGTGGAAGAAGAGAGGGATCTTCCCTTGATGACTCTCTTATAGTGTTGTTCTATGCTAAGGGGAGAGGGTATTTCCCATCTATGATCCTATAGTGGATTTGTTCTTGTGTGTTTGCAGTGATAAGGGTATTTCCCATCAATTAGAGTCTTTTGGGTACAATGGATTTTATGTATGTTGTTGTTAACATCACTATATGTTGAAGATTGAAGGAAGCGGCCTTCTATGCACCGACTGTATACTAATGATTGGTAAAGGTTTATTCAAGGTTAGGAATTTCCTCCCCGTGCACATGAATGTGTTTTTGTGGCTGAAGCATTAGATGGACATTGCTTGGATTTGGATATTGTGATGGACTAATTCTCATCCATGTCTAGGGTTTGGGAAGCAAGGTCTTGGCCTTTTTCCCATGCTTGGATGCATATCTATGCATGGATATATGTATATGATTTGGTTGACTATGGGTGAAATGTCATCCATGTTTCTTTTGTTGTTAATTTCCTTGTGTGGAATAAGGGATTGACCCTTATGAGGTAAAGTATGTTATTGATGCCCGGTAGGATAATGGATTGGTGTTAACTATGTGTTGATGTATATGTAACTTCGGAATGTATTTCTTCTATGTATTTTATTGTACTCCTATAGAGATGTATTATTCCTCTATACAGAAGTGTCGTCATTTGTATTGACAAGTGTCGCAAGTGTTGTAACTTGCCGATGGGTTATTAGACCACCTAATAAGGGGTCGGCCCGGATTAATGTAACCATGGGTTATTAGGATAAGTTAGACAAGTCGGCCCCATAGATTATTGGGCAGGACATGACAAGTATAAATAGAGATCTCTCGATCTCTATTTGATCATCTCATTACTCACTCTTCCATCACTCAGAAAGTGGCACACATGTGAGGAGGAGGATCAACTGCTAGGAGAAGACTATCTCTTGTACTTTGGTTGTATCATTGCCCTTTCTATCTCTGAGGAAGTTGTGGGTTTTTTCACCTTTATGGTTTTCCCCAGTGAAACTTTGTGTGTTTATTGTCTCATGTGATTGCTTGGTGTGATTGATATGCATTGTTATACTTGATATGCTGTACATGTTATTCTCTCAGTAAAGATCCTAGAGTATATTGAATTAATGCTCAAAAAATTAACATGGTATCAGAGCTTCCCTGAGAAGAAGACATTGTGAAGTGGTGGAAACTAGGGTTTCTTGTTTATTGGGTTTCTCTCCACAGATTTTGGAAAAGCAGTAAGTTAGATTGACTCTACTTATAAAGGAGAATCTATTTGTCCAATCAGAATTCAATTCTGAGCACTTTCAGTTTTGGCCCTAAAAATTATGGTTTCCACAAAAATAGGAATTTCTGAAATCTAAAGACATAGCTGGAAGCTCCTTGGAAAAAATGAAGTTTAGAGCTTTGCATCGAGATTTTTGGTTGGGTAAAGCTTCGGGAAACTAAAACCCTATTTCAGGGTCCTCCAGGCTTTGCAGATCTCAAATTTTGAATATACCAGGCTGATCAGCTCATCAAGGCGCATCTTTCTATCCTTTCAAAAAGTTGAAATTCACATTTTGAATTTTTAGGGTTTCTCTGAAAAATCCTAATCGGGGACCAGATCTAGTTTTCAACAAATCAAGTGGTAAGACCTAAATCTCTTCCATTTCCATTTGAAGTACTCTTTAAAGATGTCTCACCACAAGAAGATTAAGAATAAGCTTGAAGGGGATGATAAATTCCGAGCCTGGAAGTATAGGATTGGGTTAATCCTGGAAGAGAATGAGTTGGACTCATACATAAAAGAAGAAATCCTTGTCCCAGAAGATGAAGAGGCTAAGGCATTGCATAAGAAGAACTTGGTCAAGGAAAAGAGAATCATTGCTGATTCCATCAAAGATCGTCTCATACCACATGTGTCATCTCTGAAGACACCCAAGGAGATGTTTGATTTTTTGACCAAGCTATTTGAAGAAAAGAACATAAATCGGAAGATGACTCTGCAGAATCAACTGAAAGGAGTAAAGCTTCAGAATGGAGAAACCATTCAATCCTATTTCTCCAAGGTCTCTCAGATCAAGGAACAACTTGAAGCTGTGGATGAAGTGGTGGAGAATGGTGAAATTGTCATGACCACTCTGAATGGCCTACCTAGGTCATGGGATTCCTTTATTCAAGGAATTTGTGCAAGAAGGAAGTTGATCTCCTTCAGTAGACTGTGGGAGGAATGTTCACAAGAAGAGGCTATGCTTGTAGCCTGAGAAGAAAAGATGGGAAGTGAAGATCAATCTCTCACAGCTCAACCAAAAGAAGCAAGCCTAAGAAGGAGCACTCTCATTACAAGAAATCCCCTCACACCCATCAAAAGAATAGGAAAGATATGAGATGCTTCACATGTAATGAGAAGGGACACTTTGCTGCAGATTGTCCCAAGAACAAAAGGGACAACAACTTCCACAAGAAGAAGAAAGGAAACAAGAAGAGATATCATGCTCATGTGGCTGAGGATGATGAACCTCCCAAGAAGAAGGCTAGAGCAGAAAGTGATGACTCATCTAGTGAAGATGAATATGTTCTAATCTCTGCTCTCACAAGTACCATCTCTCATGGATGTAATGATTGGCTCATTGATAGTGGGGCTTCCAAACACATGACTGGGTTTAAAGAATCCTTTTCTAATCTATCTGAACATGAGTCACCCCATAAGGTGAAACTTGGGGATGAATACCAATATCCTATCAAAGGAAGTGGTGAAGCCTCCTACAACCTAGACTCTAGGAAGTCTTTGAAGATGAAAGATGTTCTATATGTACTTGGGCTCAAGAAGAACCTACTCTCCATCTCTGCATTGGATGCAAAAGGCATGAGAGTTGCATTTGTAGATGGCCAAGTACTCATGTGGCCAAAGGGTAAGACCATAGATGATGCAGTAGTGATTGGAGAGCAAGAGGGAGGATTGTACAAATTGAAGGGACAACCTGAACATGCCATGGTACATGAATCCATGGAGCCAAGTGAACTTTGGCATAGAATGCTTGCACATGTGCATTGCAGAGCACTACCAATTGCAAGTAAAGCTGTAGAAGGTCTTCCTGAAATCAAGTCAAAGCATGAAGGTGTTTGCAAAGGATGTGCAAAAGGAAAGAACATTAAGAAGGAATTTCCAACCAGTGAAAGCAAAGCAAGAGGAATTTTGGAGACTATCCACTCTGATGTATGCAGACCAATGTCATCCAGTTCTCTGAGTGGGTATGTATACTATGTTTCTTTCATTGATGATTTCTCTAGGAAGACTTGGGATTTATTTATTGAAGAACAAAGATGAAGTATTCAGCAAGTTCAAGGAATTCAAGGCCTTGATAGAAAACCACATTGAAAAGAAGTTCAAGAACTTTAGATCCGACAATGGTGGAGAATTCACTTCAACAGACTTCAAGTGCTATGCAGTGATTCAGGGCTTAAGAGGGAGTTCACCACTCCTTACAATTCACAACAGAAAGGAGTAGAAGAAGTTACTTCAAAATTGGACTCCAGCAGCTCCTCCAAGGAAGCGAAGATTCATAGGGAGTCCACCCAACAAACAAACAAAGATAAGTATTTGAATTGTCATTTCTTGTATATTCTATTTGTTTAAATAATTTTATTCAGTGATGTATATGCTTATGTTCCTAGACTTAGGTTGTGTATTACGCATATTAGAATAATTGCATTGATGAACAAGATACTACTAATATGCAAGTAATGGGTAATAGGCCTATGGTAAGGTACAACATTCCATTGCTACTTATCTAGAATGAAACCTCTTTGTTGACATGTTGGGAATTGTGCACACTCTTAACAATGTTCTGGTAGAGATTGGAAGGCATCTAGAAAGTTACGGGATATGGATAAATGTTGTATTGAAGCATTGGCTAAAATAATTGCATGACTGTATGACATATATTCTTATGTGTAATATTTTGTTATGAAACTATGAGAAGGTTCTAATCATGCAATTGAATTTGACTTGTAGGAAAGATTGTGTACAATCACCTACAAAAGAAGGACTACAACATTTGTTCCAGCAACAGAGAAATCTATCTATTGAAGATATTGAAGAATCTGAAGTTCCCAGGATACGGGATGTAGTAATGGAAGGATGCGATGGTCAAGGAATACCAGTCGATCATGAAGAATGATGTTTGGGATGTAGTCCCAAGACCTAAAGGGAAGTGTATTGTGACTTCCAAGTGGATCTACAAGATCAAGCATGCTATAGATGGCAGCATAGAAAGGTACAAAGCAAGATTTGTAGCTCGTGGCTTCTCCCAGAAAGAGGGAATAGACTATGAAGAAACTTTTGCTCCTGTAGCCAAGTACACTTCCATCAGATCATTACTTGCTCTAGCTGCAGTGATGAAATGGAAGATACACCAGATGGATGTCAATACAACTTTCTTGAATGGTGTAGTCGAAGAGGAAGTGTATGTGGAGCAGCCACTTGGTTTTGAGACACATGATAGAGAGTCATATGTGTGCAGGTTGAAGAAATCCTTGTATGGCTTGAAGCAAGCTCCTATGACTTGGTATGGTAGGATGGACAACTTTCTATCTAGTTTGGGCTTTACCAAGAGTAAAGCAGATTCCAACCTTTACTACAAGGTTGAGGAAGGAAATCTAGTGATACTACTTCTATATGTGGATGACCTGTTTGTTACAGGAGAAGATAGTTTGATTGCTGATACCGAGAGGAAGCTTGCTGCTGAGTTCTAGAAGAAGGAATTGGGGATGATGCACTATTTTCTAGGCATGGAGGTGTGGCAGAGTGCATATGGTATCTTCCTTGGACAAGGGAAGTATGCAGTAGATATTTTGAAGAGGTTCGGGATGATGGACTGCAAGGCCATGGCCACACCTATGGCATCGAGCCTGAAGCTTATGTGTAATTCTTCATCTGATCCGGTTGATGTCACTGTGTATCGTCAGATGATTGGGTCCTTGATGTACCTGACGAACACTAGACCAGATATTTTCTTTGTGGTGAACACATTGAGCCAGTTCCTGACGGATCCCAGAGGTATTCACCTGATTGCTGTAAAGCATATTCTGAGGTACCTGAAGGGTACAATTGACTATAGGCTCAAGTATGATGCGAATCAAAAGTTTAACCTGCAGGGTTATGTTGATTCGGATTGGGCAGGAAGTGCTACAGATAGGAAGAGCACATCTGGGTGCTGCTTCAGTATGGGATCAGGTGTGATCTCTTGGTTTAGCAGGAAGCAATCCCGCGTAGCACTGAGTACAGCCGAGGCAGAGTATGTTGCAGCATGTTCGACTAGTTATGAGGCAGTATGGCTCCAGAAGCTACTATTTGAGTTATTTGATCTCCCGCTACAGGCTACTAGTATCTTTTGTGACAACCAGAGTTGTGTGAATCTGTTTGAGAACCCAATGTTCCACGACAGGCCGAAGAACATTGAGATCAAATATCACTATATCAGGGATATGGTGTAGAGAGGAGCAGTGAATCTCCTATATGTTGCGACGGATGAGTAGATTGAAAATGTGTTGACGAAACCACTAGCCAGAGTGAAGTTTGAGTACTTCGGAGAAAGGATTGGTGTTCTTCAGATTGATGACACTTCAAGGAAGAAGTGATGGACAAATTTGCAAGAGCCATTCCAAGCATGGTGAGAGGAGGATCCTTCCCATGGCTGTGGATGTAAGCGTTGGATGATGAGCATCAGGATGATGCTCCAGTTACTGCTCTGTATATGCATCATGTTGGATGCTTGATATATTTGTATATGCATCATGTTGGATGCTTGTTATGATCAATTAGATCATGTATATGTATATGCATCATGTTGGATGCTTGGACCATGTATCTGTATATGTTTTAGGTGGATACGTTGTATGATCAGGTAGATCATGTATGTTGATATATATCAGGTGGATACATTGTATGATCAGGTGGATCATGTATCTGTGTATGTATCAGGTGGATACACTGTATTATCAGGTGGATCATGTATGATGATATGTATTAGGTAGATACTTGGTATGCATCAGGTGGATGCATTATATGATCAGGATGATCATGGATGATGAGCTTCAGGATTTTGCTCCAGATGACATGCATCAGGACGATGCAGTGATGATGATCAGGATGATCATGTGTACATCAAGATGATGTAGGGTGAGTATCAGGTTGATACTCTGTGGCCATGGAACAGGTTGTGCAGATAAGCATATAATCCAACCCTATGAGGTTTGCAGATAGTCTTTCGAGGTTTTTCCTATGGCATGTAATGTGGCCCTGGGATAGCTAGAAAACGCTCTTTCGAGGTTTTGCTTTGGGAGGACATATAATCCGGCCTTGGGAGATTTGCAGATAGTCTTTCGAGGTCTTGCCTATGGCATGTAATCTGGTCCTGAGATATCTAGCAGATGCTCTTTCGAGGTTTTGTCCTATGGCATATAATCCGACCCTGGGAGATCCGATAGGTTGAGCTGTGTGCTCATAATCAATCCTGGGATGCTCTTTCGAGGTTTTTCCATGACCACATGTAATTCGTCCTAGAGATCCAGACAGCTTGTGCTAGTCACGTAAAAGGCCTCGGATGCTCTTTAGAGTTCTTGTTAAGTCAAGACACTCTTTAAAGGTTTTGTGGTGGGAGTCACATATAATACAGCCCTGGGAGATCCGACAGGTAGAGCCGTGTGCTCCTAATATCTTGGATGCTCTTGTGAGGTTTTGTGATGCACGTAATAAGTCCTGAGGATTCCATAGTATGGTCAGTGATGATGAAGACCTACAGGTGGTGGCCCTACATCCAGTATGAAAAAGGATTGGCTATGTAGAACTTCCTATGATGAGTAGATTCAGATATTGATTGAGATAGCGGTAGCAGTGACAACGATTATGATTCGATGATGATTATCCACTGACGATGATCTAGAGAAGAAGACTGGTGCTAGCATATCTGTGTCGAGAAATACCTTCCTAGTTAAGAGGGAGTGTTGATGTATATGTAACTTCGGAATGTATTTCATCTATGTATTTTATTGTACTCCTATAGAGATGTATTATTCCTCTATACAGAAGTGTCGTCATTTGTATTGACAAGTGTCGCAAGTGTTGTAACTTGTTGATGGGATTAGACCACCTAGTAAGGGGTCAGCCTGGATTAATGTAACCGTGGGTTATTAGGCTAAGTTAGACAAGTCAGCCCCATTGGTTATTGGGCAGGACAGGACAAGTATAAATAGAGATCGGGAGATCTCTATTTGATGATCTCATTACTCACTCTTCCATCACTCAAAAAGTGGCACACATGTGAGGAGGAGGATCAGCTGCTAGGAGAAGTGGCACACATGTGAGGAGGAGGATCAGCTGCTAGGAGAAGACTATCTCTTGTACTTTGGTTGTATCATTGCTCTTTCTATTTCTGAGGAAGTTGTGGGTTTTTCACCTTTATGGTTTTCCACAGTGAAACTTTGTGTGTCTATTGTCTCATGTGATTGCTTGGCGTGATTGATATGCAGTGTTATACTTGATATGTTGTACATGTTATTCTCTTAATAAAGATCCTAGATTATATTGAATTAATGCTCAAAAAATCAACACTATGTTTGTTGGCATGATAAGTTAATTGGGAATGGTTTGATTCCCTTGTCCTATTGATACATATTAAGTAGGCTTAAGTACTCTACATATGAAGGATCAACTCCAAGTATATCCTTGTGTTGGGATGGCTTTGGTGTCCAGTTGATGAAAATAATTCTTGGGAGAATTCTGTGTCTTCCCTTGGTCCTAGTCGAAATGTTTCCCAACTCAGGGGTGGCCTCACAACCGAAAGATTATATGTCGAATGAGTGCCTATGGTCGGTGGAACGTGGAACTTGGACACCTAGTTTCCCATAATTAGTCAAGTGTTCTTAAGTTATGGACCTAATGCATTAAAAGACTTGTTAGGATGTATATGCATTCCTCACACTTGACAATTTTATGTAAGTTGTTGGTTTTTCCCAACTTGGTATCCGCAAGATTGTATGTGTTGGTATAATGATTAATGTTGTATACATTAGCATGTGATCATGTTGTTGTGATGTACTTGGCACCAATGCATATTTCCATGAAGGTTATGTGTATCCATATGGTTACATACATATGTGCTCATGTAGTTATGTTGTATATGCATACACTTTGTATCTATCTTATGATCATGTGAATAGGTGTCTCTAGTATGAGGGGGTGAAATCATCATAAATGCATTTAAGCTATGATAGTAATATGAAGGCAATGTGCATCATGGGTGTATATGATAATTGGTGATGTTCTAATGGTTATTAAATAGGATGCACATGAAGGCATATTAAAAAGATAGCATAGAATATATAGCCATGATAATCCCATAGGAATAAAGCTTATGTGGCTTGTTAGTTTAGTCCTTAATCATGTAATAATGCTTGATGGTCATCCTTCTTGTTTAAAGGCATGACTGATAAATGAATGGTGTTATGTGGCTCAACTTGGATTGATTATCAAGGACATGATAGTCCTATGTGTTATCATTGGGTGAGGCTTGGCCTTGATAGTAGTAATGCCTATGTCTTGATGATTGTAAAGAGTCAATGTTATTGGTTGGAATATGGTTTTATAGCTTGATGCTTGTAATTACTATGTTAAGGACTAGTATCTTTGTTGTAGCTAATCATCACTAAAAGTTACTAATGTTCATGTGGAATGTGTGATACAGTTATGGGGCTATAGACTATGTGTACATTATGCAAGATACTATGGACCATTGAGATCTTAGCTAGAATAGGTTCCATTGCATTTGAGCTTGCATTGTCTGCTTGCATAAAAGTGCACAACGTATTTCATGTACCTTTGTTGAAAAACTATATACGTGATGCTAATCATGTTATTGATTGGAATGTGATTCAAGTGGAAACAGAAGGGGATTTTATAGTACAACCAATTACCATATTGGGAAAAAAAGTCAAGCTACTCCGAAATTGAGAGATCAGGCAGCTAAAGGTCCAATGGACCCACTATAGTCCTGAAGATTCTACTTGGGAGTTGGAAGATGCAATGAAGGAGGCATATGCTCATATTTTTTTGAAATTTTGTGTTGCGACATGTATGTAATAAGTATGCATTGAGAACAATGCATTGTTGTAAGGGGGAGGGGGATGTAATACCCCAAATGTTAACCTCTAAACATATGTTATTATTATTTTTATTATTGTGGCACTAGGTACTGAGACTATGGAATTTGATATTATTATTGTTTAATTAGATAACTTGCTCAACATGGAAAACTAACGAGAATGGGGGGGTATGGATTCCACATGTGAGGGGGTTGGGGACTAGGAGTTGTTGCTCTCCCTAACATTACTCTTTGGACCCTATTTTTGATTATTTTGGTTTATGGAGGTACTATTACACCCTCTTTGATGTTTGGTGGGACCTTCTTGGCTAGTGCACATTCCTTTCCTATTCCAAGCCTCTTGTGATGCTCCTCATGTGCTAGTGCGCCCTGACTAGCTATTTTTAGCCTGCACTCCTTGAAAAGTGTAACTCCCCTCTCTATTTCACCTTTTTCTATTTTGGTAAAGGGAATCCCTAATAGTAACCTCCCTCTCATGACTTGAGTGACACCTAGTAAATTTGAGTTACCTCTCTTGGGAATTCGAATGGCTATAGAAGGATTCGAATTGGATCTCCTTCATTCTTCTTCTCTCTCCTGGAGCTATCTAGTGCAGTGGAATGCTCTCTTGTTTGGGAAATACATGCTCTCAATTAGGAGATGCATTGTATTGTAGGGAGATTGAAATCCTTGTAATGAGGTTTGAAGACCCTGTAATGGGGATTGAATATTGATCCATGCTTACACAACATGAGTCCTTCTCCCATTGCTTGTCTCTATCCAATATAGCTCATAAATTTGGGGTGAGGGTGGTGATATCCCGAGGGATTTTGTAGTGGGGGGATTCACAACTCACACGGTAGATTAGATGGAAGGGTAAGTTAATATGGTGAAAGGTGTAGCTGCGGTATTCTCGTGGTGTTGAGAAGGGCGCAATAATATGTTCTGGTTTAGACATTTCTAAGAAATTATGGGTTGTGAGACCTGTTCAATTGTATCCAGAATGTCATTTTTGTGCATCAGATCACTATGAAAATCCTCACAGCAGATCTAAGAGATGATGTATACCTCACAAGAAAGATTAAGCAAGAAAATAGAAGAAGAGTGCAGAATGGAGCAGCAGAACATAGATGCAATAAAACTCAGATAGAAGCAGAATAACATCACACTAATTCATTAATCATAATATGAGCAATACATAATACAATGGAGAGGATTCAAATACCAAGGTGGTAGTTCAAATTATCCTGCATGAACTCATCATCAGATCAGTAGTGGAGTGTCATCAATGCACTAGTAACCATCAACCATGTGTCAAACTGAGTCTAATTGAATGTAGTAGGTGTAACCGATGCATGGAGCACTAATGTAGTGAAGGAGAATCCAAGGAGGGCACATGAGGAGCTAACTGTAGTCAGAATAGTCAACCAAGTCTCTCTAGAGGTCCATTGGAGTGTTTCAGTGAGTTAACTAGTCAATCTGTCCTCAAATCAAGGAACAGATCCACAAATCAAACAACTAACTGAAGTGTCACTAGTGGTAGGTGAGAGAGGGTGCATTTCACATGTGGTAGGTGAAAAGAGGCACATCATGGGATAGGAGGGATAGAACTGAATAGAAATAAGCTCTCGGGGCTAGTAAACTAGGCACTAGGTGCTGGGAGACACTATATTGATGATCGGGATGCATGCAATTGCATGCCTGCATGCATGAATGAATTCAATGTTGGTAGGACTAGGATGGAGTATAGGAATATCCTAACACCCCCCCTTAATCCATCCTGGGATTTGGTAACTGAGACCAAAGGTCACCCAATACAATGAATAATAATGAACAGTCCATGAAACAAGGAAATGGGGAAAAACCTCATGGGAAAAATACCCCCCCCCTCAAAAGAGACTGTAAGGCACACCAAAAAATAAATGCTCCAAAATCAAGCAGGCGTGATGCTTGGTCATATGTCTGGAGGTATCTTCTTCTTGGGAAGAAGTGGTTCATGCTACAAAAACATGTGCTTTTGTTCTCCTTTAATCGATGCAAGCGAATATGGAGACATGTGCTTGTACTTTCTCTTCAGACCGAATGTGATGACAGCAAATCCAAAGGTATGAGGATGATCTCGGAACCTGTGATTCGAATCAACTGAGGTAGGATCAAATCCATGAATGTGTAGATAGTCTTTTTTTATCTCCTTTGAACCATAATAGGTGAGATCATGCCCAAAAGAACCATCACACGATAGTGTTTGCTTGGACTTCAAATCAGCTCCAAGACTTGATAAATGGTTTCTTGAGATCTCCTTTGAACTAGCAGGGGTGAGATAAAAAACAAATAAACCATGATATGCATGAGAAATGATCCCAAGTGAATGGTAATTCCCTACATCTTCAATGAACTTCTGAGAGCATGTACAAATGATCATATAGTAGTACATAAGACGTAAGTGATCAGGGAGAGCGAATGCATCACCTCCAATTGCTGATTTAACCTCCGAAACATTCAATAGATCATCATTACGCAAACCAATAGACTCTTGTGCAAGAGAGGATTTACGAACCTCTTCAATTTCTAGAGTGTGAGTTGGCTCAGAATTCAAAATAGAATACATTGAGAACATGAGTGTTGAATCTGCAAGTTCTTCTTCTTTTTGGACAACTTCATTATGAGATATGTTTGATATTGAATCATGATTAGAGAGACCATCAAAGAGGGAGAATGCATCACTGGGATTGCTCTCCAAATAGTTTGCACCAATCCCTTCATTATGTTTTCCAAATATTTCATCCAGATGGGCCCATAGCTCTTTTGGAGATTCAACAGAATCATGGAAGTGGGATAAAATACAATGAGACATAGCAGTCAACATTGCTCCATAGACTCTGTCACCTTCATTTAACCAATCATTCTCCTCTTCAGAGGATTCGAACTCTCTTTCAAGATAATAATTAAAAAGACCATGTCTCTTCAAATATGATATCATCTTTGGTTTCCACTCATCATAGTTGAATGGAGAGAGAGGAGGAATTCCTTCTAGATTCATGGAAGATGTTGCAGAAGACCTGCAAAAACAATGGAGAATATATGCAACTGCTACTGCTGCAAAACTACAAGAAAGCTGCTGCAACTGTTGTTGCACTCAAAATCTTGATAATAACCTGCAAAAAAAAAAAACTCTCGGGAATGGAGATAGACTATACTCTCAACATGCTCTGATACCATGTGAAAATCCTCACAGCAGATCTAAGAGCTGATGGATACCTCACAAGAAATATTAAGCAAGAAAATAGAAGAAGAGTGCAGAATGGAGCAGCAGAACATATATGCAATAGAACTCAGATAGAAGCAGAATAACATTACACTAATTCATTAATCATAATATGAACAATAAATAATACAATGGAGAGAATTCGAATAGAGGGCGCATCATGGAGTAGGAGGGCTAGAACTGAATAGAAATAGGCTCTCAGGGCTAGTAAACTAAGCACTAGGTGCTGGGTTACACCATACTGATGACCGGGATGCATGCAATTACATGACTGAATGCAAAAATGCATGCATGACTGAATGCAATGCTGGTAGGACTAGGATGGAGTATAGGAATATCCTAACAATCACAGGATTATCATTAAGGTTGAATTACACTCACACTCAAATTGCTAGTCTAGAATTGCATAGAACACTGAAAATTTGACACAGAAAGTATGCAAATATTAAACTGTATTACATAATTGTACATCATCCAACCATGTACCATAAACTGGCTGAAATATATATAATTACATCATAAATTCGAATTTCTTTGGAGGCATTCGAAAATCACACAAAATCAGGCTTATTATTCTAGCTAAAACCCCCTAGGGTGGAAACATCCAAGTCCAAATCACTCAAAAAGCTCGGGAATTGTCCAAAACCGTTTTGGAATGTGATGAGTGATGAAAATAGAAAAATATGATGGATTTTGGAGAGAAAAAGAGGAAGGATGCGTTGGCCAACAAAGCAACTAGTTTTCAAAACCTCTAGAGTGACTAACTTTTGCCTTATCCACTCAAAAGTAGAAAAATCAGTACAAAAGTTGTGCAAAAGCATAAATGATCCCTTGCCACTTAGAATAGACATAAAATTAGGTATTTTTTGCCATAAGTGCTCTCTAGTGGATAAGGATGGCAAATGGTTGACGTAGGAAGGTAATAAGTGTCCAAAAACATAGTTTAGACACCTAGGAATGTAAGAAAATTAATTAAAAATTATATCCTAAGTATCATGGTGGTTTTAATGCTCTAACACCCCCCTTAAGCCTGAATGTAAGTGACAAAAATTTCAGAAAACTTAGGGCCTAACAACAAATGCTTGGTCAGCATTTACATATCGTTTTCCCCAAAAAACAAGGAAATAGGGAAAACCTCATGGGACAAAACCCTCCCTCAAACTGGACAAGGACAAAAATTTAGAACTTGATCTTCAATCATCCTTCACCTCATGTTGAGATACTCCTAGCAGAAACTTAAGATGGCTGAAAGTATTCTCTGTGAAGGAACTTGTGAATATGTCAGTAGTTTGCTCGACAATGGGGCAATACTGCAAAATAATCAATCTATCGTGCACTAAACTACGGATGTAGTGCATGTGTACTTCAATATGCTTGGTTCTTTGCTATTGAACTATTAGAAAAACATCATTGCAGAGAAATAAAAATAAACAAGATGCCAATATAAATCACATATTAAACACAATACAAAAGAGACACCAATATAACGTGGTTCATCCAATCTGGGCTACGTCCACTGAGAAATTTTCAGTCCTTTTATTATACCATCTAGCAAAAATGAAGGGATACAACCTGCAACACATCCGCTGAAACTTCGTCTTCACTCTCTTCCAATCTCTCTTACAGAATCATAGAGATATTTACAATGCTACAATACAAAGGCGTATTACAATGCCTTCCTTTTAAAGAGGGATTTCCATGGGAAAATACTGTGGAACATCCAATACCATGGGCCCATAAATCACCCATTATTGACCAAGTCATGACTATGAAATTACAACATTTTACAAGGCATGTTTTTTGAAATTTTCTCTACGAAGGTGCTTCCCCCAAACCGTCTCCATGGGGAGTATCCCAAACTAATCGTAGCCCACCCTGGACCCCCCATGGCAACTATTTTTTGGGGGAAATCCCCTCCAAAACCCTCGTCATGGGATGGGATCTGGACACAGCTAAAATACGACCTTTGAATAAGGAATATTAGTCTCCACAACCAACATGCACTGGATCAATGGATACCTTTATAGCACTCTGATTATCAACCCAAAGAACAGTAGGAGTGCTAAAATCAATCACGAAATCACTAAGAATTCCTTGCATCTAGATGCATTGAGTAGCTGCATCCACTGCTCCCTAGTACTTTTCCTCTATTGATGAGAGTTCAATAGAACTTTCTTCTTACTAGACTAGAAGATAGGCCCTTCTCCAAGCATGAATACAAACCCAGAAGTGGACTTCTGGTCAGTTTTATCTCCCTCCCAATCCGAGTCAAAAAAACCAACTAGGTCTAAATAGGAATTGGCAGCATAGTGGATCTCATGAGTCTTGGTGCCTTGCACAAAGTGAAAAATCAATTTTGTATCCCTCCAGTGCAGCTCTTGGGGCTGCTCCATATACCTTACAACATGAATTACTGCATATGCCAAATCTGGTCGGGAGTGAGTAAAGTACAAGAGGCTTCCAACTAGTTTCCTGTAGAGGGTGTTGTTCACCAAGGGTGTAGAATATCCTTCTTATATCCTTACTCCTGAAAGGAAAGGATTTTCTATAGCCTTACAATCTGTCATATTGAACCTCTTTAGCAGGTAACAAGCATATTTATCCCAAGTTACTGTGATACCTTAGGGGGACTATGAGATCTCAAGCCCCAAAAATTGCTTGAGTATCCCCAAGTCTGTCATGAAGATAGCTTGGTGCGTGGTTTCATTTAGTGATGAAATTTCATCAATGGCACTTCCTGTGATTAGTAAATCATTAGCATATAACACTAAAATCAGAATATTACCATTGATGTTCTTTAGATACACATTCGAATCAGACTTGCATTGGTTGAACCCTTGTGTCAGGAGGAAATGGTCCATCTTTGCATACCAAGCTCTGGGATATTGCTTCAGTCCATATAGTGATTTCCTTAGCCTACATACAAGTGATCGATCTACAATATAGCCTTTAGGTTGTTTCATATATATTTCTTCCTTGAGATCACCATGAAGAAAAGAAGACTTCACATCCATGTGATGAACTACCCAACCCTTTGCTGCTGCAATTGACAAGACTAGTCGAATAGAGTCCATCGTTTCCATGGGGGAAAAGGTCTCATTATAGTCCAGAATTTGGACTTGGGAAAATCCTTTGGCCACCAACCTTTTTGTATGTTTGACTGCGTTAGAATAAAAAACCAACTTAGTCTTGTAGATCCATTTTCATTTTACTAGCTTTCTTCCTGGTGGGAGCTTGACTAGCTCCCAAGTTCCATTCTTCTGCAAGGAGTGGAAATCCTCATCCATATAAGACCTCCATATTGGATATTCTTAGGCCTCTTTATATGTCTAAGGATTTGATTCAAGCATGAGAAAACACTTCTCAACAATATTTGGATCCTTGGCTGAAAGAGCATTCTCATAATCTGACCTTGTTCTTTTAGGATCATGTGGATCCCTAGCTATTTCACCAGTAGCTTCCAAGGTTTTTTCTTCTCACTTTGGCCTTGTTGGTGAGATAGGGTATGCAATAAACTCATCGTGATTATCATATGAATCTGATCCAAAAGACTCATTATCATCAGCCTCATTCATCTCTTCATTTTCCTCTTTTGGTGGTGGTTGAGAAGACTCTCCAATCTCAATTGTTTGTAAGGGAACTTCCTCAAACTGAACACTTCTTTCTATGAAGGCCTTTTGGGTGCTCAAATAAATAATTTTATACCCATTTGCATCTTCTAAGCAACCAACAAACAAACATGGGCTATTATGTGGCTCTAAATCCCTTCTCTTTTCTGATGGCACTCTTGCCCAAGCCTTGGAACCAAAAATCCTAATATGAAGGTTTATGACCATGCCAAGCTTCATAGGGGGTGAATGCTCTCAGTGCTTTGTGTGGGACTCTGTTTTGTATGTAAGATTCATATTTGATTGCTTCAGACCACAAATTTGGTGGAAAGGTTCTTTCTTCTAGCATGCATGTTTCCATCTCTTTCAGAGATCGATTCTTTCTCTCAGCAATGCCATTCTGTTGAGCAATATATGCCACAGTTTGTTGCATGTGGATGCCAGCCACTGCATAGAGCTGCTGAAAATATGATTTAATGTACTCTCCCCCATTATCATATCTGATTGCCTTTATCTTCCTAGTAGACAAGTTTTCAACCATGACTTTAAATATTTTGGAATAGCTTAAAAATTCAGACTTAAACTGTAGGAAATAGACCCAACAATACCTAGTATGATCATCAATGAAGGTAAGTAGGTATCTGGATTTTTTTATTGACATATGAGGGAAAGGACCAGCAATATCATTGTGGATCAATTCCAATGGTGCATAGGTTCACTCCAGCCTTGATCTCTCAAATTTCCCCTCAGGGTGCTTTCCTAGAAAACAACCCTGGTAGACTCCCTTGGTAAAAGAAATGCTTGGAAACCCAATAACCATGTTTTTATCATTAATTTCATGAAGGTATCTATAATTTAGATGGACAAACCTCTCATGCCAAAGATTTTCTGATTCATTGGCATGAGAGAGGAGTGCTACAGGTGGAGAGATAGGAAAAAATTGTGAAAACTTGTAGACTCTAGTGGAATGATCCGCAATGCCTAATGCAATAACTCTTCTTATGGATATCTCAGAGATATCCACATCATCATGGGTGAAGGTGACTCTTTTTGGTTAACTAGTATGGTTCATTTGGTAGACAGGCAATAGATTTGCATCTAGACTTAGGACATAAAGAACATTGAAAAATGAGCCATGGTCAATATCTACTCTACCTTTACCCTTTGAAGCCATTTCTGAGTCATATCCAAGAATAATGATGGGGCCTGGGCCATCGGAGGATTCGAGAGAGGCAAATGACTCTCTGGTGTATACCATGTGCCTTGAAGCTCTAAAATCAATTATGTAAGAAGTGGATGAATATGTGTTGGCCATGAGTGCATGGACTTGCTCCTTGTCTTCAGTGTTGGAACCACCCTCCTTCTTATTTGTTCCCTCATGGATGGGGATGTGGTTCTTCTCAAGGTTAAGTTCCATTTGATCTACGGTCTTTCTCATGTAGGAGATTTCAGGATGAAATACCCATTGACAATGAGAGCACTTGGTTCGTTCCTTCTTCTTCTTATGATTCTTCTTGGAGCTAGAGGGTTCCTCTTGTGGCTTAAGATTCTCTTTCTTTTACTTAGAAGCCCTTTTTGGGATGTGTCTTCTTCTTACCCTTCGAATTCCTTGAATCACCAACAACTAGAGCTTGATCTTTTGAAGGTTTTGTGGCACCCATCAACATAATCTTATTCTCCTCTTGAGTCAATGATTCCATGAATTATGAAAGCCTTGGAATCTTCCATCCTTTAATAGTGAGTCTTGTGGCATGGAAGGTTGAGACAAAAAATAAGTAGTCTTGCCCCAATTTTGAAATGATTTCCAATATTAGTTGCTCATCCTTTTTGTCTATCCTGCACTACTTTAACTCCAAAACTAGTGACTTGAAATTGGAGAAATAATCTTGAATATTCTCGAAACTGCTTGGGCTTAGAGAAATGAGCTCATTCTTTAAATGGTGTCCTCTCAACCCATCATTTTTACCAAACAATGTTTGAAGCTTCACCCAAACTTCATACGGTGTTGTCAAACCATCCAAGTGAAATAGAAGATCTTTTGATGTGCTAAGGCAGAGGAGACCATAGGCCTCATCTCTCCGATTGCCACTTATATTTTTCCACATTTGTAGTAGGCTCATTCTCAGTGGCCATTGTCACTATGTAGATACCTTTTGACCTCAACAGGATCTCCATCTGCACCTTCCATTCAAAGTAATTAAATGGATTCAATAACACTATCTGAGATGGATCCATGACAAAATGAGGTGCGCACTTATGAGAAAGATATGAACCTACAAAAACACAACCAAGCAACTCTCTAGAGAATAATTGAAACTATATATCTCTGCAATATGACAATAGGAAATTTTGGGAGTGCTTCACACTAGGGAAGATTTCCTTGGCATACACAAGGTTATCAAGATGCCTTTCCCATGGATTTATGTGGAAACTCCACAGATTCTGGTGTGCTACTGGATGCATATATTCTCTTCTAGAGTCTTTGATACCATGTGAAATCATATCACAGGATGATCATTAAGGTTTAATTACACTCACACTCAAATTGCTAGTCTAGAATTGCATAGAACACTGAAAATTTGACACATAAAGTATGCAAATATTAAACTGTATTGCATAATTTTACATCATACAACCATGTACCATAAAGTGGATACAAATATATAGAATTACATCAAAAATTTGAATTGCTTTGGAGGCATTCAAAAAGCATAGAAAAGCAGGCTTGCTATTCTAGCTAAAACGCCCCAGGGTGGAAACATCCAAATCCAAATCACTAAAAAAGATCACAAATTTTCCAAAAAATTTGGAATGTGATGAGTAATGAAAATAGAAAAGGATGATTTCTTTTGGAGACAAAAAGAGGAAGGATGTGTTGGCCAACAAAGAAAGTAGTTGCCAAAACCGCTAAAGTCACTAGCTTTTGCCTTATCCACTCAAAAGCATAAAAAGTAGAGCAAAAACTCTGGAAAAGCATAAATGCACCCTTGCCACTTAGAATAGCCATAAAAGGAAATTTTGGTCATAATTTTTCTCTAGTGGATAAGGATGGAAAATGGTGGACCTAGGAAGGTAATAAGTGGCCAAAAACATAGTTTAGAAACCTATGAATGTATTAAAATTAATTAAAAATTATATCCTAAGTATCCTGGTGGGTTTTAATGCTCTAACAGTTTCCATGTTTCTAGTGTTCGGAAGAAAATACCTACCTTTTATTTGCGAGTACCTTTGCTTGTGGATCTGTGGCCTTAGCTCGAGGGTGACTGCCATGTTGAAAGATGCATGAGCATGGCATGTCTATGGCTAGGTGGAATGTTGTCCTATTGAAGGTAGTTGCTTTTCATCAAGATGAGTATTTTTTGTTGATGTATTTGTAACTTCGGAAGATATTCTTCTATGTTTTACACTTGTACTTTATTATATCCATGATGGAGATGTATTATTCCTCCAATCAGAAGTGTCATCATTTGTATTTGTAAGTGTCGCAAGTATTGCAAGTGACACAACTTATATTAGATGGGTTATTAGACCACCGGTGTGGGGTTGGCCCTATTTGAGTCATGTGGATCGGTTATTAGGATTGCTTAGGAATTCGGCCCTTTTAGGTTATTGGAAGATCAAGTCAGTGTATAAAAAAAGAGGTTTTGTCTCTCATTCTATTCATTCACTCACTCATCCAACTTGCATTAGTTGAGAGAGGAGTGCGCACTAGTGGAGGAGGAGTAGTTGCTGGAGACATCTATCTTTTGAGTTTGATCATTGTGATCTTTGTATTGGGGCTTATTCTATCTCTACGGAAGTTGCATGGTTTTTCACCTTCTTGGTTTTCCCCAGTGAAATGCTTTGTGTCTATTGTCTCTTGTGATTCATATGTTGTACATGTTATCAAAAAATTAACATGGTATCAAAGCTGAGCTAAGAAGAAGACACTGTGCAGTTGTGGAAGCTAGGGTTTCTTAATTTTTGTGTTTCTCTCCACAAATCATAAAAGAAAGGAGGCTAGGATGAGTCTCATTTGAAGGGCACATCTTTTTATCGAGAAAGAATTCAATTCTGAGCACTTTTATTTTTTGGCCTATCATTATTGCGGGAAATTAGGGTTTCAAAGAAAGTTGGAATTTTTGGAATCCGAGACCACGGCTGGATACTCCTCAAGAAAATTGAAGTTTAGAGACCATGATTGAACTTTTTGGTTGGGTAGAAGGTTGGGCTTCATCAAACCCTAAATTGGGATTTTGATCGGGAAGGTGGAAAATTAGGGTTTTTGCAAAAGTTGAAATTTTTGGAATCTATGACCACGGCTGGATGATCCTCAGAAAAACCAAATTTTAGAGCACAAGATCGAACCTTTTTGGCTAGGTAGAACCCCGGGCAATATCAAACCCCAGTTCGGGATCCTGTCGAGAAGATCTGGAAGTTTCAAGGCAATTTTTGAGGGGTCAATTTTTGCATTTTTCAAAATAGAAGTATACCAGCTTGATCAACTAAGCAAGGCGCATCTTTCCATCCTTTCAGAAGTTTGAAATTCAAAGTTTGAATTTTTAGGGTTTGTCTGACAAACCCTAATCCAGCTCCAGATCCAGTTTTGAGCAAATCAAGTGGCAAGACCTAAATATTTTATTCCATTTGAGTTTCTCATTAAGATGTCTCACCACACCAAGCTTGAGGATAAGCTTGAAGGAGCTGACAACTTCTGAGAATGGAAGTATAGGAATGGGATAATCCTAGAAGAGAATGAATTGGACAACTACATAAGTGAAGAGGTTCCAGTTCCAGAGGGAGATGAGGCTAAGGCCTTACACAAGAAGAACTTGGTCAAGGCTAAGAGAATCATTATTGATTCTATTAAAGACCATCTCATACCTCATGTGTCTTCCCTAAATACACCTAAGGAGATGTTTGACTCCTTGACCAAGTTGTTTGAAGGAAAGAACATAAATTGGAAGATGACTCTATGGAACCAATTGAAAGGGGTAAAGTTCCAGAATGGAGATACCATCCAATCCTACTTCACCAAGGTCTCTCAAGTCAAAGAACAACTTGAGGCAGTGGATGAAGTAGTGGAGAATGGAGAAATTGTGATGACCACTTTGAATTTCCTACCTAGGTCATGGGACTCCTTCATCCAAGGTATTTGTGCTAGGAAGAAATTAATCTCTTTCAATAGACTATGGGAGTAATGTTCACAAGAGGAAGCTAGACTTGTGGCCTGAGAAGAAAAGATGGGAAGTGAATACCAAGCCCTCACAGCACACACTAAGGGAAGTAAGTTCAAGAGGGAGAAATCTTATAGCAAGAAACACTCTCACTTCCATCAGAAGTAGAAAGATCTCTCCCGTGTTCGATGCTTCACTTGTGATGAGAAAGGACATTATTCCTCAGATGTCCCAAGAATAAACAAAGCTTCAACAACAACAACAACAAGAACAACAAGAAGAGATATCATGCTCATGTTGTTGAGGATGACGAACCTACAAGAAAGAAGGCTAGGGAAGAAAGTGAAGACTCATCAAGTGACAATGAATATGTCTTAATATCTGCTCTCACAGGTACTGTTACACATGGGTGTAATGATTGGCTTATTGATAGTGGGGCTTCTAAACATATGACGGGATTGAAATAATCTCTTATGGACCTATCTGAACATGAGTCACCTCATAAGGTGAAACTTAGGGATGCCTATCAATATCCCATAAAAGGAAGTGGTGAAGCCTCCTACAAGTTAGACTTAGGGAAGTCTATAAAGATGCAAGATGTTCTATATGTACCTGGACTCAAGAAGAATCTTCTCTCCATATCATCTTTGAATGCAAAATGGATGAGAGTTGCATTTGTGGATGGCCAAGTACTTATGTGTCCTAAAGGTAAGACCATTGATGATGCAGTAGTGATTGGAGAGCAAGAGGGAGGATTGTACAAATTGAAGGGACAACCTGAACATGCCATGGTACATGAATCCATGAGCCAAGTGAACTTTGGCATAGAAGTCTTGCTCATGTTCACTATAGGGAACTACCAATTGCAAGCAAAGCAGTAGAAGGTCTTCTTGAAATCCAATCAAAGCATGAAGGTGTTTGCAAATGGTGTGCAAAAGGAAAGAACACAAAGAAGACATTTCCAAGCAGTGAAAGCAAAGCAAAAGAAATCTTGGATATTGTCCACTTTGATGTATGCGGACCAATGTCATCCAGTTCTCTGAGTGGGTATGTATATTATGTTTCTTTCATTGATGATTTATCTAGGAAGACTTGGGTTTATTTTTGAAGAACAAACATGAAGTGTTTGATAAGTTCAAGGAATTCAAAGCCTTGATAGAAAATCAAACTGATAAGAATATCAAGATCTTTAGATCCGACAATGGTAGAGAATTTACTTCAGGAGACTTCAAGAAGTTATGCAGTGATTCAAGGATTAAGAGGGAGTTGACCAATCCCTACAATCCACAACAGAATGGAGTTGCAGAAAGGAACAATAGAACAATCATGGAAGCAACACGAGAAATGGTTCATGACCAAAATCTACCCATGCACCTATGGGAAAAATTTGCAAGAATCGCAGTATATGTACAAAAAAAAGCACCACACAAGATACTTAACAACAAGACACCAGAAGAAGTTTTATCTAGTAAGAGACCAAAAGTTAGCCATCTCAGAATATTTGGTTGTCCAGTATACACATGTTCCAAAAGAAAAGAGGACAAAGTTAGATCCTTCAGGAAAGAAGGGTATATTTGTAGGGTACAGTGAAAGCTCGAAGGCATACGGAATCTACTTTCCAGGGTTCAAGAAGATTGACATCAGCAGGGATGTGACCTTTGATGAAAACTAAGCTTACATCAAATCAAGGAAGACACCTATTGAAGACTATGAAGAACCAAGGATACCCAGTACACAAGACACCATTATGAATGAAGCAATACCAAAAGTAGATTGTGAAATTGAAGATCCACAAGAACCTATAGATCCACCCCGTGAGAATAAATCTCACAAGAGGAAACCAACATGGGCTAGAGAGCTCATCCAAGATGCAGAATGGTATGGTAATCCAAAGGAAGAACACAGAGAAAGAAAAAGGACTAGTTCACACACCAACTATGTTGCCTTGCTCTGTGACATTATTAATAAAGAACCTTCCAGTTATGAAGAAGCAGTGGAAAAGACAGAATGGAAGGATTCCATGGTCGAGGAATACCAGTCGATCATGAAGAATGATGTTTGGGATGTGGTCCCAAGACCAGAAGGGAAGTCTGTGGTGACTTCCAAGTGGATCTATAAGATCAAGCATGCTTCAGATGATAGCATAGAGAAATACAAGACGAGGTTTGTTGCTCGTGGCTTCTCTCAAAAAGAGGGGATAGATTATGAAGATACTTTTTCTCATGTAGCAGATACACTTCCATCGGAATAGTACTTGCCCTGGCTACAGTGATGAAGTGGAAGATACACTAGATGGATGTCAAGACAATTTTCTTGAATGGTTTAGTCGAAGAGGAAGTGTATGTGGAGCAGCCACTTGGTTTTGAGACTCATGACAGGGAGTCATATGTGTGCATATTAAAGAAAGCCTTGTATGGCTTGAAGCAAGCACCTAGGACATTGTATGGAAGGATAGACAGCTTCCTGTCTAGTTTGGGCTTTACCAAGAGTAAAGCGGATTCCAACCTTTACTACAAGGTTGAGGAAGGAAATACAGTGATACTCCTACTGTATGTGGATGACCTGTTTGTTACAGGTGAGGATAGATTGATTGTCGACACGAAGAGGAAGCTTGATGCCGAGTTCGATATGAAGGACTTGGGTATGATGCATTACGTTCTAGGTATGGAAGTGTGGAAGAGTGTAGAAGGAATCTTCCTTGGACAAGGGAAGTATGCATTAGAGATCCTGAAGCGGTCCGGGATGATGGACTACAAATCCATGGCCACACCTATGGCATCAAACCTGAAGCTATTGTGTGATGATTCATCAGAGTCGGTTGATGTCATGGTGTATCGTCAGATGATTAGGTCCTTGATGTACCTAATGAACACGAGACCAGATATTTGCTTTGCGGTGAACACATTGAGCCAGTTCTTGACGGATCCTATATACGTTCACCTGATTGCTGTAAAGCATATTTTGAGGTACCTTAAGGGTACAGTTGACTATGGGCTCAAGTATGATGTGAATCAAAAGTTTAACCTGGAGGGTTATGTTGATTCAGATTGGGCAGGCAGTGCTGCAAATAGGAAGAGCACTTTGGGGTGCTACTTCAGTATGGGATCGTGTGTGATATCTTGGTTTAGCAAGAAGCAGTCTTGCGTAGCACTGAGTACAGCCAAAGCAGAGTATGTCGTAGCTTGTTCGGCTAGTTTTGAGGTAGTATGGCTTAGGAAGCTACTATCTGAGCTATTTGATCTCCCGTTGGATGCTACCTGTATCTTTTGTGACAACCAGAGTTGTGTGAAGTTGTCTGAGAACCCGGTGTTCCATGATAGGTCGAAGCAAATCAAGATCAAATATCACTATATTGGGGATATGGTGCAGAGAGGAGCAGTGAAGCTCCTGTATGTTGCGACGGATGAGCAGATTGCAGATGTGTTGACCAAACCACTAGCTAGAGTGAAGTTCGAGTACTTCAGAGAGAGGCTTGGTGTTCTTCAGATAGAAGACACTTCGAGGAAGAAGTGATGGGACACATTTGCAGGAGCCATTCCAAGCATGGTGGTAGGAGGATCCTTCCCATGGCTGTGGATGTAAGCGTTGTGTGATGAGCATCAGGACGATGCTCCAGTTACTGCTATGTATGATGATCAGGATGATCATGTGTGATGAGCATCAACATGGTGCTCCAGATGATATGCATCTGGGTTATGCTGTGACGATGATCAGTATGATCATGTGTGATGATATGCATCAGGACGATGCTATGACGATGATCAGGCGATGATGATGTGCGTTAGGATGATGTACTGTATGATGATGATCAGTTTGATCATGAGTATTAGGTTGATACTCTGTGGTCATGGTCAGGTTGTGTAGGTAGCATAGAAAAGATCCTGGGATATCCGATAGGTTGAGCTATGTGCTCGTAAAAGTCCTGGGATGCTCTTTAGAGTTCTTGCAGGATGTAAGACACTCTTTTAAGGTTTGGCCTAACCACATATAAAAGATCCTAGGGGATCCGATAGTTTGTGCTCGAATGCTCTTTCGAGGTTTTTTGGTGGTGGTCACATGTAAAAGATCCTGGGAGATCCAATAGTTTGTGCTCGGATGCTCTTTCGAGGTTTTGTGATGGTCACATGTAAAAGATCCTAGGAGATCCGATAGTTTGTGCTCAGATGCTTTTTCAAGGTTTTGTTGATGCACGTAATCAGTCCTAAGGATTCCACAGTATAGCCAAAGATGATGAAGACCTACAGGAGGCTAGGCCTACAACCAGCATGAAAAAGGGCAGGTTTTATAGAACTTCCTATGACGAGAAGAATCATGAGATAGGCCAGTGAACGAGATTTCGATGTACAACAGCAGTGACGATGATGCTCCGTGATCCAGTGAAGATGATCTAGCTCCATAATTGAAGAATTGTGCCAATATGTATTGATGACTTGTGTCTAGAGAATACATTCCTAGTTAAGAGGGAGTGTTGATGTATTTGTAACTTTGGAAGATATTCTTCTATGTATTACACTTGTACTTTATTATATTCATGATGGAGATGTATTATTCCTCCAATCAGAAGTGTCATCATTTGTATTTGTAAGTGTCGCAAGTGTTGCAAGTGATGCAACTTATATTTGATGGGTTATTAGACCACCGGTGTGGGGTCAACCCTAGTTGAGTCATATGGATGGGTTATTAGGATTCCTTAGGAAGTCGGACCTGTTAGTTTATTGGTATTTCAAGTCAGTGTATAAATAGAGAGGTTGTGTCTCTCATTCTATTCATTCACTCACTCATCCAACTCGCATTAGTTGAGAGAGGAGTGTGCACTAGTGGAGTAGGAGTAGTTGCTGGAGACATCTATCTATTGGGTTTGATCATTGTGATCTTTGTATTGGGACTTATTCTATCCTTGAGGAAGTTGCGGAGTTTTTCACCTTCTTGGTTTTCCTCAGTGAAATGCTTTGTGTCTATTGTCTCTTGTGATTGATATGCTGTACATGTTATTCTCTTAGTGATCCTAGATAATGTTTGAATGAAATTATCGGAAAATTAACATTCTTGTACATGCTTATTTACTGGAATTTCTAATATATATATATGTATGTATGTATGTTCCCATGGAGATGATTTTAGTGTTGATTACATGGCTGTAGGAGACAACAGTAGATGGAAGCCTTCATATCTGGGTTTTTTTAATGTTAATATGGCTATAGGTGGCAATCAATAGATCTGATTTTTAACACTACTAATATGGTTGATTGTGGAGACCTATAGATATGTTTATTTATATTGTTTATCGTGGCTTTTAGACTTGATTATTTTAAAGTTTAAAAGGTTGTAATAGATCTGATATATCATGTTTGAAAATATGCTAATATTATGGTCATATCTAGTTGCATTTCATGCTTGCTTTTACCTTGCATAACATGCACTTTGGGGAATGATATTCGTTTGAATTCGTGCATTTGATTTTTAAAGGTTGTTTTCTTTATTTTATTGGATTTTGGCATGTTTTCTTAGCCATAGTTACCCTTATTCCGTTGTGAATTACCTTGATTCAACCTTCCCCTTGGGTTCTTAGGTGACCTCCACCTTGCTTTAGGGGTTCAGGTCATCACATATGTATTATTCCCTTTCTTTGATTAGTTTGTTATAGTATATCTAGATGACATATTGGATTATAGTGAAACCTAGGAAGAACATATTTCACATATCAAATGTTAAATTTTGAGCATTAGTTCACAATACTCTAGGATCTTTACTGAGAGAATAACATGTACAGTATATCAATGCATATCAATCAGAACAAGTATGTCAATCATCACAAGAAGCAAAAGCATGAGAGACAATAGACACAGAGTTTCCGTGGGGAAAACCCTAAAGTGAAAAACCCCACAACTTACTCAGAGATAGATAGAGCAATAGCTCAACCAAAGTACAAGAGATAGACTCCTCTTAGCAACTGATCCTCCTCCTCACATGTGCGCCACTTTTCGAGTGAAGGAAGTGTGAGTTCTGAGTGATCCAAATAGAGATCTCCCAATCTCTATTTATACTTGTCATGTTTTCCCAATAATCTTATGGGGCCGACTTGTCTAGCTAGGTGCAATAACTTCATATTACATTATATCGGGCCAACCCCTTACAAGGTGGTCTAATAACCCATCGTCAAGTTAACACACTTGCGACAATTGCCAATACAAATGACGACACTTCCGTATAGAGGAATAATACATCTCTATAGGGGTACAATAAATATATAGATGAAATACATTCCGAAGTTACATATACATCAACACTCCCTCTTAACGAGGAAGGTATTTCTCGACACAGATCATATAGCACAAGTCTTATTCTTTGGATCATCATCATCGATGCATCATCCTCAAATCATCGTTAATGCTACTGCTATCTCAATCAATCTCTCAATATACTCGTCATAGGAATTTCTACAGAGCCAGTCCTTTTTCATACTGGATGTAGGCCCACCACCTATAGGTCTTCATCATCACTGGCCATACTGTGGAATCCTCAGGACTTATTACGTGTGTCACAAAACCTCGAAAGAGAATCCTAGGATGTTATGGGTACACAACTCCGACCTATCGGATCTCCCAGGGCACAAATTACATGTGACTATCACAAAACCTTAAAAGAGTCTCTTGACTAGCAAGAACCCTAAAGAGCATCTGAGGCATTTTTCATCCTGTCTAGATCTCCAGGACTTATTACATGTGACCCCCACCACAAAACCTCGCAAGAGCATCCCAGGATGTTACGGGTACACAACTCCAACTTGTAGGATCTCCCAGGGCACAAATTACATGTGGTCATGGCAAAACCTCGAAAGAGCATCCCAGGATGTTACGGGTACACAACTCCGACCTGAAGGATCTCCCAGGGCGCTATTATATGCCATTGGACAAAACCTTGAAAGAGCATCCCAGGATGTTATGGGTACACAACTCCGACCTGAACGATCTCCTAGGGCGCTATTATATGTCCTCTCAGAGCAACGTATCGAAAGAGTAACCCAGGATGTTACGGGTACACAACTCCAACCTAGAGGATCTCCCAGACATGCTCATTTGCACAACCTGTTCCACGGCCATAGAGTATCATCCTGATACTCACCATACATCATCCTGATGTACACATGATCATCCTGATCATCATCACTGCATCATCCTAATGCATGTGATCTAGAGCAACATCCTGAAGCTCGTCAACCATGATCATCCTGATCATACAATGCATCTACTTGATGCATACTCGGTATCTACCTGATACATATCACCATACACAGTGTATCCACCTAATACATACATAGATACATGATCCACACAATGTATCTACCTGATACATATCAACATACATGATCTACCTGATCATACAATGTATCCACCTGATACAAATACAGATACATGGTCCAAGCATCCAACATGATGTGTACATACATAAATGATCCAATTGATCATATCCAGCATCCAACATGATGCGTACATACATAAATGATCCAACTGATCATATCCAGCATCCAACATGATGCATACATACATAAATGATCCAACTGATCATATCCAGAATCCAACATGATGCATACACATACATACAGAGCAGAAACTAGAACATCATCCTGATGCTCATCATCCAGCGCTTACATCCATAGCCATGTGAAGGATCTCCCTTCCACCATGCTAGGAATGGCTACAGCAAATGTCTCCATCACTTCTTGCTCGAAGTGTCGTCGATCTGAAGAACACCAAGCCTCCCTCTGAAGTACTTGAACTTCACTCTGGCTAGTGGCTTCGTCAACACATTTGCAATCTGCTTGTCCGTCGCAACATACAGGAGCTTCACTACTCCTCTCTACACCATATCCTTGATATAGTAGTATTTGATCTCTATGTGTTTCGACCTGTCGTGGAACACTAGGTTCTCAGACAGCTTCACACAACTCTAGTTGTCACAAAAGATACCAGTAGTCTCCAGTGGGAGATCAAATAACTCTGACAGTAGCTTTCGAATCCATACTGCCTCACAACTAGCCAAACAGGCTACAACATACTCTGCCTCGACTGTACGCAGTGCTACGTAGGACTGCTTCCTACTAAACCAAGAGATCACACCTGATCCCATACTGAAGCAGCACGCAGATGTGCTCTTCCTATCTGCAGCACTTCCTGCCCAGTCCAAATCAACATAACCCTGCAGGTTAAACTTTTGATTCGCATCATACTTGAGCCCATAATCAACTGTACCCTTCAGGTACCTCAGAATATGCTTTACAGCAACCAGGTGAACACTCCTCGGATTCATCAGGAACTGGCTCAATGTGTTCACCGCAAAGCAGATATCTGGTCTCGTGTTCATCAAGTACATCAAGGACCCAATCATCTGACGATACATAGAGACATCAACCGGCTCAGATGAAGCATCACATAGAAGCTTCAGGTTCGATGCCATAGGTGTGGCCATGGAATTGAAATCCATCATCCCGAACCTCTTCAGGATATCTACTGTATAATTCCCTTGTCCAAGGAAGATCCCATCTGCACTCTTCCACACCTCCATACCTAGAAAATAGTGCATCATCCCCATGTCCTTCATATCGAACTCGACATTAAGCTTCCTCTTTGTATCGACAATCAGTCTATCATCTCCTGTTATAAATAGGTCATCCACATATAGGAGTAGTATCACAGGATTTCCTTCCTCAACCTTGTAGTAAAGGGTGGAATCCGCTTTACTCTTGGTAAAGCCCAAACTAGATAGGAAACTGTCCATCCTACCATACCAAGTTCTAGGAGCTTGCTTCAAGCCATACAAGGCTTTCTTCAATTTGCACACATACGATTCCCTGTCCTGTGTTTCAAAACCGAGTGGCTACTCCACATACACTTCCTCTTCAACTACACCATTCAAGAAATCAATCTTGACATCCATCTGTTGTATCTTCCATTTCATCGCTGCAGCCAGGGAAAGTACTGATCTGATGGAAGTGTACCTATCTACAGGAGCAAAATTTTCTTCATAATCTATTCCCTCTTTCTCAGAGAAGCCACGAGCTACGAATCTTGCCTTGTATTTCTCTATGCTTCCATCTGCAACATTCTTAATCTTGTAAATCCATTTGGAAGTCACAACAGACTTTCCTTCAGGTCTTGGGACAACATCCCAAACATCATTCTTCATTATTGATTGGTATTCCTCGACCATGGCATCCTTCCATTCTTTCTTTTCCGCTGCTTCTTCATAACCGGAAGGTTCTTTGTTCATGATATCACAGAGTAAAGCAACATAGCTGGTATGTGATCTAGTTCTCTTCTTTGCTCTGTGTTCTTCTTCTAGAATGCCATATCTTTCTGCATCTTGAATGAGCTCTCTAGCCCATGCAGGTTTCCTCTTGTGAGAGTCCTTCTCACGAGGTGGATCTATAGGTTCTTGCGGATCTTCAATTTCACGATCAACATTTGGAATTGCTTCAGTCATGGTAGTGTCTTGAAATCTAGTTTCCTTGGGTTCTTCATAATCTTCAACAGGTGTCTTCCTTGGTTTGATGAATGCTGAGTTTTCATCAAATGCTACATCTCTGTTGACATCAATCTTCTTGAACCCTAGAAAGTATATTCCATTAGAGAAATTTTGAGGTCAAAAAAGGGCCTCAAAACAAAGAAAATGTACTATAAAATACAACCAATCACATTCTAGTAGATGACATCATCCCCCTTGGTGAGGTGGCATTGCATGAGTTAAGAATGCTTATTTGTCAAATTTTCTATGGTGGATGAAAACACATAGTTAACCAAGGTAGTGGTGTAAGTACTTTTAAGTCATAAAGTAAAGTACTCATAATGATAGTCTTTTCATAAAATAATATTATTGTCATTTTCAAGTAAAGTACTCATAATGAATGTCTTTTCACACTTTCACATAAAATAATATTATTGTCATTTTCAAGTGAAGTACTCTTAATTCATAAAGAAAGTCCTTTCACATTTTTTTATAAAATAATATATTATCATTTTTATGTTTTTAATTTTAAATTATATATTCACTCCATTCTATTTAATAACATAATGTCAAACTAATAAAGAATAATAATAGATTTAATAAATAATAATAATAATAATAATAATGCAATGTGGATTATAATAATATTATTGACATTTTACATGTAAATAAATTCTCAATTAAATTACATTATTAAATTCATGAGAAAAGTACTAAATATAAAAAGTCAACATAAAATTTTAAAAAAAACTCTTAAAAATGTTTTTTATTATTTAATTTCATTTGCAAGTTCAAGACAAATAAATGTTAAAGGACAATACATTTTTGGGAATTTACAATGAATCTTAGTCACATCAATGTAGAATTATTTTATTAATTTTATTTCTAGTGAATTTTGAAAAGTAACTCAACCATGGTTATTTATATTGTGCATAGAAAATAGTGTGGGAGGTGACTTGTCATATATACCTACCCCATAAAACCCCCAATTCATAATATTTTAATATATCTCATATTTTTGTAGTACATCTCTTAGGAGGCCCTTTTTTGACCTCAAAATCTCTCTAATGCTGTAAGCCTTCGAGCTTTCACTGTAACCCACAAAGATACCCTTCTTTCCTGAAGGATCCAACTTGGTCCTCTTTTCCTTTGGGACATGTGTATATACAGGACAACCAAATATTTTGAGATGGCTGACCTCAAGTTTCTTACCAGAGAATACCTCTTCTGGTGTCTTGTTGTCCAATATCTTGTGGGGTGTTCTGTTCTGCATATATACAGCTGTCCTAGCTGCGTCTGCCCATAGATGCATAGGTAGATCCTGGTCATGCAGCATTGCCCATGCTACTTCCATGATTGTTCTATTCTTTCTTTATGAAACTCCATTCTGTTGTGGATTGTAAGGAGCAATCAACTCCCTCTTAATCCCTGAATCACTACATAGCTTCTTGAAGTCATTTGAAGTGAATTCTCCATCATTGTCGGATCTGAAAGTCTTAATTCTCTTATTAGTTTGGTTCTCCATCAAGGTTTTGAATTCCTTGAACTTATCAAATACTTCATCTTTGTTCTTCAAGAAGTAAACCCAAGTCTTCCTGGAGAATTCATCAATGAAAGAGACATAGTAAACATACCCACTTAGAGAACTAGATGACATCGGACCGCATACATCAGAGTGGATGATTTCCAAGATACTTTTAGCCTTGCTTTCACTGCTTGGAAATGCCTTCTTTATGTTCTTTCCTTTTGCACATCCTTTGCAAACACCTTCATGCTTGGTCTTGATTTCAGGAAGACCTTCTACAGCTTTACTTGCAATTGGTAATGCTCTATAGTGCATATGTGCAAGTATTCTATGCCAAAGTTCACTTGGTTCCATGGAATCATGCACCATGGCATGTTTAGATTGTCCCTTCAATTTATACAAACCTCCCTCTTGCTCTCCAATCACCACCGTATCATCTATGGTATTTCCCTTTGGCCACATTAGGACTTGGCCATCCACAAATGCAACCCTCATACCTTTTGCATCCAATGCAGATATGGAGAGAAGGTTTTGCTTGAGCCCAGGCACATAAAGCACTTCTTTCATCTTCAAAGACTTTCCAGACTCTAGGTTGTAGGAGGCTTCACCACTTCCTTTGATGGGGTATTGATAGTCATCCCCAAGTTTCACTTTATGGGGTGATTCATGTTCAGATAGATTTACAAAAGATTCTTTAAACCCAGTCATGTGTTTGGAAGCCCCACTGTCAATAAGCCAATCATTACAACCATGAGAAATAGTACCTGTGAGAGCAGAGATTAGAACATACTCTTCTTTGCTTGATGAATCATCATCACTTTTTGCTCTAGCCTTCTTCTTTGGAGGTTCATCATCTTCAGCAGCATGAGTATGGTACCTTCTTTTGCTGCCCTTATTCTTCTTGTTGAAGTTGTTGTTGTTGTTGTTGTCCCTTTTGTTCTTGGGACATTTTGAAGCAAAGTGACCCTTCTCATTGCATGTGAAGCACCTTAGATCCTTCTTATTCTTTTGGTGATAGTGAGTGGATCTCTTCTGCTGAGAGTGCTCGTTTTTAGGCTTTCTTCTTTTGGTGTGAGCTGTGCGAGATTGATATTCACTACCCATCTTTTCTTCTCGTGCTACAAGCCTTGCTTCTTCTTGAGAGCATGCCTCCCACAGCCTACTGAAAGAGATCAGTTTCTTTCTTGCACAGATTCCTTGAATAAAGGAGTCCCATGACCTAGGTAGGCCATTCATAGTGGTCATAACAACTTCACCATTGTCCACTACTTCATCCAAAGCTTCAAGTTGTTCCTTGATCTGAGAGACCTTGGAGAAGTAGGATTGAATGGTCTCTCCATTCAACATCTTGACCCCTTTCAATTGATTCTGCAGAGTCATCTTCCGATTTATGTTCTTCCCTTCAAATAACTTGGTCAGGGAGTCAAACATCTCCTTGGGTGTCTTTAGAGATGAAACATGTGGTATGAGATGGTATTTGATAGAATCAACAATGATTCTCTTTGCCTTGACCAAGTTTTTCTTATGCAAAACCTTAGCCTCTTCATCCTCTGGGATAGGGAGCTCAGAGCTGATGTAGGAGTCCAATTCATTTTCTTCCAGGATTAACGCAATCCTATACTTCCAGGCTCAGAAGTTATCAGCCCCTTCAAGCTTATCCTCAAGCTTGGTGTGGTGAGACATCTTAAAGAGTACTTCAAATGGAAATAGAAAAGATTTAGGTCTTACCACTTGCTTTGCTGAAAACTGGATCTAGTCCCGGATTAGGGTTTGTGGGAAAAAACCCTAAAAATTCAAAATGTGAATTTCAACTTTCTGAAAGGATAGAAAGATGCGCCTTGATGATCTGATCAGCCTGGTGTATTCATAATTTGAGATCTGCAAGGCCTTACCCTTCATAAATGCCTTTTAGTCTTCCCTGGTTCACTAGGGAGGACCCTGAGTTAGGGTTTGAGTTTCCTGGAGATTTACTTAGACAAAATTATTGATCCAAAGCTCTAAACTTTGATTTTTCCAAGGCGCTTCCATCTATGTCTTCAGATTTCAGAAATTCCTATTTTTGTGGAAACCCTATTTTTTAGGGCCAAAACTGAAAATGCTCAGAATTTAATTCTGATTGGACAGATAGATTCTCCTTGATGAGTAGAGTCAATCTACTATACTTCTTTTCCAAAATCTGTGTAGAGAAACCAAATAAAGAAGAAACCCTAGTTTCCATTACTACACAATGTCTTCTTCTCAGGTTAGCTCTGATACCATGTTAAATTTTGAGCATTAATTCACAATACTCTAGGATCTTTACTAAGAGAATAACATGTACAGTATATCAATGCACATCAATCATAACAAGCATGTCAATCATCACAAGAAGCAAAAGCATGAGAGACAATAGACACAGAGTTTCCGTGGGGAAAACCCTAAGGTGAAAAAACCCACAACTTCCTCAGAGATAGATAGAGCAATAGCTCAACCAAAGTACAAGATATAGACTCCTCTTAGCAGCTGATCCTCCTCCTCACATGTGCGCCACTTTCCGAGTGAAGGAAGTGTGAGTTTTGAGTGATCCAAATAGAGATCTCCCGATCTTTATTTATACTTGTCCTGTTTGCCTAATAATCTTATGGGGCCGACTTGTCTAGCTAGGTACAATAACTTCATATTACATTATATCGGGTCGACCCCTTACAAGGTGGTCTAATAACCCATCGGCAAGTTAACAAACTTGCGACACTTGTCAATACAAATGATGACACTTCCATATAGAGGAATAATACATCTCTATAGGGGTACAATAAATATATATATGAAATACATTCCGAAGTTACATATACATCAACATCAAACAGGTGTTGGATACCTTGAGAAGACATCAATTGGTACCAAACCTTAAGTGTCCTACTCCTACAAATGTCACTGAAGTTAGGATATTTTTTGGGGTAGCACAATAAATTTGGAAGTTCATAGCTTCCTTTTTGGTTGTGGTTGCACCTATCCATTCCATAATATCTAGTAGCAAGGAGTTCTAGTGGGGGAAGAATCAGCATAAATCCTTTGAAGGGATCAAGTGGAATATCACTTAGGCCCTAGTTCTCACGTTTCCTTTATTTGACTAATCATTTAGAATTGTATATAGATGCAAGTGGGTATTCTATGGGATTGGTTTTGATGCAATGAGGGAGGCTAGTATGTTATCATTTTGAAATGCTCCATGCTGGCATCTTGAACTACCTTACATATGATAAGGAACTCTATGCCTTGTGTTAACGCCTAAATATCGCACACATGTGACATTTCAATGAATCTTTCAGTAAGGCGTCATCAACATAAAGAATGCAGTTCACCAGAGGCATCCTAACCAAATCCAAAAGACAACATGAGTCCAAAGTGCCAAAAACTAGTCAAAAGAATGGATTGCATGGCTAAATCAATGTTCACCCATGCTATAGTGCATATTATCAGTACAATGCCCGCATGATACCCACATGGCTATTCCTTTGATAGTCACGTTACTGTCAAATAGATGGGACCACCTACTTCCCATGGCACATTAAAGGCTCCATCATATCCAAGGATATGAATTTGGCTCCTCACACACTTGGTGGCATTAACTTGACCCCTTGGTGTACCTTGGAACTAGTTCATGGAGTACATGAGTTCACATTTGGATCTAGTTATTTGTTGGCCACATATTGGCCTATAAAAGGAAGCCATTGGCATGCATTTTGTAGAGAGAAATCAAGAGCAAGGTTATCCTACCTTTGTAATAATTCCCAAGCTCTCTTCCCACTTTCCCTCAAGGGGAAAGAGTTCCTCTCCATTGTTCTACCATTCACTTCGCATATAGTTTGGACAAGAAAGGCCTCCCTAAGGGAGATTCTTGGATTTGCTTGAAGCCCACACCTCCTAGGTGTTGTACAACTTGACCATTGGAAATACAAAGTGGTTTGGAATACCTTGGATTGTTGTTGGAGTTTGCATTCCCCCCCCATCTCTTTTTATTTCGCATTTTATTCAAGTTTCTTTGTTTTTTGTGAATTACACTAACAATCTATTACAGGATCACTTGGAGGAAAACCAAACACACACCCCATAGTGGCTCCAACGATTGAGGCCTTGCTGCAGCCTACAAGGCCGAGCCCCTTACTAAGTGGATGAGTGCACACTTGTTCATTTTTTTCCACAATAGTTCTAATGGCGAATCCACTTGTTTTTTGTTATTTCTTTTAAACTAGGTTGTTTTATGCTAAGTAATTAATTCTGGGATTTTATCATTAGCAAGAGATCGGACCTACCACCTCTTGCTCCAAAATTTGTCCCTTTATCGGCCCCAATTATTTTTTACACAGTAGAGTGGATCCCGGCCTCTTGGTCATGCTACTAGTGTGGAAACACCTTTGATAGTCATGCTACCAGTGCAGGTAATCAGTTCACGACTCGCGTGAAATCCCATAGGTTGACTTGCGAACCTTGTCTGTGTTACACGCATGCTACCAGCGCACTTGTTTTGTAATTCTCCATGCTACCACGCGGCAGAGTGTTGTTTGGACACGCTATAGTCTTTTAATTTTCTTTTTATCTACATACTGCAATCTGGTAGTCCCATTGCTTCTTAATAATGAACTTAAATTAAGTTAATTCACAATAATTGCTTACTTTTCTTGTAAATAGTCCACATAGACCAAGATTAGGAAGTAAAGAGTTCATCTCTCTTGAAACTTACTTAGTTAAATGGCTTTGAGCATTTCAACGGGCCTCGTTGTTGTCACTAGTATTCAATATCATTCTTGTTTATGCACAATTGACAAGTTTTTAGGATAAAGGCTAGTGTAGAATCCACTTTTTTCCCTCAAGCAAAGACCTAAAGACTCTTGTCTCCCATAGTATGCTCTTCACCTCACACTTCTTGTGAGCTTGGTGAATCAGAAAAGGGCGAGAAGTGTGAAATACCTCCATTACACACTTTTTAATTAGTTAGCATTTTGATTTGCAAAGCAACTTGAGCATCTTTTAGAGTTGAAAGTACATTTACTTTTTGCATTTACTTTATATACTCGTCTACTTACTTTGTCAACAATCAATTTGCATTCATCACATTTGTTTGCACCACTAGCACACACTAAAATACATAAAGACTCTTCTGATCTTAGTATGCTCTTCTTAATTCGCACTTCTTGTGAACTTGGTGAATTAGAAATGTAGGAAACCTATCTTACACTCCTTGAGTGAAATTCAAACCCATTAAAAATCAAATTTGTAATTGTCCAACCAACTAAAATCCTCCACAAGATTTCACAAAATAACATTTTAGTTAGGTAGGATTGATTGGGATAGGAATCCATTAATGCTCACTAATCTAGTTTCATTAGCGATATTTTGAAACATAACATTGTTGTCTTATAGGGTACTTACAAAATCCTGGTATAAGCAAGTGTTAAAGGAAAAACCGGATCATAAGTTTTATGTGACCAATGAGATGAAATCCAAGGTATAGCTTCCCTAATCTCCCATATAATTCAGTCAACTCGTTGTAGGGAGATGACGCTATACCATACAGGCTGAAACACTGATCCACACTTGACGCAAGGTATCTTCGTGGCCCAACTTAGGATATCACCGAGGAGAAATTGTGTGTGTAATTGAATCTTGAAGTTAGCTATTTCTTTTGGGAAGTGTTTCCAAGTATTCTTCATTGGTGTTATCACTCATAAATTTTTCTTTGACTACTACAGAAAATATCCAAGGTAACCTCAAACCAATCTTTAGGATGAAAACTAGCCTTTTTCTATCCAAAGGGAACTCCCTGTACGAGTCTTCTATTCAAAGTCACTATAACAACAACTCATGTCTTTTAAAACAATGACCAGATATTTAACTATAATGAGGGTTATCAAAATGGTTGAATTAGGAATAAAACCATTTGTCATGGAGTCAATACATACATATCTCAAAATTATTTAGAGATTGGTGGTAGGATAAATCATTCACAGAGGCAAAGTAGGTATCATTTCTTCAGAAAAATAACAATTTAAGAAAGGTAGAAGATCAAAGAAACCAATTTATTAACACATAGCATCTAACTAGGATGAATTATGCATCAATATGGAAGAAATAACATTGACAATATTTAAATGTGTGAATCAGAGCATATAAAATGAATTCTAACTCACATAGTTCATTCAAATATGAGGCAAGGTGATAAAATGGTTAAAACAAGAAATACATTCACATAAGAGAAATTAATAGACCGAATAAAAGTGATAACATATGAATCTCTTCTCCATATAGACTTGTACCTTTTCTCTTTATTAAAGTCTTTTCAAAAAATATTACATCACTAGGTTTTTCTTTCTCTCAGATCCAATCCTGATTACATTGTAAAATTAAAAATTTATACAAAATGTTCTATAAGCAAACCCTAACTGATTTTTTGCTAAGAATAGAAATTTCAAAGAAGTTCCTAAACTTCAGGAGCATTTTCTCTGCTGTCGACTATGTCTATAGTGCGTCTCTCCAACAGTGAATTTATTTGATTTGGACTGCCTATGTGGCAACTTGGGAAGATAACAAAAGGAAACTGCAACTACATTTCAAATTGGGACATCTGGATATTTACTATTGATATAACCTATATTTAGTTTTCCCAAATTTTCAACAATCTTCCACTGCTCTTGGTTCAGGATTTCATAGTCCATCATCTATTTAATCATCACCTCCAATTCTATGCAAGCTATGTGAGATATAGGTGGCAATTTTTTTTTAATCAACGGGAATTGATCAAATATCTCGAAATCATTAGTTAAATTTTCAATTATTTCTTTTCCAATTAGTCCTTTGGTCAAACCATCGAATTTTGAGTGATCCATGTGAGCTTGTACTATTAAACCGTGATAGTTTTCTTGAGAAATCAACCTTCCATCATGTCATCCCCAAAAGAGGGTAAACCATTCTCAAAGAGTTTCTGAAATAATTTTTTAAAACTTTGAACTTTTTTTTTAATAGAAACAGAGGAGAGTATATATAGATAAAAGGCTATGCACAACCATTCATTACAAAATTTGAAACCAACATTCTGCTTCTGAGAGGGGAAAACTGCAGAATTTGGAAGAGTTTGTGTCATTGTAAGCTTTGCATCTAAACTTCCTATAACTTCTGTTCATAGCATTGGGATAAAACCTTACAAACTAATTACATAGCAGTAGGCAAAAATACATTCAAAAGTTGTAATTCAAAGAAACCTGATGGGAAAAGACATTAACCGAAATTCTGCTGTTGAACCGAGGTAGCATCTAGCATTTCCTGATTGATAGTTGGGGCATCCTGAACATGGTTGTGTTGTGACTTGCTAATGAAAACAGAGGTATTTTCCTTGATACTGTCCACTTTTCCCATTAATCCAATGATGTTTCGTTCCAAATCGTCCATTCTGGACTCCTGGCAGGAGAGCCGGGAGTGGATGTATTTGTTTTCCACTGCCAATTCCTCATTCTGACGAGCAGTGGTGCAAACCGAAGAGTAATTCCTGCACATGTATGTTTTTACCTCCGCGGTGAGCTGACTGAGCGTGGCGATAGCTTCTCTTACCCCATCCATATTGCATTCAATTGAGATAGATGGAAAAATGGAGGACGCACCAGCTTCCGAGGTCAACCAGGAATCGAAATCAGGGTCGGATAAACAAAGCTATCTGAGAGCGGGAATGAAAACTAGAGAATTGGGGAAACGGTCCATATTTTGTTCTGATAACCCACTGCGAGCCTAAAGCATTAAATGCTTGAGCGTGCGAGCTGAGAGAGCCATGTGAAGAGCACATGGAGGGTGGCATGTCAGCCAAGGAGATGCATGAACTTGACCAAGTTGTCTTCCATTAAGGGGAATCGTTCAATTCTTTGAGAACCTTGGAGAAGTTAGAAAATCCATATTCCTTGTAACCATTAGGGTATGAAAAGGTGTCCTCTTACATTGTTAAGATTAACTTGTCCTTTTTTCATAGAGGCTCCTATATTTTCCAAGTTGTCTACTATGGGATTAAGCTCTCTCAGAACATGAAAGTATTTAGTGTCATTGGGGAGAGAGAGATACTTGAGTCTTCTTCAGACTCTTTGAATCTTAGATCATCTTGAGGTGGTTCCATTCCTCATAGCGTGGATGACATGCCTAGAGTCTCCAAAGACATGTAGATTCCTTGAATTGAGGGTGGAAGCTTTTTCAAGGGAGTGATACATCTCCAACCACTCGGCTTCATTATTTGTTTTGATGCCTAGTCCCCAAGAGAAATCTGCGACTTTATTTCCTCCGGGATCGTAAATGATCCCCCCCGCACCTGCCTCCCCCTTTTAAAACTTTGAACTTGAAGGAGTATCTATTTGGATTTATCTTGTACCTCTCTAACATGATTATGTTTGCCAATAATTCTTATTTCCCAAATAATAATCATAGGTCTGTCTTTAATTCCCAAATTATGCATACCTATTTGAGTCAGAGTATTTAAGAAACTAATTGTATTTTGAGTTGTCTCTGAATGCCTTTTATTCAATGTCTCATTTGCCACCTTACATCTTTGGAAAACTATGTTTGCTACATCTTTGTCATCAATAAAATTTAATTGTGACCAAAATTTGGTAATTTCCACTGAGAGTGAATCCCATATAAGGTGCTTATATCCTTGCAAGGGAAGTTTACTTTTTAGTTTATCTTTTAATTCATCAATCCTTTTCTGCAACTGCTTTCTTTCAATCAAAGATTTATTCTTTTCCTCAATGTTTTGAATTAACTCTTGTTTGAGTTTCTGGTTTTCTCCTTTGAATTCTTCAATTTCTACATATTTCAAGCTAATCTGAGACATGCCATTGGTCAATTCTTCTATGGAAGATCTATCTATTTGCTTTTCGTCTGTGCATAAAAAATGATTTTTTGGCTCCACTGGTACTCGCATTTCTTCAACTTGATTTGTATTTAGCACTGAGATTTGTGTCAATAATTCAGATTTTTCTTTTTCCCAAGTTTGTTTCTCATCCTATAATTTCAACATCTTACCCTTGTAGTCCATCATTTCTTAATATACAACCTCTTTTTCTTGTTGTAATGCTATCAACTCAGAAGATTGTACCTGCTGAGTATTTGGGACCTTTAACTTTTTCTGGAGCATTTGAATGGTATTTTCTTTTTCATCAAGGATATTTTTGGTGCACTGAGTGTTTCCTGGATCTGACCCTATAGTCATAAGGTCATCTTGTAGTCTCTTAATTTGGACTAGATTTTCTTTATTCCTCATTTTTTCTTGCCTTAGCTAACCCTCTATCTTTCCTATTATTGACTACAGCTTATAAATTTTCAAAGTTGATTGTAACAAATTGGACTAAAAAACATCTCATGTTTGTCTATGCAATTGGATCTTATCTGGAACATTAATATCATCAAGTTTAACTTCCATCTCAGATACTTTCTCATCATTTACAACTGCAAATCTTATAGTGTTTCTCTCTTAATCCTTAACTTTGACAAGGGAAACTTTATGATCCGTCAACTTCCTTACTTGTGGGAAAAACTTTTGAGTTTCTTCTAAAGATTGCTTTTTTTATGCATATTGTGAAAGTAAATCAAATCTGGATTTAAACTGAGAACTGGTTCCAGATCCTTTTATTTCTAAAAAGGAATATTTTTTTATATTTACAGGTGGTTGCAAAAACAAAGTAATTTTTTTGAAACAACTGGATCTTTCTCTTCCATACTGATAATTTCCTTATGATGTTCTATTTTAGTCTTTTTACTTGAAACTTCTCCATCAATTTCCATGCCATCAACCTCTGAAATAGCTCTTTTATTGGTAACATCAGATTTAGCTAGTGTCTGAACCAACAATGCCAAATTACTTGTTTATTCTACTTTTTCTTCCTTTGCTTCCCCTTGATATTGTTCAAATTTCAATAAATTTGATATTTTATCTAATCCTTCCACTATTTTATGATCAAAATATTTGTTCCTATTTTGTTGTCTCCTCTGTGCTATACATGATGTGGATCATAATCAATTCTTTCAGCTTCTTGAAAATCCATGACCTTTAACAAATTTTCCACTATAGATAGAGATTCCTTATTCCTTATGATGAATGGACCAAATTTAAGGGGAAATTTCACATTGTATGGTTTTTTAAAAACACCAAATTGTTCTTCTTCTGAATATAACCTCTTCCTGATGAATTCTAAAGAAAAAGGCATCGGTTTCAAGAAGGTTCGCAAATGGTATGGTGCTCCAGTAAATCCATATACTCTAATATTAGTATGTTCCTTGTACAAAATCCAATCACTTGTTCGACTTTCTGGTGTAGGCTAAAACATTTCTTTCATATATTCTAATAATCTGGGTAGTTCAATGTCAAAAATCATTATGTAAACTTCTAACATGATTGTATTGGTAAATTCAAATATATTGATATGCTTTGGAAGATCAGAAGAGAACATAGTGCCGATAAACTTCAATTCATAAACATTTGAGCATAAGAACAGGTTCAAGAGATAAGACTGATATCTGAAATGTTTTAATTCATAGAAATTCACCAGCTGAGCATGAATAACTTCAGCCAGGAACTCATCAAAATTAAAGTGACATGTTGGACTTGACTATGACTCAGCTGAATTGACTTGCAGAAGGAAACCTAACATAACTTCCATGACTAACTTATCATTATCGAGACCTAAAACTTGACTCAACAAGGACAAGACTAATTGGATATCCTCTCGAAAGACAACAATAGTTAAAGGAAGGGAAAGGTTTTCATGTGGTTGACCGATTTTTCATAACCCATGACATAAATTTTATGTTATCTTCCGAGCTACAACCTCTATACAATTTGACCAAGCCTTCTTCACTAAATGACTCAGGGTTTGGGGGAAAAGTTTTAGGTACACCTAAGACTTCATGAATAGTTTGTGCATTGACTCGACATAGGATTTTGGTCGTCTTAACATTTATAATTACCCTTTTGGCCTGTGAGTAGTTTGTCGCACACCAACCAACGAACTTGGGGAAGTGTAGGGTTTGTTTGATGCAAAAATAGTGCAAAAAAGAGCTAAAAACGTTCAATATGTCTCTTCCGTGTGACTTAAACTCCATTAATCTTTCTTTGGACTATGAAATGCTACTTATAGACATAAATGGGTAAAAAGTTTCTCTCTCTCTATCAACTATAACTTCTTCTTTTTCATCTAAAGCTTCGCAGAGTAACACTGATTCTTGAATTTGCTCCATAAAGACAAGAAATTTGAAAACACATAGTTTGGAGCTACCTGTGGACGGAACTTGCGAACAGGAAGAGTTTGGAGTTGACTGTTATAGGTCAAATTTGCACTTCTCCGTCCATGATCACATTGCTCTATTGATCACACAAAAGGACACCATGGATTGAAGAGCTAGGTTGGTCTAGATGACTTACTGCTAGAACTACACTCTTCAGCTAAAAATCTTACTTTATCTACTGATTTCACAACATGTGCGCTACTCTTTGCATAGTAAACCAGCGTTCTTCACCAACATGTGCACTGCTTTACTCAAGGACAACCATCACACACCTTAAAAAATGTTGCAAACGCTTGTTGTAAAGCACAAAAGTTGCATACTGTGCGCTACTCTGGTTGTATGAAACCCGTGCACATCTTAAGATGAAGTCAAAATATATATTAAGATTACGAATTGGGATTAGTTGAAGTTGGTTTTGCAACTTCCCCAACCTCCCAATTCAACCACCTCTCGATTCCAACTGCCTACTGTAAAAACCCTCATATACGAATATAGAGAATATTTAATATAATAAATAAAATGTAAAATAAAATAATGTAAGATAATAATATAATTGGGAGAAGGAGGAGATAAAAGGAGGAGAAGAAGTGAAGAGAGGGGATCTTTTGTCTTTTGGCATTTGGGAAGAGAATCTCTTGAGGAGAGGAAAGCAAGATAGCGCTAGCATAGGGTTAATTGTAGGGGGCTTGGGGGCCTTAGCCTTTGGTTGGGGGTTGGTTGGGTGGAGAGTCGTTCCCCCCACATTCAGTTGCACCATTGGACCTATCAAGGTAATGGTAGCTCTTAGGTCATCTAACCAAGTATGATTTTCATAGCATATTTTCTGTTATTATTGATTAGATCCATTTCTTTGTCAGATCTTCTATGCATGTTGTTCTTGTTTGTTTTTGGATTTTATAAGATGTAACATTTTATCAGATTCTTTTGTTGGATCAGAGATATGCATGCATATTTATTATTATTTTGTTATTTAGTGGGTTTTATGAGTTTTATGGTTCTTACATTTGGTATCAGAGCAGGGTTCAAGACCTATGGGATTTTCCTAGTAAAACTAAATTTTATAGTTGCTCAAACTGGTAAAATCTATGGATGTCCCTTCAGATATGGTGCTTACCTCAAATCTAGAAATCTCTTAGTATATGTAAATCTTCATGTTAAATATGCTAGCTTGTACAAAGAAAAAAAATTGAGTTGTGACCTAGAAATGGGTAAATTACAAAAAAAAACCTAAATCTCTATAAATTTTAAAGACTAAGACTAAAATCAGGTTGATGGGTGCTGGGATTTGAACCCAGATCTCCTGGCACAATAGGAACTTTACTTAGGCTACACCAACAACTTTATATCTCGTTGTAATCTTCGAATCTCATGAACTGGGAGTCTAGATTAATTGATTGGAGTTTACAATCAAGGCACCTCCATAATAGCTTCCAGATTCACTCCATTGTATTATTCTACAGTCTTTTTCACAATCTACCTTGTATTTGTGCAATAAATGCATGCACACCTTTTGCGTTGATGATAGCTAGGAAAAAACTACTATATGGGTGTGATTTTCACTTGCAGCCCTTCGATCCAGTACTTTTGGACGGATTCACAAGGTGTAGTCCAAGCAAAGTGTCCTCTTACAACCTAGTCTTCTGCATGTGGTCATACTTGGCTGTAATTGTACCGAAACCATAAAGAAAAGGGTACCAGAAATACTCCAGAATAGCCACATGCTAATAAAAATAATAATAATGCACTAAAATGAGTATGCATTTTGAGGGGTAACAATCATCAATACCATGGGAGATGGAGATATAGCCATCCTGATAGAAAAGAAAAAAAAAATGACTGCCAAGATTATTATTATTATCTTACATTATTTTATATTACATTTTATTTATTATATTAAATATTCTCTATATTCATATATGAGGGTTGTTACATACTCTCCCCCTTTAAGAAACTTCGTCTTAAAGTTATAATATTCAGGCAATAAATACAATACTTATTCAATCAATCAATCAAGTAAATACTAGAATATATAGGTAGCTAGTACTATTGTGAAGCTAAGAGACTTATATCTGTGGCCACCACATAGAAGTCTCCAAACCACACTAATACAATCAAACGCCCTAAGTTAAATTGAATCGTAAACTTGTGCTATGATGAGATTCTGCAATGAGTGCGGTGAACTATTCCTATTGCTGGTGTCGTATTGACTGCATAAAGATCTACTTGCAAATCCACTAGCAGCACAAACGCTATAGTATATGATCCAGAGACATCTAACATCCGCTTTTTGAAGGTAATCGACTTGCACAGGATTGGGAACTCAATAGAGTAGGTTGTTGTTATTTTTTTTATTGCTTGTTTTAAATCCGATTTAGTTTGTTATTTTTAGATTGTAGTTTAAATATAGTTTTAATTTTATTTAATTTTCGTCTTGTTTCAAATTTGTTTTGTTTTGTTTGTTTATAATTTGTTGGATATTTGATAGCATATTTAAAATCATGATTGGATTGGAACAAAATCAACTTAACGAACTAGGATAGCATCTCATTTAAAATGAAGAAAAATGAGGATTTTTGGGCCCTTGATCTTGGTGCTAACTAGAATGGTGATGTTGTGGCAATATCTTGTTTAATGCACATTCATGATATGGTAGACACAAATTGATGGAAACTTATAACCCTAAATCACAGTCTATTGTGTAATCTGGTGGTGCTTCGATGAGTTAGTTCATTATTGATTCGGTAGCTAGTTCATTATTGACTCGGTGGAGCACTAGTTCGGTGGCATGGTAGAAATGTCTTTCCTTGTGCACCAGTATTGGTGATCTGAATCTTATTCATCATGTGGTGATTGCAGTAAACTAATGTTTCCCATCGCTATAAAGTATAATGCAAAAGCCAGGAAATGAATACCCCTAAGCTGTAAACAAGAAAACAAATCCAATTTCAAAAAGAGCAATCAATTGGCTGATCATTAAATCCTACGACAGCCATAACGTTTCTTCCTACCATAACGTTCCTTCCATCCATAATTCTTCAAGGCATAACATTCTTACTGCCACGTTTCTGCCATAATGATGATTCCAGACTATGCGTTTCCAATAAAACGAGCCGAGTTACTCCAATAATGACTCAAACTCACCCATGAATTTCAAAATATCTACTTATGTAATAAATATGCATCAGCAAGAACTTCATGAATCAACTAGGAAGTGAAAGTCCTTGCATTCAACAATCAATCGAGCACAGAGAAAATAATGATAGAAGACAACCCCTTCTTGCACAATAATATTATTGATGATAATAATACTATGCTATATAAACTGCTATCTGTTTGTTATAGGCTAGAGAAAATTCTTAATCTTTCTTGGCACACAGGTTAATTGTCAGATGGATTGAAATTAATTTTCGAAGCCCTATTCCTTAACCCAACCCTATTTCTTTTCAATTTTGGAGCCATGAGAAAATAATAGCATCCAACTACCTCTTCTTCTCCTTGAATGTCTTGCAAAGAGGAATTTTGTTATTCCAGTCAACACTTTTAACTTGTGAGAGTTGCGGGTTTATTGGACTTTATCGACTCCCAAAAGGAGAATATAATCCAACATTCTAGGATTGGATATTGGATGTGTGATAGCCAATAACGCTGGTATAGTTGAAAAATATGTCATTTTTCAATTTGTTTATTGAAAATTCCATTAATTGTTTGTTCCAGAGCTTCGTATAGGTTGTGTATTCATTTAGTTTGATTTCATTTTTCTATTTGAGATTTTGAACTTCCTTAAATTGATTAATAAGATTATTTATAACTGTGCTAGCAATTACGTCATCTATACTAATAAATACATCATCTATACTAATAAATACATCATCTACTCCATAAACAACAGTCCAAATTATATAGAAAAAAGAAAAAAGAAGAAGAAGAAAAGCAATGAACTGCAAAGAATATGAGTTGATTGAACTTCTTTTTCTTTTACAAAACACTGTTGATTTAATGGAATGAGGATATAGCAATCACGGTAACCTTTGAAAACTTATGCGCATTGAAATTTTGTCCTATGTTGATGGTTGGAAAGAACCAGGCTTCAATGTAGGTCTATATTTTTGGGGTCTTGTTTGAGTGATTAACTTTACGCGTGATGCCTGGGCATGGTGATCACTTTTATTTTTATTTTACCATTGCTATTTTTATACACGTGCACGATGGAATGTCGGGTAAGTCTGGTTTAATGATAGGTTGAAGACTCAATTATATATTGATTTAATTAGAGTATGGACATACCTTATATTACCGCATGAAGACCTTAACATTTCATTCATATTAACTATATCTAACTTAAATAATATAATGTACATGTCGATTCCTTTTTGTTTGTTATATACATATAGATGCATGTTATATAAAAATATATAGATTTAGCCTTGGTGCTAAATGTAATTATTTATGGTGGATTATGGGTGGGATTATATATATATATATATATATATATACGCATCGTCACATCTGAATTGACTCCCACAAGGGAAGGAGGGACAATACATGAAGGAGTGTCTTGTCCTCACATATGCTCTATACATTGTGCTCTCCAAGTTATCTTGTAATGGATCTTTGCTCCATGAACACATATGGGATTACAACTTTCCTAAAACTATATGAATGGTCAATTATGGTAAGTCCTATTTAGACCTTGTAAATAACTATTGTAGCTTTGTGCTTGGGACATTCAAATAAGGTTTCAAGCTTGTAGGTGTTATAGTTCTAGTTGGTCAACGTTGTGGAAACAAATTGGGGATTTCTATGTTTTGAGTCAGAGGGTTCCTTCGAATGTGTTCTGGTGGTTGTTATTTTGCATGTTGTTCTTATTAAAGGGCATCTTAAAATTTTTCCAAACACGACTATAGGGGATTGTTCCCTATTCCCCACTCATGGGGGAAAGAGAGTATAATAATCCCTATTTGTTATTTTCTAACCACAATTCTGAAAAATCAATTGTTAACAAATTACTTTAAAGTATACAAACAAATGTTTAAATTCTAGCCCTTCTGGTCTTTTTCTGTCTTTTCATGGTTTCAAACCCTCATCCTAATAAAAGATTAGGGTTTGTTGTATTTAATTACACTTAGTTCTCATTTTCTCTTATTTGTAACATTCATATAGAAGGAAGGGATTAGGGTTAACCTTGTATCTTAATTGCAACTCTTTTACCCAAGCGTTTAAAGAACCTACAAGGAGGATGAGGTATGGATAAGTTGTTTAAAAATAAAAAATAAAAAAAAAGGAATTCATTGCTACAAGGACTCTAGAGGTTGGGGAGAGACATGAACTTGAAACCCTCAATCCTAGTATGGTAACTCAACAAAACTCTTGAGAATTACAAAAGTTGACAACTATGCAATCACATCCTTGACCAAGTTAAAGTCCAATGGGATCAATGTAGTCCATAGTCATCCACTTGGGAGGACACAAACACTATGTGTCATGAGTTTCCTTACCTTTCTGAGTAGACTTGAGCTTGTGACACATGGATTGGTTCTATTAATTCATGTTGATATCTAGTCAATATTTTACAATATCTAGACTTAGGAGACATAGAATACATATTTTGTGTTGAAACTAAGATAGTATTTTATGGTTTCTTATGGTTTTTGAAGTCAGAGAAAATATGTTGCATATTTTGTGATTATACTCATTTTTTCATGTCGCTACTTAATTTTCATGATGCATATTTCATGATGATACTGAGTTTATTATGGTTTCTAGATGTATAGGACATGAGGTACATGATGTGTTGATTGTTGATACTCAATTGGAAATTTATAGTTTCATTTTGGCATCTTGAAATGAAATTTATGTGGTACATGATATGGCGTTTTTACATGTTGTTCTTAGAATGAGGCCTTCATGGTCATGCATTATTCATGTGAAATTTGATGATTATTAATTCTAGCCATGAGATTTATAGCCATGGGTTGTGCATGTGGTACTTCTTGATGTTATTTCATAACGTTATGGTGCTATATAAGATAGATGAAGTGTAGAACATAAAATGATATTATGGCTTATCATTGCATCTAGAGATAAATGGCATTTGGCACATAAATGGTATGAAAGAATGTTGTGATTGATTTTGGTATTTTACAACTATGTTATGTGTATGACATGTTATCGTTTCATGCTAACCCTTATTGCTCCTGTAGAATGAATATTTGACATAATGATGGATTATGTTGGTTGTTACTCCATGTTGATAGTACTAATGTTGAAAAATAGTAGCTTATGATGACATGTTTATTCAATATGCTTAGTGAAATTATGAAAGTATCATGACCAGTTATGTTATAATGGTAGCACAAAGCAGCTAAATGCATTAGATGTTAAACTTGGCATGACTTATCGTGACAATGGCTTATGATGCAATGTATGAACTGGTGATTAGACATTCTTGTTAGCACATGATTCAAGGTTGACCAATGATATATTATTATATTGAGAAATGGTTACTAATGATTATTCATTATGGTAAGTTCCAGTTGTTCCAGGTGATCCACTCAAATAGCTTGATGAGGCCGTACTATTACCAGAAGTTGGGAAGGTGGAAAATGCCGCGGTAACTTCCCAAATAACTTCTGATGACTACTATATGGTGATGCCTGGGGTATAATGATCCTGATATGCGTAGTGGAAGCGTGGTGGGCCCATAACCCACAAGTTCTAGGATCGGGGTACCAGGAACCGGATGCCGGTTAATACCGATGAGGCTGTATTATTACCAGAAGTTGGGAAGGTGGCAATGCCGCGGTAATTTCCAGGGGAACTTCTGATGCCTACTATATGATCTGCGGACATGTTAGAGTAGAGGGCCCATGCCATGGTGAGCGGTACCATCTGGAGTTGAAGGGGAGGTTTATGGAGGTGGTGGATGGTATGATTCTCAGGGAGAGGGTGAGTAAGGAAAGAGGAAGTAAACAAATACACAACTATTAATTATTAAATAATTATCTAATGCTTTTTGTATGTATGATGCATAATTGTTGTTATGGCTGCATACTAGACTCATAGGGAATTACTTAAGAGCATGTTGTAACTTAGGGCGTTTGATTGTATTAGTGTGGTTTGGAGACTTCTATGTGGTGGCCACAGATATAAGTCTCTTAGCTTCACAATAGTACTAGCTACCTATATATTCTAGTATTTACTTGATTGATTGATTGAATAAGTATTGTATTTATTGCTTGAATATTATAACTTCGGGAGGAAGTTTCTTGAAGGGGGAGAGTATGTAACAACCCTCATATACTAATATAGAGAATATTTAATATAATAAATAAAATGTAATATAAAATAATGTAAGATAATAATATAATTGGGAATATGAAAGAAAATAAGGGAAAACAAATTGCATTAAATAAGAAATTAAGAAATTGGGAGAAGGAGGAGATAAAAGGAGGAGAAGAAGTGAAGAGAGGGGATCTTTTGTCTTTTGGAATTTGGGAAGAGAAGCTCTTGAGGAGAGGAAAGCAAGATAGCACTAGCATAGGGTTAATTGTTGGGGGCTCGGGGGCCTCAGCCTTTGGCTGGGGGTTGGTTGGGTGGAGAGTCATCCCCCCACCTTCAGTTGCACTATTGGACCTATCAAGGTAATGGCAGCTCTTAGGTCATCTAACCAGGTATGATTTTTATAGCATATTTTCTGTTATTATTGATTAGAACCATTTCTTTGTCAGATCTTCTATGCATGTTGTTCTTGTTTGTTTATGGATTTTATAAGATGTAACATTTTATCAGATTCTTGTGTTGGATCAGAGATCTGCATGCATATTTATTATTATTTTGTTATTCAGTGGGTTTTATGAGTTTTACGATTCTTACACCTACCTTGTCCCATAAATACAAGGAGGATCCATGAGAGAGGGACCTAGAAGGAATGCTTTAAGTGCTATTACGCTGGAGGAATTCCCAAGTCATTGTGAAGAGCAGAAGCCCAGGACTCGGTTGCAGAAGCATCTTGACCGATCAGATATATTTGTACTGATTCATGTTTCTTTGACAATAAAAAGGTGGAAATACCATTCGTGTCCCAAATCGAATGTCTATTGGATTGTATGTTCATTTGGTTTAATACCTGATTGCATTTGATGTTTAATTGCTTTCAATTTCATCATATTTATTGCAGTCAAGATACACTGAGGAAGGTTTTCTTTGTGTTGCAGGTTCATCATAGCGGAAGATCAAGCGAAAGCTAGGACCAGCCGTCGATAAAAGGTGCATCTTTTGATATCTCGATCTCTTTCATTTCTAGGAACTAAATGCAATGCAATGAATGTATTTATTTGTCACCCCTCCCAAGTTGGTAGTGCCTTCTCCTCAATATAAGGTATTATTCCTGCAGTACAAACTGGTGCTCTGCTGGGGAGTAACCGATTTTTTTTTGCTCTAGGAGACCTTGTTAGGTTTTTCTTCCAGTCTATTTCAGTCTATTTATTCTTTGAGAGGTTTAATAGGTCATTGTTTCCTATTCTTACTGTCTACACTCATCTTAGTCCACTGCTGCAAAGTTGTTCTGTTTGCTTCTGAGATTTGTGCGCTGGTTTTTGTACTACATAGTAGTGCATTTTCCTGTAACTTTCAGTTCTTTGTTAGGGTTTGATTTCCAGTTGTTTGGGTTCACTTCCAGCGTTTTGCTTTGCTTCCATGACTGACCCCTAAGACTTGTATGTCTCTTTTGAGTCTTGTTTGTCTCTCTGAAGTCCTTTAGTTTTCCTTTGATTGCTTGAGTACTTGTTTAAGGTGTCTTTACTATTTTTAACTCTTTTGAAGGCTATGCACTACTCTCTGTTAGACATAGTTGCACATTTCTTTCCCTAGATGATTGTTGCAGTCATATAGACCTGCGTTCTTAATGATTGTTGGTTGTGGCAACATTAGCATGCTTTTACTGTGTCTTGTCCTTTTGATTAGGGTTTGATCCCAGTTTGAGTCCTTAGGGTGGCTTTGAAAGTTTTATTGGTCTAGATACCTGCTGTTTATCTTTTCAGTTCAATCCGAGCGGGTTAAAGCTTTCTAATTTGCTTTTCTTTTGAGTCTGTGTGCTGGTAAGGTCACTTTTTGGTTTTCTTACCTACTCCTTTGTTTGGCGAGTGTTTTCTTAGGGTTTTGGTTCTTTGGAGGAACCTTTTAGGTTTGTATTTCCATTTGGGCATCTCTTTTCCTTGCTTCTTTTACACTTTGTTCCAAGCTTAGAGTTTTTTACTTTGGAAACAACTCGGTAGGTGGAGTCTTTCTCAAGTCTTTGATTTGATTGTTTTGAGTCTTTAGGTGTTTTGTCTTACTCGCACTTTGCGTTAGGTCTTACTTGCTCCTTTCCAAGTTCTCTTTCTTTTGCAATTAACAAAAAAGACAAAAAGTGAATTTGGTAGCTTAGTAGTAAGATTTATCATTGTTTTGAAGTAGCATAGTTTGCTTTGCTTTGAAATTTAAAAAAAAATTAAAAAGAAATTCGATTTAGGATTTCCTAGTTTCAGTTTTTGAAAGAATATAAACGAACAGAAAAGAGTCTTTTGTGAATTTGAATGGATTATTTCTTTACGCACTTTGCTTTCTGTCGAAACCATTCCACACACAGCAATGCCCTTATTGAGTAAAACGTAGCCCTTAAAAAGAAATCTTAATAAAATTAACTAGCAACATTTTTCTTTTTAGGTATACACATCATCAACTAGCTTAGGCTAGGATTTCGGGTTTAAATCACCTTAAACTACCCGAAATCGGCTTCATTACTCAACAATCATAGTACGACTATCTATTAGGTAAATTCACCTCTATCACATTGTCCTGGGATGCTCTACTCAAACAAGAGTTAAACACGAGGCCATGGGCGATTGGAATTGTTGAGGATACCCCCTCACTTTCCCATCAACCATAAACCAGAGTTGACTCGCGTACGGGGGTCCACTAGTGCTTTTTAAAGTGCTTTTGGCTTTCGAGCGTTGCTACCCTGCCCATGCGTTTCGACTAGGATGAAGACTATCCCCCCAGGTTATTTCATATTGGTGTTAGCCTTAGTATAATAACCTTTAGGGCTCTACATAGGTAGAGTGGAAGGATATTCCCACTCCACCTTGAACAAACATGGAAGCTAACCCTTCGACAGTAATCCCAGGAGGGCAGTTTGGTGATTCAAATGCTTGCACCCAGAGGACCTCCATTGGATGCCACGTAACTGACCGTCGGTACTCTATTAGTTTGTTCTGGGGCCTAATCATCCCAGACTTACTTCTAAGAGTATTTTCCTTGTATTGCTTGGTTTGATCACTTAGGAAATTTTTTAGTGGTATGTTGTTTGCTCCTTAGTTGTAGTGGCCACTAGGTTTTTACTTAGTTTAATTTTATAGTTGTGGAGGACCAACATCTTCGTCAGTCTCGGAGGTTGCAAAACCTTCCCCCGCTCATTGTGGAGCCTCCATCGCCACCACAACACCGGAGGATGGATTCCCGTGGTTCTTTTGAAATTTCGAGCGAAACAGAGGTTCTTGGAGAACCACAACCCAAAACCTCGGATCGACAAGTCTTTGATACTGTCGAGGTTGAGGAACTAACTTATAGAGAGTTGAGTACTCCTTTCAACCCTCCTCTTACTGGACCCAACGATCCACTTCTGGTACCTGTAGGCTTTCAACAACCTGAGTACAGTGCATACTTGTGAAGCACCTGCAACAATCAATTAATGAAAATACACGATATAGCAGTAATAACAGAACTCATAATCACTTTTATTGATCATAGGCCACTTTAAGGGGGAAACCTCCTTTGAGTAAGATCAATACAAATAAATTCATAGTGCCTTCATTGGTCTCAACACAAACTTATATACTAAGTCTAAGCGCCAATAGCATGGGTCAATACCATGTGTCAATACAAACCATGGGCCAATACAAACTATGTATCAACAATTACTACGGGACGACTTACAAAGCATATGCATCCAACAACAATAAGAAAAAGTATGGATCAACAAATACGACAGGATGACTTACAAAGCACATGCGTCTAACAACAATATACTAACAAAGTAAATAGAAGGGTTGACATGGGTTCCTAACATCCCCTCTCCCTTAGAAAAAGCTCTATCCTGAAAGCTTTAGATGTGGAAATTGATGCAGAATCTGAAGGAGTGGTTCCCCTGTAGCATCCTCGGGTTGCATTCCGGGCCACTGACGCCTTTTGAGTTGCAGGGAGGGTTGCTTGGAAGGTTGTAGACGAAGAAGAACGATATCAGCTGCGTGAAAAGCGCACTCAGAATGGTGTTGATCGGCTTGTTGTTTTAGTCAAATTCTTTCCATGTGAAGATTGTCCTCAAGAATGAGAAGAATCTGATCGCGGTGTCGAAGAATCGAGTCAATTTCCTGAACTGGGGAGTTGCTGAGGGTGTATGGAAGAAGAACTGGTGGTGCATGTCCATAGATTTCTTCATATGGTGACCTTTTATATGTGGTATTGTACCACTGGAGCACTTTTACGAAATCCATAGAAATAGTTGTCCAAATCTCTGTAGGGATGGGAAAGGGTTCGAGCAGTCCCAAAAGGAGTGTCGTTTCATCCTTGTTGACCTGGAAAGTATCACAGTCAGCCACCGTCTGTTGAATTGTCATGTTCAGTCCCTACCAAAAGAAGTTACATTGTTCTTGGTCATACATTTTTAGGAACCCAGAGTGCCCTGGTAATGAAGAAGCATGGATTTCATAGAAGAGATATCCCTGTTGAACAGATTGCAACCAATTTGGAACAAGCAGATAAATAGCTATAAGAGAAACTAGGTCATCAAATGTGCGAGAAGGAGCATCTGCCACCATATTGTCCTTACCCTTCTTGTAAGTGATCGCATAGGCATAACCCATGAGTTGGATAACCCATTTCAGGTGTGCTAGGTAGGAGACCCATTGTTCCAGGAAATTTTCCAGGAGACCCATTGTTCCAGGAAATTCTCCAAACTCTGGAGATCAATCTTGATGCAGAAATAATTCCCTAATAGGTATGGCTGCCACTTCTGTACTGCATGCAAAATAGCCATCATTTCCTGTTGAGATGTAGATGCGGCTAAATTCTTATCAGAAAGGTCTCTTGAAGGTGACAAGCCCACTGGGTCGGCAAGGACACCTGCATATCTATCCAAGGAAGTAGGGGAGACTGTTGATGGGTGCATCTGAATGGAATGGAGTTGAGTGATGACACCATGTGAATTCTTCTTAAGCATCTTTTCCAGACGATGTGAACTGATGATGTGGAGAGACCCTTGTTGTAAGCCCTTAAATTTGTGTTGTTTCCCATTAACTGAAAACTGCATCCAAAGTTCAGCAAAATCCTATAAGATGGGGCCATGTGTGCATAACCATTGAACACCCAAAACCACATCACATCCTCCTAGGGACAACGAAAATATGTCAGAGCACAGGTTATAATATTCCAGAGAGATATGCACATTATGACACTTCCCCTTGCAAGGTAAGGTGTCACCATTGGCAACCATGACTTCAAAGTTGGAGCAAGGATGGAATAAACAATCAGCATGTTTGGTGATCCAAGGGTCAATGAAGTTATGAGAGCTACCAGAATCAATGAGTATTGTAAGAGGAAGCTTCTTGAAGTAACCCCTGACCCACATTGTTTGGGGGGTGGTGACGCCGACTAAAGCATAGAGAGATATCTATGGTTGTTTATCCTGAGATGGGGGGTCAATAGGAGGCTCTTGAATGTCAGGATGATCATCCATTGTATTTGGAGCTTCTTCACAAATTTTTGAGGTAGGAAAAGAATCCATATCAAAGAGATAGAGTTTTTGTTGAACACATCTATGTCACTGAGTGAATTTCTCATCATAATTATAACAAAGCCCTTTTTCTCTCCATGCCTGCATCTCTGTTTCAGACAGATGCTTTATAGGAGTTGGGCAAGGAGCTGGCGGGATGGGAGGTCGTTGAGAACCCATATTTCGGAAGGGAACAAAAGTGGGTTTGGAGTGTTGTTGGGCTACAATCTTGTCTTCTACCAACTTAGCCAACCCTAGGACTTCCATCATTTTGTTGGGACAGAACATTTTAACCTCTGACCGGATTGGCTAGTTTCTCAAATTCTGTTTGATACTCTCTCATAGTTCCACTTTGACGAAGTTTAGTGAGTGCTCCGGCGAAGTCATCAAAAGCACTAGGACCAAATCGTTGCAAAAGGAGTTGGAAAAAATATGTCCATTTTGGCTCCTCATGAGCCTTGATGTACCAACTGTACCATTGAAGGGCTTCCTGTTCCAAAGGAAAGGATGTAAGTGGAACTTTTTGGACATCAAAAGTATTATGTAGAATGAAATACTGTTTTGCATGATAGATCCATCCAGTCGGATCAGTACCATTGAAGCAAGGAAATTCAAGCTTCGGACCACAGAAATTGCTGGAAGAAGAGAACCCATTGGCTGCAGAAGATTCTTGCTGTCGGTTATTGTTCATGGCTGAATGCTGAAGATGGAGGCTGAGAAATTTTTCATCCAGACCTTAGAGTTTGGTTTGGATGGGTGAAAGTGCTTCCTCCATGGTTTTTGCTCCTGTGTGGGTGACAACCATATCTAAGAGTTTTTTTTTTTTTTCCAGAATGGATCTGCTACGGCGCAGAAGGGATCGGAAACAGATGGATCTGCAATGACGTGAAAGTGATCGGAAACGACGTCGAATGGATCGAAAATGGTTGGATCTGAAACAAATTTCAGAATAGATCTGGAATGGCTTTCAGAATAGATCTGAAATGGCGTGGCAGTGATCGACAACAGTTCAACTGAAAATAGATATGGACCCTAGGTATGTGCGGCTTCCTAACAATTCAGGGGTTTCACTCGGCCACCAATGCTGTCTAATGGCTTGCATATTGGGGCAATACCCCTCACTCCACGACTCAGGTAAAACTGATAACCGCTTTGCCACAAACGACAGCTCTTGGTTTACCTCACAGGTGGGAACTAGTCAATCAGGTAGGGGTCGTTGCCCTTTTCGCTGGCAGGTCCTCTCAATGGGCCAGCTAATTCAGGGTTCCTATGGTACTCCTCACAATGAGTTTTAGGGATTATTCCCAAGTACTTCCCACAGTTAAGCGGATAGGGATTATTCCCATATCCGAAGCTGCAACAGATGCAAAAAATATTTTGGCAGAAATTTCACCCAATGAGCCCAAGAAAGTGCTCTAATACCAGATGTAAAGAACCTACAACAATTAATTAATGAAAATACATGAGATAGCAGTAATAACAGAACTCAGAATCACTTTTATTGATCACATGCCACTTCGAGGGGGCAACCTCCTTTGAGCAAGCTCAATACAAATAACTTCACAGTACCTTCATTGGTCTCAAGACAAACTTATATACTAAGTCTAGGTGCCAATACCATGGGTCAATACCATGTGTCAATACAAACCATGGGCCAATACAAACTATGGATCAACAATTACTACGGGACGACTTACAAAGCATATGCGTCCAACAACAATAAGACAAACTATGGATCAACAAATACTATGGGACGACTTACGAAGCATATGTGTCCAACAACAATATACTAACATAGTAAATAGAAGGGTTGACATGGGTTCCTAATAGTACTTGTTTATACCTTGTTACACCATGACTAACCTAGGAGATGAGCAGGGAGTTCCTCAAACTCCCACAACTTCTATGGCTACAAGGATTGTTAATCCTTATTTCACAAACACTGCCACACCGAGTTCGTCGCAGGATGCTTCTGCTTCGTCTTCGTCCTTTAGTTTTAATGCTAGTACTCTAGGCATGCCGAGCTCATTAGCTTCGACATCTGCTTCAGTTTCCACCCTTACTTTTGGACCGAATAATGTCCCTTTGACAAGGATACCTACAGTGAATTTCACTTAGCCTCCTGTTACACAACAGTTTCAGGGTGTGAATCAAGCTATTTCTTCCACTTTCATTGTAGGATTGATCCCTTCTACATCTATCCCTGTTATGGGTATGATGAACACACTGTCTGTTACTACTACGCCTGGCTTTAACCCCTATGCAGGTTACAATGTTAATCCATCAAATATACCTGCAAAGAGTATCCCTTTCTCTTTGTTTGCTGGAGGAGGGGGTAATTTTATTAATCCACAATACGGTGGGGTTAACACCCAGCCGCAATGGACCACTACCCCAGGAAGTAATCCGCTTTCTTTTGGGTGGAGCAATTTTAATGCATTCACTTCATAAGTGATGGCTGGGGGCAACCCCAACATACAGTACACGAATCATGTAGTGGGAAATACCCAATACCAGGTTCTGGTCAACAAATTCCATCAGCATGACTGCATTTACCATTTCTGGCAACTTTGAACTTGCCATATCTTTCGAAACTCACAAACGAACCCATGCGCAATGATCCTACATGGTCAAGTTGAAGCAATCAATAAAACTTTGAATACTATCTTACAAAGGACAGTTAATGCCAGTAGAACTAACTGGCACATTATGCTGTATCCTGCTCTTTGGGATTACCAAGCCAATGTAAATATTGCTACCCCGGTTCTCTCCTTTCCAATTGGTACATGGGATAGAGGCAGTCATTCCGGTTGAGTGCAATATTCCTTCATTGAAGTTGGCTATTCAGCTTTTACCTGACACTTCAGTCTTGGAAGAATGTTTGCTGCATTTAGAACATCTGGATGAGCAGCACAACGACGTGCTCATAGAAAATGAAGCGCATAATAACCGATTCAAGGGACAGTACGATAAGTCTGTCAGACCTAGGGTATTTCTGGAAGGAGACCTTGTTCTACTCTGGGATCAAGACAAGGAACCTTTAGGGGCTGGCAAGTTTAATTCCATGTGGCTCGGTCCCTACATAGTTTCTAAGGTGCTGAAGAAAGGTGCATATGAATTAACATACTATGAGGTAATAAGTTTCCTGAGCCTAGAAATGGGCTCTACCTGAAGAAGTACTACGCTTAGGCATCTGTTCTTTTTCATGTATTATAGTTGTACATTTTTGTAGAGTTAGTTTTGTTTACGGTTGTAGTTATGTCTTATGCATCTATTTCTTTGTGTTTCAGATGTCAACTGAACACTTTATAGGGTTTGCTGATGGTGCTAGCTGCCACACCCATCAGTTGGCCACGACTGCTTGGGTTATTTACTCACCAACTGGCCAACTGGTTTCTTCGGGAGGGGCTTGTTTAGGTCCCACAACGAAGAATGTGGCTGAATACAGTGCAATCATAGAGCTACTGTGAGATGCTCTGTTCCATGGCATTTCACACTTGGAGGTACGGCTCGACTCGCAGTTAGTTGTTTTTCAGTTAATGGGTGTTTATTAGGTTAGAGATCCTACTTTTCTACGTTAATTTCTGCGCGTTAAGTTACTTGAGAGACATTTGGAGTATATCACATATCAACATATTCCAAGGAACTTGAATGCATTAGCTGATTCATTTGCAAACTATGTTTTAGATTGGCATTTGCATCATTCACACACATAATAATTCATGCATAAAACACAATAACACACATGTAAATAACCGATACTGTATATATATATATATATATACGTATCAAAAGTCACAGATTCATGTCATAAGATACAAAATTGGGCTCGATGGCCTCAAAAATATACATAGAATATCCTTCTCCTATGGAGAAGGTGGGGCCTCATCTACCTCTGTTGCCTCTCGATAGCATATGACCAGCCTAGCTATTTTCCACAGTAGCCTAATCCAGGATGGGGGCACACCAACCACATCCTCCTGCATGTCGAGCGGCATCCGCTTGATCCTGTAAGTCGGAATGTCATGAGTCAACCGACTCATCTTCCTCTCTATGTTTTCCAGCATGACATCAGCTACACCCATTACCACTGGTCTCAGGAAAGTACGGGGGTGTCCCTTGGGATGTACTGGTCCAACATCTACATATGACACATTGTTTCAGTACTTCAAACTCATCATAAAAATCACATATATAAAATATAAAAGTTAACTAATTTTTCAAAAGTATAAACATACCTATATCTCCCTAGGATGCTCCTAGAGGAAGTATCAGCTCAGGATCATGGCGGAAGTCTATGCCCGTATATGGAAACTACTCAAGAGATGGCACTTTCCGTTCCCACCAACCCCAGAAATCATCCTCATGGTAATAGAAGTTGCTCTCGCCACCACCCTGGCGGAGGAAGATCTCACCCCAACGAGACAACATTGGCTCAAGAGGGTTGATCGGGGGCAAAGGCATGCCCAAACTTATAGCAGGAACCCTTTCAAAGAAAAAAGTGCAAAGTATGCTTCTATACCTGAAATTATTCATCCTCTCAGTCTTACACCCCGAGAGTTGAAGCTTCATGTTCGCCAAAAGACTTGAACACCAGTCATATACTTTGTTGTGCAAGCATTCAGTACCTATATGCATGTAATGTCTTGAAGTAAGGTGTTGCGTATCACTCCCTCCCATCCGGTTAAGAATACTCACGATGAATTTGAGAGGGAAGCTTGCAATATTCGAGATCAGAATTTGACTACCGGATTTCTCAGTTCCCGGTAGGCAGTAGGTATTCACATAATCTTGCACAGACAAGGAACCCACATTGTGTGAGGACCCTTTCAAGTTCACAAAGTCTCCCCTCCGAGAGAGACTCGTGATAAAATAGATGTCGTCTATGGTGAGTTCCATTATTTCACCTTGGATATCAAAACATCATTTCCTCAGCATCCCAGTATTGGACAATCCTCTCAAGCAAGCAGATTTGTGCCCGCATGTTGACTGTTCTATAAAATTTCAACAATCCACATCTTCGAAGTGCATGCAGAGTCACTAGATCTTGTAATGCTATTCGATCCATATCCTCATGCTCCCTTTCATGCCATACAAGAACCATCCTACCAAGCAACAAGTCAAATTTTAGTCATTTTCAACTTTTTACCCTACTTTCAGGGGTGTGCGCTACTGTGTGTACTAGACAGTCACGCTTGAACACTGCTTGTCTTGAACTAAACCAGCGCACTTGGCTAGTATGCACTACTTTTGCTCACACACAATAGCGCACACGCATAAACGCATTTTGAACATGGCTAGAAATTGATTTTGACCATGAAAATTAACAAAAAAATGCATGAAATTGCAAGTGTGGGAGAAAATAACTTACTTGGTGGAAGTAGAAGATCGATTGGTGGTCCAGTTTGATTCCAATGAACGGAGGAAGATCAAGGTTTTTCTCCACTTTGCCCTAAAAACTTCAATTTTGATATTTGATTTTTCAATTTGAAATTATTTATATAAAATGAACTTTGATTTTTACCCACTTTTTTCAAAAGTGTATAGTTTCAAGTTGTTCCTAAAAGGCTCTATTTAATCACTAATACCTACAAAATTTTGGTGAGTTAAATTTAACCTAGGTATTTCAGATTTTCACTAGAAGTTCAAAGTATTAAACCAAAAATAACTTTTTTTCTTTATTGATAGAACAATATAGGTACCATATTGTCATTATTATGTCACTGAGAAAATTTGTCGATAGTTACTAACTCGATTGTTGAGATCCTATTCTTTGGAAGGTCATTAACTTACGATCCTAGAAGCTGTCTTTTAAGTCGTTTCAAGCTCTTGTTTTGACTATTTAAAAACTAAACAAGATTGTCGAGCATGCTTGTTCTCTTCAAGCTCGTTAAAGGAATTGAAGGTACATCCGCTTAGGTATAAGTTTAACCCTTTTCCGAAATTTTGCGGATTACTTACGAAAAAGGAATACTCTAGTCATACATGGCTAGAAGAGTTCTTCTCTCATCGTTTTAGAATTTTTCGTGGGAGGAGACTAACTATACGAAAAAGGACTTTTGGAGCCTTCTTTAGGGTTTTCAGGCTCTCGAAACATGAAAACACCAAGCGAGCACTCACCTACTCAGGCTCAATGTGAAATCCACGAGAGGGTATATAGAGGATTGTTTAAGTTTTTCAGATTCTATAAACAAGAAAACACTATCGAGCATAAACCAACCCAAGATCGATATTAAAATCCATGAGTAGGTGTATGGAGTTATTGTTTAAGTTTTTCAAACTCCTTAAAATTGAAAATGTCGGCGAGCAAGAACAGATGTCGGCTCAATATTAAAATCCATAGATCAGTATTATAGAGTATTCTTCTATCTCTTCTTCAAACTTTGTAAACAATGAAGAAGGTCCCGAGTCTTCCTAACATGGGCTCGTTAAACTTTTACATGGTTGGACTTATTGAGTTTTCTTTCTTGGACTCATTAAAACAACAAGAAGGACATTCTTTTACCAAAAATAATAAGGGATGAGAAGCGTATATCACATCTTTTCAGTTTCAAAGGCAGTTAAGTCAGTTATGTCCTTGAACACAACACCTATTTGAGTCTTTCATTTCAGTTGGGTTTTAGATTTTGACCTTAGGGTGAACCTAGTCTCTGAGTTTTTACTCCCCCAATTGGTTATTCTTCCAATCATATGGAGGGCCTGTTAATGTCTCTTGCATTACAGGCTTATATCATTTCCCCTTCATGTTGAAAGCTGCCTAAGTCACTTTGTGTCGTTCTCACTGTTCAAGGATACAGCCTGTGTCATCCATTCTGCAGTTTACTTTGACTTCATGTGTCGGCCATCCTGGTGTCAGTTTGTTTCATCTTGTTACTTGTTCTACTCCACATTAGCTCATACCTTTTGAGTGTTCCTCGTGTTGGATGATGGAGGATGCATTAATGCCTCCCTTCCAGCGGACTTCTTCCCATTGACTTCAGCTCATTATGCTCTGGGAATGAAGTTTAGAGTTTCGGTTAGTACCTTCGGGATTGCAGTCATCAGTGGTAGTTTCCCTCGCTGTTGAATAATGGGAATACATCAATGTCTCTTATTCGACAAGTTCCTCAAGTGTTCGAATTCAAGTCCACTTATTCACACTTTTTTGGATCATACTAGGTACCTTGGACCCCATTATCATCATCAATGGAATTCCTCGCGTTTGTTAACGATATACATCAATGATTGGTAATCAAACGATACCCCCCATGTTCGACCTCAGCTCATTTATTCACATGGTCACGGTTTGTACCTTGGGTTGTTTGGATGAAGACCTTGGGATTCTGATAGCATCAACATATTCATGTTATCACCCAAGCTGCACAAGACTAAGCCTCACTCATTTTGGCTCTTCATGAGACATAGATCCAGTTTGTTGTTATGGCTATGATCTCTCAGTTTGACATGGATCCATGCTTGTATTTTAGTGGCCATGCTATATATACATCTCCTAGTTATATATCGTAGATCATGTTGTATCATGCTACACATCTATATGATGTCAATATTGTAATTGCTCGTTGAACTTGATCGTTGTTTCAGGTACTTTTGTGACTTGGTTCTACGATTTCTTTCTCCTCCTCTGACTTGGAATTATAATGTATTTCTGCCATCGTTTCCCTCCGACCTCACACATTAGGGGGAATCTGTTATAGGTCAAATATGCACTTCTCCATTCATGATCACATTGCTCTGTCGATCACACAAAAGGACACCATGGATTGAAGAGCTAGGTTGTCCTAGATGACTTACTGCTGGAACTTCACTCTTCAACTGAAAATCTTACTTTATCTACTGATTTCACAACATGTGCGCTACTCTTTGCATAGTAAACTAGCGTTCTTCACCAACATGTGCATTGCTTTACTCAAGGACAACCGACACACACCTTAAAAAATGTTGCAAACGCTTGTTATAAAGCACAAAAGTTGCATACTGTGCGCTACTTTGGTTGTATGAAACCCGTGCACATCTTAAGTTGAAGTCAAAAAATATATTAACATTACGAATTGGGATTAGTTGAAGTTGGTTTAGCAACTTCCCCAACCTCCCAATTCAAACACCTCTTGATTCCAACTTCCTACCTTGTCCCATAAATACAAGGAGGATCCATGAGAGAGGGATCTAGAAGGAATGCTTTAAGTGTTGTTACGCTGGAGGAATTCCCAAGTCATTGTGAAGAGCAGGAGCCCAGGACTCGATTACAAAAGCATCTTGACCGATCAGGTATATTTGTACTGATTCATGTTTCTTTGGTAATAAAAAGGTGGAAATACCATTCCTGTCCCAAATCGAATGTCTATTGGATTGTATGTTCATTTGGTTTAATATCTTATTGTAGTTGATGTTTAATTGCTTTCAATTTAATAATATTTATTGCAGTCAAGATACGCTGAGGAAGGTTTCCTTTGTGTTGCAGGTTCATCATAGCGGAAGATCAAGCGAAAGCTAGGACCAGCTGTCGATAAAAGGTGCATCTTTTGATATCTCGATCTCTTTCATTTGTAGGAACTAAATGCAATGCAATGAATGTATTTACCTATCACCCCACCCAAATTGGTAGTGTCTTCTCCTCACTATAAGGTATTAATCCTACACAACATTGACTTCTGCACAAGGTTGACGAAGATGACTAAGGTTGGTAATAGACTTCTCCAACAATTTCCACATTGTAGGTGGTTTTATTTCTGCTCCAAACTTTCAATTTTAACTCCCGTTATCTTTCCCATCGTGAAACTTCTCTATACCATTGATCTGTTTCAAAATGTGGTATGCACTGTTGATTTGATGTTCACATAAATGTTTTGAATTTGGTCTTATTCACCTTTCTTTTAGTGTTTCCTTCCTTTTCCCTTGCTCGCAGTGTAAAGTCACATGTCTTTAAATATTATCCCACGCTCATTTTTCCTTGGTCGTTGGTCATAGCCCTTTCTCCCATGCATCTTAGTCCCACGCTCCTTTTTCCCTGGTCAAGCCCTTCTTTTAAACACTTTGATTTTTAATTTTTTTTTATCATGTTGCTAAATATAGGGTGAATTCCAAGTTTCAAACTATAGTTTCATGTTACTTATCTTCCTTCTATATGAGGACTAATTTCCCTATTTTTCAACTTCAAATGACATCAAAGTGACATAAAATCTTCAAAAAGCTTTGCATGTTAACATTGGCTTCCCTAGGGATGCTATCCTCCCCATGATGTAGTAAAGAACTTGTATACCAAGTTCCTATTCCATTGGGCCATATTTAGCCTTTTATACCTTGGAACTTGTAAACTGACATATGACCTGTTCTTCCCAAACTTTCAACTGGAAAAAAATTGCAAACTAGTTGTTGGAACGATTACTACTGCAATCTGAAAACATATACTGAAAACTGAATTAAACTGCTAAAAATGATGCTTAAGTCTTTAGCTTATTCAAAAACCATCTATCTGACCTACTGAGATATCTGCAACCGAAAAAACCAACCAATCTATAATGAAAATGTATAGCGAATATATACAATGAACTCCTTGTTTTCTTCAAGTAGAATAGTGCTTTAGAAACCTCCCATTGACTGGGATTCCACTAATTGCTTCTCCATTAAGGTCATTTAAAATGAATGCATTACTTCCTCAATAAGCAACTATTATATAAGGTCCTTTCCACAAATGATCAAACTTCTTAGCACTATATTCATTTGTGGTAACCCATTTTAACACTAAATCGCCAATTTGAAAATCATCAACCATTTTTTTTTATCAAAAATATTTTTCATCTTTTTTTGAAAAAACTGATTTTTATCATATACTGACTATCTCATTTCTTGAACTTCAATCAACTTATTAATTCTTCTTTAGGTATCATTAGGTTCTTCTTCTTGATCTTGCAAAAAATCCATCACAGGTAATCCTAGAGAGGGAGGAAAAATTACATTTGTTCCATAAAACGGTTGAAAAGATGAAGTACAAATAGACCTCTTTGTACTGATTCTGTCTACCCACAATGCATATTTTAATTTGGCATGCCATGCCTTTTTGTTATCTTGTAGCATCTTTTTGATAATTCTGACCATAATTTTATTTGATGATTTAGCTAATCCATTCTCTTGAGGATAATAGGCAGTAGAATGATTCAGATTGATATGATAGTCATGGAAAAAGTTAATCATTAGTTTGGATTTAAAGGCTTGTGCATTGTTTGTCACTATTCTCCTAGGACATCCAAATATTGAAAGAATATTTTCCTCCAAAAAATTAATGATAACAGTATCTGTAGCTCTTCTCGTAGGTATGGCTTCTATCCATTTTGTGAAGTAATCCATGGTAGTTAAAATCCATTTATGTTGTACTGAAGATGTGGTATTGATATATTCAATGAAATCGAGCCCCACTGCTGGAAATGGGATTCTACTCAAATAGGTTTTAAATGTAAGGGAAACAATTTCCTTTTTCCATCGAAAATCTGACATTTATGACAAGCTGCAACTTCTTTATATACATCTAAGAACATGGTTGGCCAATAAAAAATAGCCCTTAAAATTTTGTTAACAGTGGTTATCTAGAAATGATGACCTTCGCAAACACAATGATGAAACTCTTTCAGAGTTTGTATGGCTTCATTTTCAAGTAAACAATTCAATAAAATTCTGCCTGGATCTTTCCAATACAAATAACCATTAATGATACATAATTTTGATGCTTTCATTTTAATTTATCTACTCTTGGTTTTATTCAACTCTAGTGGGGCTTGTAAATTCATTAAAACATAAACGATGTTATTTTACCATGGGGACAATAAAAAGTCTTCAGATACCTACATTTTTTATCCTGCTCCTATTTCATATGGTACAGCTAAGATGGAATTAATTCCCAACGTATCACATTTTGATTCATCCATTTATTTTGCTAAACCTTGTCCTTTAATCAACTTATTTGGTCTCATTTCCAATTCATATTCCAAAAGCATTGCAATCCATTTCCATCTTCGTCCTTCAGGATCTAGTTGAGTTAAGATTCCGTTCACCATGTTGTTTGGAACAAAATCAATAATATGTGACTGTAATATATAAACTATGAAATATTTTATTGATTGATTAGGGAATAAGCTTTCTTCTCCATGATTTTATATTTAAGCTCAGTGTTGCGCAATTCCATGATGAAAAAAGCTATGGGCTATTCCATATTTGGATCATTTTTCTATAGTAAAATTCCCCAATAGTATGCTCCGACACAAAAGAGAATATCAAAAATTCTTTCGTGAAATTTGGGATGACTAAAACTGGTGCTTCAGATATAGCCTTTTTAATTCCATCAAAATAATTTTTTTCTTCTTTAGACCATTTGATTTCATTTTCCTTCCTCAACATATTAGTAATAGATTTCATGATCTCTGCAAAATTTGTGGAAAACCTTCTTACAAAATATATTCTTCCATTGAAAGGTTGTATTTATTTATTGCTTCTAGGCATATCAATTTTTTGAATTGTTGATACTTTATTTGGATAAATTCTAATCCCTTTATTTGATATTACATGGCCTAGTTAGATTCCTTCTTGCATTGCAAAGTTGGACTTCTTGGGGTTAAGGGAGATACCAAATTTTCTACCCTTCCGAAAAACTTGTTTCAAATGTTTTAAATGATCATCATCAGATTTAGAATACACTGTTATGTCATCCATATAGACGACAATAAATTTATCCTTTTCTTATGTAAATGCTACATCCATTGCTCTCTAGAAGGTCGCTCCTGCATTCATCAATCCAAATGACATCTTTGCATACATGAAGGTTCCCTGTGGTGTAGTGAAAGCTATATTTTCTTGATCATCTAGATGTACTTTGATTTGATTATACCATGAAAAACCATCAAGCATTGACATTCTATCTTCGCTAACAACCTTTTGTAGAATATGGTCCATTTTGGGAAGAGGATAATTTTCTTTTAAGGATACTTTGTTCAAATTTATGAAATCTGCACATAATCTAATTTCTCCATTCTTTTTTCTAACTGGGACCAAATTCGCTACCCACTTAGAAAACCTCAAAGAAACAATAATATTTTCATTAAATAACCTTTTTACCTCTTTTTCAATGAGGGGTAAAAGTTTTGGATTTATCCTTCTCAACTTCTGTTTGAATGGTTTCTCATCCGTCTTAACAGGAATAACATGTTGAATGATGCTTGTGTCATACTCCTTCAAATATTCATAGCTCCAGGCAAATACATCTGAGAATGTTTTCATCAATTCAATATACTTACTCATTTTTTCAAGTGTTAATGACTTTGATAGTTTAATCATTTTTGGATTCGGATCTATCCTGATGTTAATATCTTCTACTTCATTGTTATTTGGGGTGACTTTAGGATTCCTTGCCACATCATTATTATCAAACAATTTATCTAAGGGAACTAATCCTTTAGGAATACAATTGTTTCTTAATTCAATAATTTCTTTGTCTCCAATATTATTAAAAAAAATTGTGAATCGGGACTCCGGCCTTTAACATTCTCCTATTTTTCATCATCTAATATATCTTGTTTTTCTTCACCAATCTGTGTATTAATGAATTCATCAGTCATATCTAAAAACCTCTAGATTTGTTGATAATCTTCGAAAACCCGCCAATACATTGAAGGCCTATGCTTGACTTCAATTTCATACTTTCTGTTAGGACATATTGGAATTTTAAAAGTACTAGCTGAAGTAGCCAATTTATCAACAATATTGTTTTGTTCTCTTGGGATAAAAGAAATTTTATGTTTAGTAAAGAAATTTCCAAATAAATCCCAAACTTCATTCATGTATGTTCTCATCTTTGGATGTTTAGTTTGGTAGGCACCATTAAATTGGTTAACTACTAACTAAGAGTCTCCATGTATAGAAATTCTTTTGGCTTTCAAGTCTTCCAAGATATTCAGACCCAAAATTAAAGCTCCATATTCAACATCATTGTTCATGCATTCAAAATCCAATTAAAAAGAGTGAAGTGTAGAATCATTACTTGGGGACATTATCCATATACCGGCACCAACACCCCCTTTGCTAACAGCTCCATCAAATTCCATATTCCATAAACCTTTAGCATCAAGTTCTTTCTTCAAATTTTGCTCTTTATCATACTTTAATTGATTATTTTGTTCAAAACATTCAGGCTTGTTTAAGTCTAATTTTCCAAGACATATATCATAATAAAAAATAGAAGAGCCAATATTTGTATCAAGAGCATAAATAGGATGATTTTCTAGCTTTAATATTCTAATTGCTAACCACATATGCCAATTGCTTTTTTCTATATAACCTCCTCTGATAGCCAAACAAAGCAATAGTAGCATATGACATATCCATCTATAAAGTTACTTTCAACTTAGAAGCCCGTGATCTAGACAATATCATCCCAAATTTGGGTGGAATGTCTACAACTACCACATCCATAACCATACTCTTAGTAGGAATTTGAGTCAATGATACCACCAAATCTTTAATCAGACCTAGACATATTACTTTCCTTGAATCAAAAGAAAATAGATATTTATAAGGCCTAGTAATGTCTAATCCCAAAATTTCCACAACAACTTTTGGCATAAGGTTATGGGATTCTCCTGAATCTAACATAGCATTACGAAGGATCGTATCATGAATATTCAAACTAACATAGAATGGAGGTACATCTTCACCGGTGTCTTCAATTTTAGGACCAAACAATTAGGAGTGTCATCGTCAAGCTCCAAAGTATCAGGCTCTTTCTCATCTTCTCCTTTCATGATTTTGAAAATTTAATTCTTGTACTCAGTGTTTTTTAAAAGTTCATTGAATGGGACTGAAATATTAATTTTAGAAATTTCATTCTGAAGGTTAAAAGGTGACTGCGGTTTTTCTGCTTATTTTACATTAACATCTTTCTTTCCTTCTGAAGAATTCTTAGGTACATCATTGTTTGGATCATCTTTCATATGAGCTTGTTGATTTTGTCGACTTGCAGAAGGATGATCAATAAAGGATTTATTTGAATTTACACCAACATTCTTGTTTCTGAGATTGTATTTCCTTTGAAATTTGATTACTGCATCCTGATATCCTTTTTGGTATTGCTCTGACTCTTGTTCTAACATATTTTCTTCATTTCCTTGAGCTGCACTCTCATAGTCTTCTCTGGTTAAATAAAAATGAGGTTTGGAATAATCAAATAGATGGATTTGATCATCAGGAAATCCTGCATATTCTTCAGCAACATAATTTTCATGGAAAGGGGGCCTAATTTGTTGGTCAACTTGGTTTCTCCGGTCTACTAGATTCATTTTGTCTCTTTGCCTTATTTGATGAATAGGAGGCCTTCTGAAGTTAGGATTTCTAATCTATGGTTCTGTTTGTTCTATGATATCAGGCCTATTTTCTAAGGAAAGTCTTTCCACCAATATTTCCATTGTTCTCGTCATCATATCGAACTTAGCATCTATAACTTGAGATGTGGAAGGTTGGTTTTCTTCCTTTAGTTTCCTTTTAACAACTTGCACTTTTTGTTTCATTTTTCCATATTCCATAAGATTCGCTTATACTTCCATAGCATCTCTCAACATATCAGGTAAAGTTCTAGACTTCCTTTCTCTTAATAACAATGCAAAATCACTTTCAAAGGCATTAGCATAACACAATTTAGCAGCTCCAACAGGAGGCTTGATATCAAATGGGATTTATTTATATAGCTTCATAAATCTAGTAGAAAACTCTTGAACAGACTCTGCATTATTCTTTTCCAGGTTATCATATTGGTTCAAAATCTAAAAAGGGATTTTCTTCTCTTCCCATCTCTCAAGGAAATCTGTCTCAAAATAATTATAATTTTGTATACTCCTTGCTTGAATCCCTCTAAACCACGTTTTAAATTATACAAAAAAAAAAAATGGGCCAAAAATATCATCTTAACATCATCATCATCAACTTCCTCCAAATATATAAAATCACTGAACTTATCTAGATGTTGTTGTGTAGTAAAACAGCCTTCCCCATCAAATAAAGTAATTCTTGAAGCATAATTCTAAGGAAGATCATGAAACACAACAGGTAGAGCAAGGGGAGCGTACCTAGCATCCATAACTCTAGGGGATGTTGGAGGAGGGTTTTGGACTTTTGGAGGAATAGTAGGTATTCGAAGGAAACTTTTGACTTGGGGAACTTCATGTCTAAGTTGGTCATTCTTATCATCAATCTAATTTTCTTTAAAATAAATAAGAGGGTCTTTTTCTCCATAACTTTGTAATTTATCCCAAAGAGATTCTAACAGATAGGTTTGAAATGTTTCTCTATCAGCGACAATTTTAACTAGGTCTATTTCTTATTTTGTCCTCAAGAATGATTTTTCAAACTGTAATCCAAAAGAAATACTTTCAAAGGTATTAATTTCTTCTTTTGGTAAAGATATAGACCTTTGAATTTGAAAAGTACCTGCTTGGAATCTTGCCTTTCCTTTCCTGAGAATATTTTCAAGATCTTGAATAAACTTTGGTGGGTCAGGATATGGATTTCTTCTAGTATGTATTCTTGTTGAATCCAGGATATCTAGGTGAGCCACTTTTTCTATTAAACAATGAAGTCGCCAGAGCAAAATACAGTCTATATTACGTCTACATCTCCATTTTCTCACCAGAAATCATATATTTTCTACTTGTCATTCTTTCCCAGGGAAAATATCTCTTTCGCATCCCCGACAACGGCGCCAAAATGTTATCACTCAGAATGTTTTATGTAACTTCTAGAGAAAATATCAAAGGTAACCTCAAACAAATCTTAAGGATGAAAACTATCCTTTTTCTATCCAAAGGGTGCTCCCTTTATGAGTTTTCTATTCAAAGTCACTATAACAACAACTCATGTCTTTTAAAACAATGACCATATCTTTAACTATAACGAGGGTTATCAAAATGGTTGAATCGAGAAGAAAAGCATTGGGCATGGATTCAATGCATACATATCTCAAAATTATTAAGAGACTGGTTGTCAGATAAATCATTCACAGAGGAAAAATAGGTGTCATTTCTTCAGACAAATGTCAATTTAAGAAAGGTAGAAGATCAAAGAAAATAATTTATTAACACAGAGCATCGAACTGGGATGAATTCTGCATCAATTTGGAAGAAAGAACATTGACAATATTTAAATGTGTGAATCAGAGCATATAAAATGAATTTTAACTCACATAGTTCATTCAAATATGAGGCAAGGTGATAAAATGGTTAAAACAAGAAATACATTCACATAAGAGAAATTAATAGACCGAAGAAAATTGATAACATATGAATCTTTGTATAGACATGTACTTCTACTCCTCATTAAATTATTTTCAAAAAATATTACATCACTGAGTTTTACTTTCTCTCGGATCCAACCCCGATTACATTGTAAAATTCAAAATTTATACAAAAAAATGTTCTATAAGCAAACCCTAACTAGTTTTTTGCTAAGAATAGAAATTTCAAAGAAGTTCCTAAACTTCAGGAGCGTTTTCTCTGTTGTCGACTACGTCTGTAGTGCGTCACTCCAATAGTGAATTTATTCGATCTGGATTGCTTATGTGGCAACTTGGGAAGATAACAAAAGGAAACTGCAACTACGTTTCAAATTGGGACATCTAGATATTTAATATTGATATAACCTGTATTTAGTTTTCCCAAATTTTTCAGCAATATTCCACTGCTCTTGGTTTGGGATTTCATAATCCATCATCTCTTTAATCATCACCTCCAATTCTATGCAAGCCGTATAAGATATAGGTGGAAAATCTTTTTTAATCTCAGGAATTGATCAAATATCTAGAAATCATCAGTTAACTTTTCAATTATTTCTTTTCTAGTTAGTCCTTTAGTCAAACCATTGAATTTTGAGTGATGCATGCGAGCCTGTACTATTAAATTGTGATGATTTTCTTGAGAAATTAAACTTCCATAATCATCCCAAAAAGAGGGTAGACCATTCTCAAAGAGTTTCTGAAATAATTTTTTAAAACTTTGAACTTGAAGGAGCATCTGTTCTTCTTTATCTTGTACCTCTCTAACATGATTATGTTGCCAATAATTATTCTTGCCCAAATAATAATCACAGGTCTATCTTTAATTCCCAAATTCTGCATATCTATTTGAGTCAAAGTATTTAAGAAACTAACTATATTTTGAGTTGTCTCTGAAGGCCTTTTATTCAATGTCTCATTTGCGACTTTACATCTTCGGAAAGCTATGTTTGCTATAGCATATTTGTCATCAATTAAATTTAAATGTGACAAAATTTTTGTAATTTACACTGATAGTGCAGCCCATATAAGGTACTTAGATCCTTGCAAGGGAAGCTTACCTATTAGTCTATCTTTCAATTCATTAATCCTTTTATTCAACTGCTTTAGACCTCAATGTCTAGGGCCATTTTTCAATTCAACATATAAACAACATGGAGTAGGTGTTTTCCCAATTGTTAGAATTAATTCTCTTTCTCTCTATGATATTCTTATTATGTAATGAAGGGATTAGATATTTTTTTCAAGAGTCAACATATGAACAACACGAGGAGTAGGTATTCTACTAATCCTTAGAATTAATTCTCTTTCTCTCTATGATATTCTTATTATGTAAATGAGGGTTTGGATATTCTTTATGTAAGTTCTCAGTTATATATCTGTAGATAGAGGAAAAATAACATAACTCATAAATACAAAAACCCAAGTTCAAGGTTTATAGTGGATGCATATGCCATGCTTGTATTTAAAGTGGTGAGGGTGTTCATGTTCTATGCATATTTAAGTAAGTGATTTTCTTGGATGGATTATCTGGAACAACTTAGAAGAAATTTTTTTACAACAAATTACCCAATGTTAAGAAGGTTGATGAACAATCCTTTGGTAGTCTCATATGAAAAAAGAACTCCATCACATTCTATGATTGTGATCCTTGCACATTATTAAATCTAAACATATCAATAGATTCATCTTCAGTAGTAGTTTGTTTTTCCTCATCTTAGGATCAATAATTTGTCAAAGGAATGTAATTCTAGAGCCCAAGAAGGCCAAGGAGAGGGGTGAATCTCATAGTGAGGAGACAAAGAAGGAATGATGACGTGGATTTGGAATATGAGGAAGACTACAAATTTGGACAAAATCGTTTATGGGGCACATGGTGATTCCATGTCGATGTGAATAGAAACAATTCTAGTAACCAAATTGACAAGGTTCATTAAATGCAAGTAGAATTGATTGCAAACAAAATTGGTTATCCAAAAGTATATTTTACATAAGTTTACACTAAACCTTAAACCATAAGTATATTTAGTATTTAATTGTATTCTTGTAAGTAATATATAAAAGAAGCTTATCGAGGTGTAGACCAGTCGGGAAGCCCATTATATGATTTCCCATTATATGATAAGACACTTTGCAAAGGAGGTCGTTGGTTCAAACCTTAGATAACCCATGCTCCATTGTGGCGGGCTCGGTAGATGTACCTAGGGGTATAATGGTAGCAGACAAAATCAAACCCATGTCATGCAAATATGAGACCGCCCCAGTTGTCGATTCCCAAGTGGTTTTCATTTTCATTTAAAAAATTTCGTTCAAAATTTTTAAAGATAATAAAGTTGTTTAACAATAATGATTGAAATTTGACTTAAATTTTTTCATAAAAATAATAAAATTATTTTTAACTAATAACGTGCTAATAACAATGTTGGCTAATCTTACCAATTCTCAAAATGTCAACTATAAAATATTTGGCGATATTTTTCTAAAATTATTTCAATTTCTAAGGATTTTTATATAATATATTGGCCATTTTTAGAGTGAAAAAAGTTTACCCCATCAAAATTGGGTGAAATGGGGCTTAAGAAAATGCAAATTGGCGAATCCTGTGGACATTACCACTCCTCCATTCCCATTTCCTATGGACACACCTCTGCAGCCATCTTTTTCTAACCAATCTTCTTCAACTTATGCTTTGGAGATTCAAATGACAAATCCCACCAATAGTCAGACTGAATGACAGTCAAATCCCACCAGTAGCGTGGCTGCTAAAACCTCCAGGTAATGTAATATACAACAATGCATAGCATAAAAAAATACTTGCAGACAAAGTCGAGAAGTTAGCAATTGATTCCATTTAGCAGGTGCTATATTTACAAGGTATTAATTTATTAGCTTCAAACAATTTCAAAAATTTCTGTACAAGAAATAGATGTATTGTTTTATTGTGTCCGGATATTTTAGAGAGCCGAATGCTCCATCACTAACTTTTATAAGACCTTAATCAAAACTATTTACTGCACCTGTTCGGCATATTTTATAAATTCCTCTCAACACTTCAATCAAAAGTATCTACTGCACTTGCTGGCATATTTTATAATCTCTAACCCATTCTAGTAAGCTTATTTGACCGTATTTGTGTCAAGATTTTTTTTATCAACGATATCAATTTAAATTTAACTTTGTGCATGTGTTGCTGTCTTTGTGTTTTAACATTATAAATCCTCTTTACTTTCTATTTGCCTGTATTCCGGAAATAAACAGTGTTTAGTAAATATAAATGATCATCCAATCTGCCAGATATTTCCTTTCTCCAAGTTGCCAAGGTTTGTTTTACTTTTAGACTTAATTTTTTTTATTTTTGTTTGCATTTATAAAATTTTTATTTGCAAATTGTTTTCATGAGCTTGTATAGAGTGTGAATGGTTTGATTTCAATTATTTGTCACTGCTTCAGACTTTCAGTTATCTGGTTTTATACGGATACATCTTTAGATGAACAGTCACGTGAATGCCATGTTTTGAAAGCATGGAATTCATAATGACCCTTATAGCCATTTTCCATGGAAATGTTGTGTTTTTGGTCTTTAACATTTTGATTGAAGCTTTTAAGGAATATTCTTAGGACAAGTAAGTTGATTTAAATGGCAGAATAAATATGTTGAATCTTCTATTTTTATCTTATTCTTCCTTATATTTTAGTAGCAAAGTCTGATTACTTTGGATCTGTCATCAACTTGATAAGGGCCAAAATATGGTGAGCTATATTATTTTTAGATCTTTTTATGGAAATGCTTTGGTCATCTGTTCCATATCATGGGTTGGCTTAATGATGTAACTAATGAGATTTGTGACTGATTATTCTTGTAGGCAATTACACCTTGTGGAAACAGATTCAGCTTAATTCCGTGATCAAATTCATTACTCATGCGCTAACATGCTGCAAATTTAATTTTAAGTTATAAAAACATGATAGTCTTTTATGGATTGGGGTTATCAATATTGCTTAATTTGCACTAATGAGCAATTCTTATTATTCTTTAAAGTTTATTATTAACCCTTATTAATAATGTATCATGGTAATATTATTGTCGGATCAAAGTGGTCAAAGTTGCATATAATGGTATTCTACACTATGTATTTTTATGTTTCATGTTGTTACATTAACCTAAATTTGTTTCTCCCCCATGTTAGGTTAATGGGAGGGTTTGAAGCTGGGGCGCTGGCGGTGCTTACAATCCAAGGATAATGCAGGTTATCTGGCTTGGAGATAATGCCGTGCGGGGAGGTCACCTATGGTAACTTATGAATGCCGTGTTCGCGGTGGGAACAGTTGATAGCTGGTAAAAGTAATTTATTCAATTGTGGAATATACCCACGGCTCCCGGTGGTTTACTGCTTTGACATAAAACGGGTAAGCCTAACCTGTTACAGATGTTGGGGTAAATTTAACTAGTTACAGATAATAGCTTTTATGGATTTTTAGCTATTGCATTTCATGCCGTTTCTCTGCCGTGGGCATTTCTATTGACCGTGTCGTGGTTACCGTATTTGGGGGTTTTGGAACCGTGCATTGCATGTCGTTCATCTGCCGTGGGCATTTCTTTTGACCATGTCGTGGGTTACCGGATTTCGGGGTTTTGAATCCGTGCCCACTGGCACTTCTCTCGCCGGATTTTTGGGGGTGGACCACTATAACTATTAACAAATACAACTTCAGAACCGTGCCCGTGGATACTGTTATCATTACAACACATTTTGACAAGGTTTTTTGCCGGTAAAGGTTCGTTTTGACCATTGATACAGGGATTTGTCGACATCCGTGTTTCTAGCTGCTGAAATGGGCGATAACATGTCGGAATCCTTTATGTCAGTGGATAATAATATGAATGTGTCGGACTACATGATTGAAGAAGCCGGTTTGTTCAAACCGGACTCCTTCTTCAAAAACCAGCTGTGTGAAAAACGGGCTTTGAACGCTAACGGCCGACAGGTGGCGACACATGGAAAGACACATAAGGGTCCAATGGTCATGGGGAAGACACCTGGGGAAGCCTCGGGCTCTGAGCCATCTGTCGGTTCGGCTAGGGTTCTCCAAAGACAAGGAGATGGTGAACGATATGGGACGTCCTCTCGTGCAAACGAGAGAATGGTTGGCAAATATTTTAGTAGACTCGGGGAAGCTTGGTTGACAGTCGGTCGGGATATTGGTCTTGAGGAGATTGTGGAGTTTAACATGACGGTGCTTGTTGGAAAATTCTCATACCATGCTATGAACCGCAGAAACATTGTCAAATGGGTTGAGGAGATGTGGAGGCCTATTTTGAAGTACACCTCGCAGGTAATTGCTTTAGCTTGCGGATGGTATGGTTTTAAATTTGAACAGGAGGCACACTGTACCCGCATCCTTGAGGGTTTGTGGCTCTATGGAACGGGAAGCTTAATGCTCCAAAAGTGGCAAACAGATTTTGACCCAGAATCGACCACTGTTCGTCTTAGGCACTTATGGGTGCTTCTACCTGGACTTCCACTGGCTTTGTGGAATCGTGGGGCCTTCGAGGCAATTGGAAATCGACTTGGGCGGTTTTTGCATGTGGAGGAGGAGCATCTGCATGGTTTTGACTGGCGGATGGGGCGGATGTTGGTTGAGGTGGACGTCTCTCTGGGACTTATAGATGTTCTGCATATTAATTGTCGTGGACGTCAGCTGGCTCAGGTCATCGACTACTGGGGCATTCCTTTTCGATGTTCAAATTGTAAAGCGGTGGGTCACCTATGGTGCCAATGAAAGGCTCCGGCCTCTTCCATTCGCATCAAGGATGGGGGCCCTTTCTGGTCGTCGGATGATGGTAGTGATATTGAGATGGATGCAACGGGCGCACTTGATGGCTTCTCCAACCGTGTTCTCAACCCACTTTCTCCAGATTCGGCACTATTTCGTAAGTTGGAACTTCAGGACCCTAAATTTTTCCATTCTCTAAATGAATTGGATATATCTTTTATTAATACATTAGATTTGAACAATGGTAATAATGGTAATTACATGGGACGCCATCTTAACATGGATTCCTCCTCCGGGACTGAACATACATCAAATGATTCCTCTAATAACGATGGCCCGATATCTGAGACTGAGTTGAAGAATGAAATGCATGTACTCTGCCCTATGGATACCTCACCGGGTATCTCGTTATCTCCAGATCCTCCTTCTGCTATTGTCCCGACGGTTATGGTATCTTCCGATTCTGAGAAACCCCTTCCTGTCCATGAGGATATGAAGTGTAGAACGGTTGTCGAGATGAGTACTGATAAGAATACAAGTGCTGTAGTTGGCGGGGGTATAGGGTCCTGTGGATCGAATCTGTTGGTGATGGATTGTCCAAATGTTGGGCCCAATACAACGACTGACCCGGGTGGGAATACTCTACTCATCCCATCGTACTCAGATATGGTGAAGAAGTCTCCCATACCCACTTTTTTCCGAAATAGGGTGGTGGACACTAATGAGACAAATGACAGGGATTTGGGGGGATCTTCGGAGCTGAAGGTTCCTGACCTGACTGGTGGGGGTTGTAACTCTGCTGATGCAAACATGCCCGTTACAACTGGAGATGTGTGTATACATAAGGGGGCACGTAGGGGTGGTCTGTCTCAGGACTTCTCTCCTCTGAAAACTCGAAGCGCCAGGAAAAACAAGAAGGTCACTCTGGGGGGGACAGAGGATGACCTTGTCAAGGTGAACTCCCCCAACTCTTCTGATACCCGGGCTCTTAGAGGAATGAAGGCCCTAGCAAGGGTTAGGAAATGATTTTTTTCTCTCTGAACATTAGGGGGGTGGGGGGCCTGCCCAAACAACTGGCCCTAAAACGTGTGTTAGAAATTGTCAAACTTGATTTGGTACTACTCCAGGAAACTATGGTTAGCGGGGAAAAAGCCAGTATCTTTTTTAATAAGGTCAAGCCGAGCTGGATGTGTTGTTCTATGGATGCGGCTGGACTTTCTGGTGGCCTCTTAGCTGCTTGGAATCCGCTTGTATTGAGATTAATTCCATCTCATATTACTCTGGGCATTCTGCTAGATGGTAACATCAGGGGATCTGAGAAAAACATTAATATTATAAATTGCTATGGCCCTTACTGTGATCGGGAGACCTTCTGGAACTTGGCTGTATCGGAACACTTGCTGGATTTGGAGAACCTAATCATTGATGGGGACTTAAATTTCACTTGGGGAGATGGGGAGCTTTGGGGGGGCTTGGCCAGGAGGGACCCCCTGGGCCCTTATTTCACTAATTTATTCATGAAGTTTTCTTTAGTTGATGTGGCCCTGCGGCCATTGGCTCCAACTTGGACTAATGGAAGGTCGGGTGACAATCTGATTCAGAAACGTATTGATCGATTCCTGATATCGGAATCACCCTTATCATGCTTTCAGAATTATAGGTCCTGGATGCATCAAATCAAAAAATCGATTATCTCCCGATTATCCTACAATTTGATGATGATCCCTTCAATAAATCCTTCCCATTCAAATTCAATTCCACATGGCTCTCCGAGGGGGATTACACTTTGGGGCTGAGGTATTTGTGGACTCAAGCGGATGTTTCGGGGGAGAGATCTGCCATGGACAAGCTGGCGGTGAAACTCAAGATGATTAAAGACTATACAATCAAGTGGGAAAAAAACAAAAAAGCCTTGATGGGGAAGGAACTTGCTGAGATTGAATTGGAAGTAGAATTTCTGATGAACCGAGGTGTCGGTACTGCACTGAACAATATGGATCTTTCAAAACTCTCTTCACTGGAGTGCCTAAAAATGAAAATACTTCTGATGCAGGAAGAATCTTGGAGATTGAAGAGCAGAGCTACTTGGCTCAAAGCGGGGGACTTAAATACTAAATTTTTCCATCACTTTGCTGACTCTCGTAGGATGCAAAACTCCATCTGGGACCTGAATGATCATACAGGCCGACGGATATGGGGGGAGGAAAATTTGAGGAATGAGGCGGTTCGTCACTTCCAGGAATACTATTGTGACCCTAAAAATACAACACTGGATGAACAGTTTAAACTTATCAAGGAATACCCACGGATGTTCAATGATGAGGAGGGGGACAATATATTCCTGGATGTCACTCTGGATGATGTGGAAAAAACCCTGCGAGGTTTTGCAAAAGATAAATCTCCTGGATCGGATGGGTGGACAGTGGAAATTTTCATTCACTTCTTCGATATTATGGGAGAAGATCTTCGGATGGTTGTGGATGAATCTCGGAAACTAGGCATTGTCTCTGGGGCACTAAATTCTACTTATCTGGCACTCATTCCGAAGACATCCCATCCAAATAATTATGATGAATTCAGACCGATAGATTTATGCAATTTGGTCTATAAAATTATTGCTAAAATAATTGCTGATAGAATCAAACCTCTACTTTCCAAACATATATCTATGGAGCAATATGGGTTCCTTTGTGGTCGCCAGATTCATGATGATGTGGGTGTGACACAGGAAATATTCCATTCTATCAAACAGAAGAGAATTGAAGCACTCATCCTACAATTGGACCTGGTGAAAGCATACGATAAGGTTGATTGGAATTTCCTGAGACTCATCCTTATCCAGATCGGCCTACCATGGAAGGTGATGAAATGGATAATGGCATGTATAACCTCTGTCAATTATGCTGTTCTGATCAATGGAAACCCTACTGATTATTTTAAGGCTTCACGGGGCCTTCGTCAGGGTTGTCCCCTATCACCACTCCTATTTTTGCTGGTCATCGAAGGATTGAGTCTATCCATTCACAAGGCTCGTAGGGAAGGGAGGATTACTGGCATCAAAATATCAAGGGAGATTTCTGTCACTCACTCATTGTTTGTGGACGATGTTATGCTCTTTGGCATGGGATTTCTTGCTGAATGGATACAATACAAGAAAATACTTGACTTATTCTACTCGGTTACTGGCATGATTATCAGCTATATAAAATCTTTCTCCTTGAAACACTCATTGGTGGATGAAGTGGAACAGTCGATCAGCATTATTCTGCCATTAAAATTCAATGAACTTGAGGCTGGCACTAAATATCTGGGATTCTTCATTAAGCCATCTAATTACCTGATAAATGATTGGTCATGGCTTGTCAGTATATTTGAAATGCGTATTAGTCACTGGTTCTTTCGGTATTTATCCTTGGGTGGCAGGCTTACGTTGGTGAAAGCCGTTTTACAGAACTTAGGAGTATATTGGTTCTCACTTTGCAAAATCCCACGATCCATCCTTTGTCTGATCAGGCGGAAGATTTTCAGCTTTTTGTGGTTGGGTGGTGGAATTCAGGAGAAATTTCACCTCATGAATTGGAGGGCTTTGGCACGCCCCTGGAAATTGGGGGGCTGGAATATTAAGGATATTGATTCATTTGTAACGGCCCTGCACGCAAAAAGCCTCTGGCGCGTTCTTTTTTATCAATCGTTATGGGGTAGGATTATCAGAGCCAAATATTTGAAAAATATATCAGTGGCAAACTGGTTGCGCCTGATCAGACCTGTTACATTGGGGGTCTCTAATATTTGGAATGGCTTGATGGGTGCCTTCATGGTTATTACATAATGGATTGCTTGGATGCCCGGAGATGGTCGTGATATTAAGTTGGGACTGGATCCGATCATGGGTGGATCATCGAGACACACTCTATCGTTGGCTTTGAGGACACATCTCAGAGCAAATGGATTCTATACTTTGGCACATGCGACTGGTCGATATGTGGATGGACGAGCTAATTGGATCTCGGCTAATCAGCTGGGACTTATGGGTTCCTTGGGGAAAGAATGGGATGAGTATATACGGCTGATTTATCAATCTAATATAAGTCTATCAAATGCTACAGACAGATTGGTTTGGACATGGGATGTGGCGGGTGGAAATGTTTCTGCAAAATTGGCATATGATGCTTTGTTTGCTGAATCACAGTATTTGTTTCGCTGGTGGGATAAATATATTTGGAAACTTGTTTTACCCCTCAAGATAAAATGCTTTGTCTGGCTTGCATTGTGCAACAAGATTCTAACTTGGGACAATCTATGTCGTCGTGGTTTTTGTGACCCGAGATGGTGCTCCCTTTGTTGCTCACAGGAGGAATCGGTAGATCATCTATTCACTTCCTTCCTGTACACAAGGGACCTCTGGAACTTGATTGCAAACAAAGCTGGTGTACACTTTAGATGGAACTACTGTACACTTAATGAATGCCTTAAAGCTTGGTCTCGCTATGATGCTGGGTGTCCAGAACTCCCATATTTTATGATTTGGGAGGTATGGAAGGCACGTAATCTTTATATATTTGAGAATAGATTACCTTATAAGGATGGGATATGTTTTAAAACCCTTGCTGCAAATAAAGAATTTGTCTCGGTCCATTGTGCTCTTGTTGATAATGTCAAACTGGACAGGAACCTTCGTCGCGCCCCCCCTGTGCTGATATATCCCTGTGGATTCTTTGATGGGGCTTCTGTGAGCCGGTATGGGGGGGGTGGTGCGGGAGCCACTTTACACATTTCCATCGATGTCTCCATTCACATCTGGCTGAACCTGGGCAATGGATCCAATACAAGGAGTGAGTTATGTGCACTTTGGCTCTTCTTGTTCTGGGCTCGGATGAGAAAGATCTCCTCTCTTGTAGTTTTTGGAGATTCTCTATCTACTATCACTTGGGAGAGTGGCAAGACATCACTCAATGTATTGCTTCTTAAACACTGGATGGATGCAGCTCAGATGCTTATCCAGAACTTCCAACATATACATTTTGAACATGTATACAGGGAGGCAAATATGGAGGCGGACTTACTTTCTAAGAGGGCACTTAACTCACCGGTCGGGGTCATCATGTGGCAAGAATGGCAGGCTGATTTGCTTATTACTCAGGGTTCTTATAATTTACATTGGACATGATGTTGGTTGTTTTTGATTTTTGTTTTTATATGTATTTGATGCCCCTTTATTCGCAGGTGGATACTTATATGTTTTTTAGCTCTATGTGCAGATTCTACCTAGAGGCTGACTCCAACTTCTTGTTGGACGTTTTTGTCATACATCCTTTTCATTTTTGCGGCTCATATGACAGCCACATGTGGCTGCGGCTTGGTACTATATTTTGTTGGGCATTATATGCGGTCTTTGATTTTTGTTAGATGTGACTGACTGTGTATGTGACCTTATATTTATATGTATTTGGACACTTTGATATACTGGTGATTATTGGATCCGTTTCTCTTGCTGGAGGGATTCCTGATGTTATTATGTGGTCATATGGACATTTATTTGGACTTTTCTGATGTTGTCGATGATACATCTGGCATGATGTGCACCCTCTGACAGGGTTTGTGAGAAGCATGTATTTTTGACAGCTGGTATTATTTACTATTTCGTATATTAATAGTAAGTTAAATTTTTCTGTGAAAAAAAATTCGTTTCTCCCTCAATCTATCCAAAATCTTGACTTAATGATTATATTGATTTTATTCTAATTCAAGGCATGTCATTAAATCAATTAGTGGTTCGAATTTAGATTACTTGATTTCAATTTATTTGATGGGAGAAATATTTGCTTTTATGCTAATCGTTGATACATGCAAAACCTGGTTTAGCCTGGTTCAAACCCTGAATTACGAATTATGCCTGTGAAGGATACTTTACTCTATTGTTTCGGTATCATACATATATGATTACTCATGGTATTTTTAGGGTTCAGTTTCAATCTCCTTTATTTCTTACTCATAACTATGAAGTCTATGTCAACCCATATTCAGAAATCTGGCACCAATTCTCCATGCAGTATTTACCATTATGGGTTAATTTGCATTTTGATAGAGCATAGGCTTATTGTTAAAAAAAAGAAAAAAAAAGCCATAAATGGTTTCCAAGAAGCCCCCTTTGTGTGTGGATAAACCTTTGAAAGATGTACCTCAAGAATCTCCTCGAGTGGTAACGATGATCATGAGTCTACCCTTTTCGCCGAGACCAACAGAAGTCTATAATAATTGAATGACTTAACAAAGAAGAATGTGAAGAAAAGAGAATGATACCAATGCCATTTGTCTTATAAGGAAAAATTTAAGTGGATAATTTGAGTGTTTCATAAGGTGAGGTAAGTTAAGTTGATCATTCCAGCTACCTAAGTTTGACCCACCACCATCGCCATGGAAACATGAGTAACTGAGTTAAAATTCTATGCTAATTTAACTTGCATTAATCCCTACTAAATCATTAGTAAGCTTTATGCACGCTTCAAATTTATTATTAAAGTCTTTTAAGGTCAAAACCCATTAAAATGGAGGTGCCATATCATGTTGTAGTTTTGGTTTTTGTATTTGATGGTTTTGATCCTCTTTTTCAGCACCTCCATCGTGGCATCGTGGTATTTGGTGAAGACGATCTATCCGCCTTACGGTCACATCGAATAGTCAAATTGTTTCAAGTCCCCGTGGTTTTTGGTCAAACAAGATCTAAACAATATGTTTCTTGTAAGTTTCTCAAAAAGTAACATAATCAAAGGAAGGACTCAAAACCATGACCTATTATTAGTCCCTGTCGGCTGACGAAGGCAAGGGTAAACTATTGTTTTCGAAACCATGACCTGCGTGTTTTCGAAACCATGACCTATTTTTTTTCGAAAGCATGACTTATTATTAGTCTCTGCCAAAGGCAAGGATAAACTATTGAAGGGTAAATTATTGTTTTCGATATTCGTTCACTATCGATTTGTTTTCCTTTGACTTTTAAATGTTCATAATTTAACCAAACTTTAACTTAGTAGTTTTTTATTTGTCAATTAAATAATAGATATAATTTTATTTCTTTCCATTATCATTGGACGTGGATGAAACTTTGAACCCGTTATTGCCTGGTTCCTTCTTCTTTCTTGCTAGTACATAAAGCAAAGTATTAAGTTAAAGCAAAGTATTAAGTTTTATCAGAGGAAAAGATTTAATTTTTCATTATACAATGAAACGGAAATAGTCATTAATGATACCATTAATGGTATCACTTCTCGAGGACTAATGACATTTATTTTACTGCACCGTTTAATGGTGGTAGCATGTTTATTTTGTCAAGCGGTGGAAGAGGTGGTGGTGGCATGTCAATCGGGCGGTGGCGGGAATGTACATCTTCATCAACTCGCCCATCTTCGTCAACTTGAAAGAGCACCGGCGTTTTCAGCTTTTTCATAAGACATCCATCAAATTCTCCCTTACGACCTCACTATTCACCGCTTGTCTGCACTTGTATGCACTGTCGCACTTGTCTACACTGCCAGAAGGTGTATCATTGCTACCTACCTACATGTCGCCTTCAACTCATTAATATTCAAGAACATGCCTACATATAGGCTGCAAGAACGGGTATCAAGAGCATGCCTACCTCGAGGCTGCAAGAACAATTGCAAGAACATGTATCCATCATGCATTGTGGGACACTAAAGATTACTGGATGTAACTTGAGCACCATTTTCTAGCAAAACATTACATGCAGGGATTACAAAGACTATACGTAAATTTCAATTCAAGTAGTATTGTTCTATTACCTTATTTATCATTTCAATTAATGTGTACATACCTTTCCATGACAGCTCTATTTGGACTTGGATGTAGTTCAGAAGCCATGAATTAGTTTGAGCTAGTGCTGGTCGTTGAGGCCAAGCCACTGCCTCTACCCAGAAACTTTCCCTCGCACCTTTTGCTTGAAGCATGATCATTTTCTGCTCTTCTTCATACCTTTTGCATGATGCAGATTATAAAATATGTTCCTCTTCTGCATAAAAACAAATTTATATGAATTGTTTTTCTTCTGCAATTCTACAATTTATAGGATATGCACACAAACAAATTTAGCACTTAATTTAACTATATGAAAGACTCGTGCTATCATTATAGGGGTTGAGATTCGACAAGCTAGCTTCTTTCAATTTCTATCTACTATATGTAGTATGCGGTTTCTAAGTCTAAAAAACTGGTTTTCCGTCATAGTCTTTTGGTTTATTTTTGTCAAAATATAAATTGTCTTAGTTTGAAAGGGCGATTATGTTCTACAAGCCCTGGTTTACTCTTTGCAATCTTCATTTAAAAATAGCATTGAGAGAGTAACACATTTTAAAAATCACAAACATAAGCCCCTCCCATTCACAAGAATATAATTCATGACTATAGGACAAACTAATATAAATCTCGAGTAACTAACAACAATTCCGAATATCTTACTCATTTTGTTTTTTTCCTTAGTTGCGATGGTCGCAGCCTTGGTTGCCATGGCCATTTCCTTGGCATTTCATTTTCAGTTTGCAACTTGGCGAGGATAGAATTTCATTTTTCAGTCTTCGAAGTCTGGGAACCATGTCGTTGCTGCATGGTCTCAGAGCCCTGAACCTTCGGGAGGCTTACCTGTTCCATTCTTTATGTAGCGCCTAGTATTTCACTTTAAAGTGTTCATTTCGAATAAAATTATACATTGATGCCTACGACAACCTAAAATTTAAAAACCAATTACCATTAAACCAAACATGAGGCAATTCCTTGACAGAAAAGAGCAATTTATTGAACCAATAGAGTAGATATAGATAAGCATTGTGTATCTTACCTTCCATAGTGAAGCATATGGTGAATTTATAAATTTCAGGTGCAGTGAAAGCACCTCCATGGTCATCTTCATTGTGTTGTTACACCCACAACGATTTTGACATTGACATCTTTTTAGTCAGAGGAAGGGACGACAATTCCTTTCCTAGCTATAGAAAAGATGTATTTGAGAAGACATCTGGATGAAATACTTTATATACTATTGAATTCATGTTCAAACTTCAATGTCAATGGAAATTCTATTAGATTAGTAAAGACAACTGCATTATGCATTTTTATATTTCAATTCATAAAACCTTCAATGGTATCTAATACCGTTTTAATCGAATAATGCTACTAAATCACCTGTTTGCAGGCTGTACAGAGAGACTGTTCCACCATGAATAGATGTAGAGAAACAAGGAGAAAATAAAACCTGTAACAATAACAATGGAGCCCAGATTGACCATTTAGTTAAAGCACCTCCTTTATGTAAAGCAGTTGCTAGGACTGAATTTTTCCCAGGTGAAAATGCTATCAAATATATAGCTACACAAGCAGACCAATGGATATATCTTGGGTTTATATATTGAGATATCCATGGATGGATTGTTCAAACTTTCTACCTCCTCCACCTGAGCCTCCCTCCTCAGATTCAACCTCCACCTGAGAATCCCACCACCGTTGCTGCTCCCTCCGGCATGAGCCTCCCATCAATGTCTTAACCCTTGGAGCTTGAGGTTTTAATTCTTAAACTAAAGGTGAAACAAGCATGCTAGATACAGTTTTGGCCCGACCAATTTATTGGGTGAATTAACTCAGAACAGATATTGTCGATACCTGAACCAAAGGTGAAACAAACAAGCTAAAATTAGATGTTGAAGCAAGCTCTGGAAATCAAATGGGAAAGCAGGAATGAGGAATCCCTTGCTGGTCATTATCCGAGGAGGAGGTAGAAAAGACGGTGAAAGCAAGCAAGCTTAACTGGAGTGCACAGATGCTCTATAGAGAGCCACTAGGACGTAGGCATGCAGATAGTGGGAGAAGTAGACATTGGCAACTGTTTCATGCAAACACTAAGAAGGAAGGCAGATAGTGGGACAACTTTATCGGAATTTACGTTCATACAATAAAATAGCACGGCAACTTTCTCAAAATTTACGTTCATACAATAAAATATTTCTCAATACATGTAGACAAGATTCCAATATTTTAGTGGAGGACCATCATTATCTGGTTTCGATAATGTAAAATTCATCCATGACATCTCATGCCTTTGTACAGGAAAGGTAGGTTCACACAGTCACGCGACCAATGTTGCATATGTTGGGTGGCACTTAAAAGATGAGGTTGCACCAAAGAAAATACATATTTCTCTGCCTTCGTGTAAACAAATATCCGATTGAACAAAATGCAGGTTAAAACAATCCCGACTCTAAAGAACCTCTTGTAATCGCCTTTGGTGTTGCCTTAGATATGGAGCTAGGTCAAGTCCAATTACAAACATAGTCAGAGCTGAATCCTCCAGTTGTGACTATTAACAAGGAGACCAGACAAGCTCTAAGATGATGTGTTTTACAACTTGAACTACAACTCAGCGAATGTTAGCTTTATTGAATATTATTTTAATGTTTCATTTTTTAATGGCAAATTTATACTTACACAATTAGAATATTGCATTCAAAGAAAAATAATGTGACCATGACACTCATGACTTGAAATCTTTTATAATTTATATGTCAAATAAAGCGGATTAATGTTTTCTTTAATATAAAGTTAAACAACTATATACTTACAAAACTCCAATGCATTAAAAAAACAAACGTGTCCATGGAAAATATGACTCAAAAGTTTTAAAATTTATTTTTCTAACACAATCATGTTGCACAACGCTGAAAAGTAGATGCAATATTATTTCGAAGATTTATCTTTACTATTCTTATATTCACAATTGTATTCTCGTTCAGTTACTGTTCTTATATTCAAAAAAGTTTCTTCACGCTCATTTTACAACTCATTTTCAATAAAAATAGCAAGCTAAATAATTAAGGACATATACTACTACTCCAGTGATATATAAACTAGAAAACATAAGTATATATGAACTAGAAAACATGTTCTTTTTATTAGTTAGAGATGGATCTTTTTTATATTTCAAATTCAAACCATATATTTCAATGCAGAAAAATCCAAACTTACTCAATAAAAACAACCAAATAGCCAACATCCAAACCTACTCGATAATAACAACCAAATTTCCAACGTCCAAGCCTATGAGTATCAACTCGCCCAACTAATCCAGTACCAAGTCATGCAATTCAGCAAGGACATTGCCATCCCATGGAACAAGTATCTTTCAACTAATTGACATAAACAAAAAATAAAATAAGGTTAAGAAGGAGAATTTGTGGTGGAGGTGGCAACAAAAAAAAATCATTTTTTCTTGCAAAACACTCTTGTTAGCAAGCAACTCATAATTATGAATGGGCTATTTACAAGAACCTTCACCTTGTCAAAATGCATAGGATATAGATAGATGAAGGGATTAAGATTCTAGTTTCTCAATGTGAAAGGCCACTATCTCAACATATTTTAATCCTTTAATCATTATATTATATCTATCTATTAAGAAAATGTTATGTTATTATCCTTGGGTGTTCCTATGAAGATGGGTAACACTTTCACCCTAGCTTGTGAAAATGAGCACCTACTAAGGAGAATGGACTCCTTAGTAGCAGTTCAAAAACAATAAAATAAACCTAAAGTAAATGACAGAAATAAGAAACTAAATCTAAGCATGTGCATGGACATTTATCAAATAAATTTGTAGTAAAAGACAGTAAACAGTAAGCATTCATAGATTTTTCATGCAACACAAATATAAAAGAGAGTTATATCTTTTCATTAGATGAAAATGGAGTTTTTACATGAAGTTTTACCTCAATGGTGAGGTTGATGGAGCTTTTACAACCGTATGGACGAGATGCTCCAATGCTCCAAGGTCTCCTTCTCTTCTCCAAATGCTAAGATGGTTGGCCAAAGGGGCACTCAAGTGGTGAAAGCTAGCTCAAAATGGATGGCTAGGGTATTGGGAGTGATTTTGGCAGCATGAGGGTAGATTGGATTGTGGATGAATAATAGGAGGCCTCCATCACCTATTTATAGGTTTTTGAGTGGTGGAGTATTGACCCATGGTATTGGGTATCACATGGTTTAGGTTATTGGTTTAGGGTTTCCTTCCTTTGTTTTCCCTCTTTTTTCTTTTTTTGAATTTTATTCCCTTTTATTTGATTTTTTGGGAATTTTGGGCCCTTTTGGAGGGTTTTTTGTATTTTTGGAGGAAATTTAATTATTTTGAGGAGAAAAAGATTGATTTTGGCCTTTTTGGTGACCATTTGAAGTTTTTTTAAGGTTTTGGAGGCTAAATGGTGGAAAAAGTGGACAAATGGGTCATGTGGCTAGGGAGATGAGCTAGTGAGCATTTTTTGGGTGTTAACAGATTTCCCCTTGATGTGTGAGGGAAGGAGCTCATCGTATGGCTGATAGACATCATAGTTTCTTTGTCTTTTTCCTGGGGTGTTGCTATATCCGAGTCCGGATATACTCAGAGATTATTCAAGCGAATAATCCTCCAATGGAAAATAACTCCATTTGATAAAATAATAATATATAATTGATAATGGATAAGATGATTTAATAATTTACAATGAGGCTTGCTTTTATAAGCTTGAGCGTGTATAGTGAAGGGTTACACCCTTTCACTTAATAATTAATAACTTTAATTAACTTACATATAATATTCATAGCATTGCCACTCTCTTAGAAAGGCTTTGTCCTCAAAGCCTTATAATTTTGTCGCATTGTTCTTTGCGATGTCATGGCTGATGAAACATGTCGATACGAACTATTAAGTGTAGAGCATAACTTTCGATACGTCGACGGATGAATCCATCCCAAATTGATTTGTTGTGGATTGATGGGATTCCCTACAGATGTGTCGTCAGGAAATTTGATCACATTAGTACCATTATCTTTCGACATTTCCCACTTTTTCAAATATCGATTTTTATGGTTGGGGTGTCGATAAGGAACTTTCACGATGTCATTTTCGTTTTCGGATGTCGCCTTTAGAGCATTGATCTGAGTTGGAAGTTGTATTTTCGTCTCTTGAGGATTTAAGTTTTTGTTCTGTATTTTTTCCAACTTGTTTTCTAACTGCCTATTATCATTTTGAAACTTCTTAATCAATTCGACTTTCGATTTTCTGTCAGCTTAGGATGTCTTAAGTTGTTCCTTAAGATCTTCATTATGACTTCTAATACAACTATTTTCTTCCTGTTTGTCTAGAAGTTTCCCTTCAATGTCGTCCAAAGATTGTTCTATCTTCCGACTATTTTTCAACTTCTTAATTTTTGTGACTAGTATCTTGTTATGATTTCTTAGTCTAAAAATTTCTTCAGCACTGTTAGATAATGCTTTATTACTCTTCGCGATCTCTGACTTATGTGTCTTTTTAGAGTCGTCATTTTGTTGTTGAAGAAATTTTATTTGTTGTCGACACTAGCCGACCTCTGATTCTTGACTTTCTAATTTATGTCGTAACTGCATTAGTTCTTCATCTTTGTCGCTAATGATTTTGTTCAAGCGTATTATTTCTGCTTCGTAATTATTTATTTCCTTCTTTATATCTTGATTTTTGGCAAGTGCTTCCTGTGTGAAAATATGAGATGAGGCATCTAGCACATTTGGACTACCGACTTGGTCTTTTTTTTGCATTAGTCTTTGTAACACCTCCATTAATGTATTATGGTTCTGCGTCATTTTTTGGTCTAACATTTTTTGTTCCTTGCTCATAATGTCGAACTTGGTCATCCTTGTCGTTAACGTGTCTCGACTTCTTGGTGGGCCTTCCTTTACTTTGACTTGATTTCTTCGATGATAAGTGTTCTTCGACTTCTTTGATGATAAGGAGTCTTGCTTGGACTTTGTCTTTAATTTCTTCTTTGACTTGGTCTTCTTTGGCTTGAATTTGCTTTGTTTCTTCAAACAATTCTTATTTCAAAAGAATTGATTTTTTTCTTTGATAATAATAATTATTATTAAAAGATAATAATAATATTATTATTAATATTTTTTTTCTTTGATTTTGTTCTTCTCTTCTCTTCGATAACTATCACCAAATCTTGACTTCTTTATTATGAGATCAAATAACTTTTTTTTTTTTTTAAATAATTATTATTTCAATAATAATTATTATTTCTTTTGAATAATAATAATTATTAATTAGTTAATTAATAATATTATTATTGATTTCTTATATAAACTATATATAGTTTAATATATATATATATTTGTTTTCAAAAATTAAAATATTTAAACAATTATAATAATATATTATAATGTTTAATATTTAATTTTTTTGTTTTAAATTAGGGTTCAATGGGCCGTGGAGGAGCAGTGGCCGGGGCAATGGGTGTGGGTGTGGGTGTGGGTGTGGCGGTGGATGGTGAGCTGGATAGAAGGAGGCCGCGAAGGTTGAATGGGAAGCTAACGGGGGTCTGGGTTGTGGAGAGCGCAGTGGTGGAGGAATGAAGAAGGGAAAGTGGAAGTGGTGTGCAGGGGCAGAACTGGAGCAGAGCGAGAGGTGGGACGCAGCAGCGGAGAGGGGGAGTGCGGGGGAAGGTAGAAGAGCGTGGGTCGTGGAGGGGCAGTGAGAGGGCGCGCAGGATGTGAGGGTTTGGAATGGCGGTGGTGGAGATGGAGGTTGCGAAGGGGGCGGGGAACGTAGAATTGGTGAGTGTGGGCGTGGGAGTAGCGTGGAAGAGGGAAGAATGCAGCGTGGATTGGAGGGCACTGAGCAGGGAGGGAGATGGCGTGAGCAGTAGGAGAGGGGCGCGTAAGATGAGAGATGAGGAAGGAGGGACGCGGAGAGATGGAGCAGGGAAGGATGCGGGTGTAGTGAAGCTGGAGCCGAGGAGGGAGATTGCAGGTCGCGGGAAGTGAGGAGTGACGGGGCAATGTATGCAGGAAATGGAGAATGGATGAGATGATGTGTTAAATTTTCAGAATTTACATCAATCTGATCTAGGATCTTAACTGAGAGAACAACATGTACAGCATATCTACAGCATATCAATCATGGAGACAATAATGCAAGCACACAAGAGACACAAAGATTTACTTGGGGAAAACCATAAAGGTGAAAAACCCCAATAACTTCCTCAGAGATAGATAGAGCAATGATACAACCAACCATAAGAGATAGACACAACCTAGCAGTAGATCCTCCTCCTCCATAAGTGCGCCTCTCCTCCTTGAGAGCATGTGTGAGAAGTGAGTGAGTAAATAGAGTGCCTCCCGCACTCTATTTATACTTGACTTGACTTGCCTTTTTACCTAACTCATGTAGGCTCGAACTTAACCACATAACATAATGCTGACTGGGCCGACCCCCAATAGGGTGGTCTAATAACCCTTTGACCCACATGGCCGACCCCCAATAGGGTGGTCTAATAACCCTTCGACCCACATGACTTATACAGGGCCGACCCCAACAAGGTGGTCTAATAACCCATCAAGTATAAGTTATGACACTTACAATATAAATGACGACACTTCCGTATAGAGGAATAATACCATCTCTATAGGAGTACATACAACATATATGAAATACATTCCGAAGTTACATATACATCAACACTCCCTCTTAACTAGGAAGGTATTTCTCAGCACAGTTCTTCTAGCACAAGTCATCTTCTCTGGATCATCGTCACTGGATAATCGTCATCGAGTCATCATCATCATCACTGCTGCTTCTATCTCAATCAATCTCTGAATCTACTCGTCATAGGAAGTTCTACAGAGCCAGTCCTTTTTCATACTGGATGTAGGCCCACCACCTGCAGGTCTTCATCATCACTGGCCATACTGTGGAATCCTCAGGACTTTTACGTGCGTCACAAAACCTTGAAAGAGCATCCCAGGCTGTTACGAGCACACAGCTCTACCTATAGGATCTCCCAGGGCGCTATTACATGTGACCCCACCACAAAACCTCGCAAGAGCATCTCAGGATGTTACGGGTACACAACTCTGACCTGAAATCTCCCAGGGCGCTATTACATGTGGTCCACCACAAAACCTTGCAAGAGCATCTGCCAGATATCCCAGGGCGCTATTACATGCCATAGGCAAAACCTCGAAAGACTATCTGCAGATCTCCCAGGGCGTTATTACATGTGGTCATGGCAAAACCTCGCAAGAGCATCCCAGGACTGATTACGGGCACACAGCCCAACCTATCGGATCTCCCAGGGCGCTATTACATGCCATAGGACAAAACCTCGCAAGAGCATCTGCCAGATATCCCAGGGCGCTATTACATGCCATAGGCAAAACCTCGAAAGACTATCTGCAGATCTCCCAGGGCGCTATTACATGTCCTCCCAGAGCAAAACCTCGAAAGAGCATTTGCCAGATGTCCCAGGGCACCGATATTACATGCCATAGGCAAAACCTCGAAAGACCATCTGCAAATATCCCAGGGCGCTATTACATGCTCATCTGCACAACCTGATCCACGGCCATAGAGTATCAACCTGATACTCACCATACATCATCCTGATGTATCCATGATCATCCTGATCATCATCACTGCAACTTCCTGCTGCATGTCATCTGGAGCAACATCCTGAAGCTTGTATCCATGATCATCACTGCAACATCCTGCTGCATGTCATCTGGAGCAACATCCTGAAGCTCGTCATCCATGATCATCATCACTGCAACATCCTGCTGCATGTCATCTGGAGCAACATCCTGAAGCTCGTTATCCATGATCATCATCACTGCAACATCCTGCTGCATGTCATCTGGAGCAACATCCTGAAGCTCGTTATTCATGATCATCCTGATCATCAATGCATCTACCTGATGCATACCAAGTATCTACCTGATACATATCATCATACATGATCCTCCTGATCATACAATGTATCCACCTGATACAAATACATGATACATATCACCATACATGATCCACCTGATCATACAATGTATCCACCTGATACATATACAGATACATGGTCCAAGCATCCAACATGATGCATACATACATACATAAAAATGATCCAACTGATCATATCCAGCATCCACATGATGCATACATACATACATAAAAATGATCCAACTGATCATATCCAGCATCCACATGATGCATACATACATACATAAAAATGATCCAACTGATCATATCCAAGAAGAAACTAGAACATCATCCTGATGCTCATCATCCAGCGCTTACATCCACAGCCATGTGAAGGATCCTCCTTCCAACATGCTTGGAATGGCTTCAGCAAATGTGTCCATCACTTCTTCCTCGAAGTGTCCTCGATCTGAAGAACGCCAAGCCTCTCTCTGAAGTACTCGAACTTCACCCTGGCTAGTGGCTTCGTCAGCACATCTGCAATCTGCTCGTCCGTCGCAACATACAGGAGCTTCACGGCTCCTCTCTGCACCATATCCCTGATATAGTGATATTTGATCTCTATGTGTTTCGTCCTGTCATGAAACACTGGGTTCTCGGATAGCTTCACACAACTCTGGTTATCACAGAAGATGCCAGTAGCCTCCAACGAGAGATCAAATAACTCAGACAATAGCTTCCGTAGCCATACTGCCTCACAACTAGCTGAACATGCTGCAACATACTCTGCCTCAGCTGTACTCAGTGCTACGCAGGACTGCTTCCTACTAAACCAAGAGATCACACCTGATCCCATACTGAAGCAACACCCAGATGCGCTCTTCCTGTCTGTAGCACTGCCAGCCCAATCTGAATCAACATAACCCTGCAGGTTAAACTTTTGATTTGCCTCATACCTGAGCCCATAATCCACTGTACCCTTCAGGTACCTCAGAACATGCTTTACAGCAACCAGGTGAACACTTCTTGGATCCGTCAGGAACTGGCTCAATGTGTTCACAGCAAAGCAAATGTCTGGTCTCGTGTTCGTCAGGTACATCAAGGACCCAATCATCTGACGATTCATAGAGACATCAACCAGCTCAGATGAAGCATCACATAGAAGCTTCAGATTCGATGCCATAGGCGTGGCCATGGCCTTGCAATCCATCATCCCAAATCTCTTCAGGATATCTACTGTGAACTTCCCTTGACCAAGGAAGATCCCACCTGCATTCTGCCACACCTCCATACCTAGGAAATAGTGCATCATTCCCAAATCTTTCTTCCGCTGCATGTCGACAATCAATCTATCTTCATCTGTAACAAATAGGTTATCCGCATACAAAAGTAGTATCACTGGATTGCCTTCCTCAACCTTGTAGTAAAGGTTGGAATCCTCTTTACTCTTGGTAATGCCCAAACTGGATAGAAAGCTGTCTATCCTACCATACCAAGTTCTGCACACATATCTGACTACACCATGCTGTCTTGAAATTCATCTGGTGCATCTTCTATTTCATCACTTTTATATTTCTCAATGCTGCCATCTGCAATATGCTTGATCTGATAGTTCCATTTGAAAGTCATAACAAACTTCCCTTCACATCTTGGGACTGCAACCCAAGCATCAATCTTCATGATCGACGGATCATGGCATTCCATTTCTTCATCCCAGATCCTGGGAACTTCAGTATCTTCAATAGATATCTTTGTTGTTGGAACAAATGTTGTAGTCCTTTTGTAGGTGAAGATATACGGTCTTTCCTACAAAACAGGTTAAATTGCATGATTAGAAACATCTCATAATTTTTCAGAACAAATTCTTACACATAAAGAAATATGTCATACAGTCATGCAATTATCTTAGCCAATGCTTCAATACAACATTTATCCATATCCCGTAACTTTCTAGATGCCTTCCAATCTCTACCAGAACATTGTTAAGAGTGTGCACAACTCCCAACATGTCAGCAAAGAGGTTTCATACTAGATAAGTAGCAATGGAATGTTGTACAGTGCCATAGGCCACTTACCCATGTAAATTAGTAGTATACTGTTCATCAATGCAACTATTCTAATATGCACAATACATATCCTAAGTCTAGGAACATGAGCATATACATCATTGAACAATTTTATTTAAACAAACAAATATGCAAGAAATGATAATTAAAATACTTATCTTTGTTTGTTCGTTGGGTGGACTCCCTCTGAGTCTTCGCTTCCTTGCAGGAGTTGCTGGAGTCCTAATCTGCAGTAGCTTGTTCTACACCTTTCTGTTGTGGAATGTGGAGAGATGGTCAACTCCCTCTGAATATCTGCATCCTTGCATAAACCACTGGAGTGTACTCCCTCTTGATCTTTGCTTCCTGGATTACCTGTTCTTGAACTCATATCCATCCTTGGTCCCTATGCATGCTTATTAGTATCATGATTGTGTTATCCTTGTGATCTCATATAAAATCATACATTCATTAGTATACTATTAAAACACAATAATCTCAAGCATGTATAGTCATGATCATTTCAAACAGAAATAATAAGCATTAGCATTCAAGGTTTATGTAGGAATCTTATGGTTAGTCAAATCATAAGAAGCATAACATGTTTAAACCTATAATTACTCAAACCTATGACTCTTCGTGTTAGTTGAATCATCAATTAAGATAAGAGATATAGTGTGCATAAAACCTGTGATTATTCAAACCTATACCTTCATGATTCGTCTGGTTAGTCATATCATCAATTATGGTAAGAAACATAATATGCATACAACCATGATTATTCAAACCTATGACTTCATGAATAATCATTATCAACAATAGTATAAGATCCTAACACAAGGTAGGATTCTAGCTTGATATAGGAAAAACATACCTGGATTAGCATGCTAGCTAGTTTATGTCTAACATACCCGCATAATGTCTTTTGGTTCTCTTCAGTGACTTGTGCTAGTAACCTACATGTCTCATATGTTAATCATTACAAAACCAAGTTATAAACACCTCGTAAATGGATCTTCTATGAGATCCATGACAATGGATGAATCTTTGTCCTCATGTTATCATGACCATATGTTCTTGGACCAGAACATGATTTGTCTTTCTTGGTGTACCTTTCATGTTAGTAGACAACATAAACCTCATACAACATCATAATGCATTAGTACAATCATAAGTGTCAACACCCTAACCAATGAATATCTTCTATCATGCATTCATAATTTTGTTAAGGTGATACGACAAATCTAAAATCAAAATTGTACTAACCGTAATAACATGAAGACAAACATACCATAAACTTAATCATGGACAAATATCGAAACATACCTCGATGAGTCATACCTGTCGAGATCGCTTGTAATCTTCTTATGTATGGCCTTAGCCTCATCTCCCTCTGAAACAGGAACTTCTTCACTCATGCAGATGATCAATCCATCTTCTTCTAGGATTAACCCAATCCACTTGATTTGCAAGAACTGGACCTGGAGCTGGATATGGGTTTGTCAGAGAAACCCCAAAAATTCAAACTTTGAATTTCAAACTTCCGAAAGGATAGAAATATGCGCCTTGATGAGCTGATCAAACTGGTATATTTAGAATTTGAAAACTGCAAAGTTTCACTCCTCAATTTTGCCTTTGAAACTTCTGGATTCACTGGACGTGACCCTGAACTGGGGTTTGATGAAACCCACTCTTCTGCCCAATCAAAAAGTTTGATCCAAATCTCTAAGCTTCTATTTTTCTGAGGAGCTTCCAGCCATGGTCACAGATTTCAAAAATTCCCATTTTTACAGAAGCCCTAATTTTTCACTTTTCTGATCAAAGTCCCGAACTAGGGTTTGATCAAGCCCGGCCTTCTGCCCAACCAAAAATTCTGATCTTGGTCTCTAAATTTCTATTTTGATGAGTAGAATCCAGCCGTGGTGTCCGATTACAAAAATTCCAACTTTCTCCAAAGCCCTAAATTACGGAAGCTATGAATGAAGGTACTCAAAAATAATTCTGTTTTGACAGAAATATGTACCTGATTGTTTCTGGTGTAACTTCGAACTTTTTGATCCACAGGGTCTGAAAACGTTTCTTGAGATAGCCTGACCTGTTACCTTTCCATCCTGATAGGTCTGACCTCAATTGGATTCTCTGAGAGAGAGTTATGCCAAATGTCGTACGTGACCTGTTTTGGGATAAAACAGAAGAGCGAACTTGTACGGCGTGCCACGTGTCACTGTTTGAACTTCAGACTCTGAAAACTTTTCCTGAGATACCTAGGCCTGTTATCTTTCCATCCTGATAGGTCTGATCGCAATTGGACTCTCTGAGAGAGAGTTATGCCAAGTGTCGCAACGTGACCTGTTTATGGGATAATGCAGGAGAGCGCACTTGTACGGCGTGCCACGTGTCACTGGTTCATCTTCGGCCTCTGAAAACATTTTCTGAGATATTACAGTCTGTGTACTACCTGTCACTTTTTACGAAATTTCATTTGGAGCTTCCTAGCCCAAGTTATGACCTTTTTCCCAAGGTCACCTGATTTTGACTCAGATCTAGAAGAGGAAACAACCCTATATTGTACAGATCATAAATCACAAAGTACAACGAATTAGAGGTTTTCCTTTGGACACAAGGTACCTGGAGATCTAATATTCGTCCTGTAACAATTTCATATCTGAAAAATTTTCCAAAACGGATTTATAGCGAAAGTTCTACGATGACTGGTTTTTGCTATATCAAGCCCTAGCATCGTAAGTGCAACAAGTGTCATACATGCCATATCATGCCTTCTTTCAGGCTAGCTCTGATACCATGTTAAATTTTCAGAATTTACATCAATCTGATCTAGGATCTTAACTGAGAGAACAACATGTACAGCATATCTACAGCATATCAATCATGGAGACAATAATGCAAGCACACAAGAGACACAAAGATTTACTTGGGGAAAACCATAAAGGTGAAAAACCCCAATAACTTCCTCAGAGATAGATAGAGCAATGATACAACCAACCATAAGAGATAGACACAACCTAGCAGTAGATCCTCCTCCTCCATAAGTGCACCTCTCCTCCTTGAGAGCATGTGTGAGAAGTGAGTGAGTAAATAGAGTGCCTCCCGCACTCTATTTATACTTGACTTGACTTGCCTTTTTACCTAACTCATGTAGGCTCGAACTTAACCACATAACATAATGCTGACTGGGCCGACCCCCAATAGGGTGGTCTAATAACCCTTTGACCTACATGGCCAACCCCCAATAGGGTGGTATAATAACCCTTCGACCCACATGACTTATACAGGGCCGACCCCAACAAGGTGGTCTAATAACCCATCAAGTATAAGTTACGACACTTACAATATAAATGACGACACTTCCGTATAGAGGAATAATACCATCTCTATAGGAGTACATACAACATATATGAAATACATTCCGAAGTTACATATACATCAACATGATGGGGCTGCGAGTGGAGCGTGGACGGGGGTAAAGAGAGCGAGCGATGGGAGATGGACGGCGTAGCACGGCAGCTGCAGGTGGAGAGATGCGCAAGGGTGGTGAGGAACAGCAGCGGACTCTTTTTCAACAGCCAATTCTGAATGAATGTGCAGGAGGCGCGGTGGGAAGAAGAATGGTGTAGGATGGCCAAGGGCCCAACTTCTTGGTCAAAGACCAACAATGTAGAGAAACTCTACTAAATGGCTAAAATCACGAATCGGATGCCTGAGGAAAGGGCTCTGATACCAATGCTATATCCGAGTCCGGATATACTCAGAGATTATTCAAGCGAATAATCCTCCAATGGAAAATAACTCCATTTGATAAAATAATAATATATAATTGATAATGGATAAGATGATTTAATAATTTACAATGAGGCTTGCTTTTATAAGCTTGAGCATGTATAGTGAAGGGTTACACCCTTTCACTTAATAATTAATAACTTTAATTAACTTACATATAATATTCATAGCAGGTGTGAAGGAGAGAAGAGACTGATTGGAGACTGGAACAACGACCCCATACAAACTACAAAAACTAAACATACATGGCCTCAAAATGAATGAGGAATAATCTTTGATATATGGATGAGGCGGGCATACCCATGCTCATATCAGTATATACAAAATAATAATAATGAGGTCCAATGGGACCTGAATAATACATGGAGAACTGTTGTGTACATCATAATGGTCCAGAGGGGACACAAAACTAGGATATACTCATGGTCCTTCCATGACTGATCTGAAGCATTGATATACTGGAATGACAACAGTCGCTCTGAATGTGGCACCAGAAGAACCAATGAGTTGCTAGATCTAAAGGGGTCCAATAATTGGGTGGACTCAATGACTTAGAGTCAGAATATCAGTGGTACACTGGAATGTATCTGAATGGTGTACTCGAGGAAGCAAATAACTAGGGTGCTTCTGAATATTGTCTCCAAGCGCAGCCCGGATAACTGTGACAACATACAATTGGGGGGTTCTGAAGTAGACTCACCAATGTGCTAGAGTCAGGGGACATCTGCGGTCTTCGACTAATAAATGAACGGATCAATACCTTGCACAAATCTCAACGGTGCGATCAAGGTGTGGAATTCAAGCATGTGAGAAACAACCATTCAAAGAGGCACTAAGGACTCCTCTCAAAATGGTCCGTAGGAACTCACCATTGATGGTGATGAGTCCAAGGCACAGGGACCTCTGGGTCTATCCTCTAGAATAGATTAGCTGGCGTCGACAGAGGGAGACCTGCAACTACCAGGGCAATGATGTTTCCTTGATAGGAGCACGAGGTGTACAACCAAAAGGTGATACTACTGAAGGGGGGACTGACATACTTTGGGGGTGGGGAACAATTGAGGTGGTAGAGTGGGGGGGGACTCAAACTTCCTTTGTTCAGAGTAATATGGTATGGCTAATCTGGCAGCATAGGAAACTGACTTCGGGTACGGGGATCATAGCTTAAGGGACCAGGGACTATGAATGCAACGGGAGAGACTCAGGGGGACAAACTAACGAATGATATGTCATGTCCCCATATTTTTCTATGGTCCATGGGGTAATTTTGGCCTAGGTCACCTAGGCAATCATTATTTAATTAATGAGTAAGTATGGAAACTACCTCATGAAATATGCCTAAGGTTGTATTTGGGAATTAAATGGACAAGGTGGGCCCCCCATGTAGTTATTAACCCCATGACTAAGTCTAAGTGATTAATTAAATGAGAATTTAATTAATGGGGAAGTTTTGAGGCAATTACTATAGTGGTTAATTAATTCTAAATTAATTAATTAAATTTTGAAGTCTAAATTAATTCTGAGAATTATAATATTTTAATAATAAATATTGCTAATAAATATTAGCAAGTGGTGATGATATTCCTAGGAAATTCGAATTGGTAAGTGAGGCAAACTTTCCTAAGTGGTAAAGTCTCAGAAAAGCTAAGGAATGTAGTGGAGACAAGTTGGCAAGATGAACCCAAAAAGGAAACTGACAAAAGCTGGCAAAATCAGACAAAAGCAGGAAAGAGGAAAGTAAAGAAAGTGGAAAGATTCAGAAAAGCTTTCATAAAGAAAATAGCAACAACCAGAAAAGCTACCTAAAGTGCACTTGCCCAAATTTAGTGAAGGAGGTGAAGGAAAGAAAGTTTTGAAAGCTCAGAAGTTGCTATTCTCCTCAAGAAAGATGCCCTCATGGTTTTGGAGTAGAATGGGCAAGTGGGTAACCTACTCTCACAGGTCACCAAGCTAAGAAATTGTTTAGCAGGTCATCATGAAGTTTATAAAAGAATCCAACCAACTCCATTTGAGAACTTTTGATCATTTATGTTTTTCTCATGAGAGCTCTGATGCTTCTCTAGTTGAGTGATGTGCCTCAGCTGTGCTTCTTGGGTGATGTGCCCCAAGGCCCTTAGTTTCTAGAGAGTCTTGTGCAGGTCTATGTCAAGATATTGTAGCCAGTAGCATATGCTTCCAGCCTCCATTGAAGATCTATAGTCATTCGGGAGAACAGGTTCCTCCAACAGTGATTCTACAGCTAGTTTTGGTGAAGATCCATCCATTGAAGAAGATAGAACTTGGGAGTGCGCCCAGGGGCTGAAGGAGAGTTGGTGCAGCCATTGTTGTAGACATCAAATGTGTTCAAGATTAGTAACCAGATTCAGATCAGATCCATACTTCTCTTCTCACTCGTTCTCCATTCACAGCTAAATCTAGAGGAGTTTTCCCTGAAAGAGAGGGTTGACCTAGTGAATGCGCTCCAGACAAGTTCAGAAGCTCAGTAAGAATAAATTTACAGTCATATGAACTGTAGATGACCTGATCCTATCACCATAGCAGATCCACAATAATATTCTATTTCTTCTCTTCATTCTCCATCAAATGTAATGAATATTTATCCTGTGAGGCACTGTTGTGTTGGGAGATAGTTAAATCAATAAAAGAAGGATTCTGATATATTATTTTTGACCTGCATATGTTCAATATGTTATATCAGATCATTATTTAATGTCATAGCAGATTTTATCATTTATTGGAGAAGTTTAAAGGATTAAAATGCAAGACTAGCTAGTTTGGTGCTTAATCTAGACTAGTTTCACCATATTTGATGCTGAATCTTTTCTGAGGATCCATTTTGCATTCTGTCAGTTGGAGGAGGTTTTTAGTTCAATATAATATCCATATCAGTCCCTTTAATAAGAATTTGAATTCTTTTAACTTCGTTTTGGAAATCCTGTATTGTGACTAGCTCAGTTGTCCACCATCTGCAAATAATACCCAAATTGTTCCAAACCTTTCCAAGTAAATCCACTCTTTATTCCAGCATTCCTTATGAGTTGTATGAATAATATATCTCTATCCTTAACACCTTTAACCCTTACCCAATCTTGTTGGCATATTCTAGAAGCTCAGGAAGCCTCGAAGTAGGAAATAGATTCATTCTATTGCTGAAAAGTGAATGGCTCTAGTACTTTGTGCCAAGGACTCCTGCTAAAAACATATTTTGCTACTGCTGCACCTAATCCCATATAAATTATAGAATCAAACTTTCATCCTACCATCCTCATTTTGCACACCAATACCCCTCACTTACCTCCCGTCCGGTTCGAAGGATTTGCCACAAAATTTCACTAGTAAAAGTTGTAAAAGTTTTAAAGTGGAGTTAATATCTGGGTCAGATCTTGCCTAGAATATTACATGATATCAGGAGACTCTAAGGGTGACACATCGCAGAATACTCTGAACAAAGGTGACCATACTGGGGAAGCTTCCATAATAGTGTAACTAGATATGATCTGTTGTGGCGGCGAGAGGCACCGTTGGGGCCTTCTTCATGGTTTAAGGAGCTCAAAGAAGGGATAGAAGTGCGTTCAAAGTGGTACTGTCATGTGGATTGGTACGAGCCCAAGATAGTTCATGCTCGTAAGTGCTTTCAATTTTAAGGAGTCTGAAAGCGATAAGAAGACTCTGAAATGGTGGAGAGGTACCATCATGTGGATTTATATGAGCCTAGGATGGTGAGTGCTCATGGTTGCTTTCAATTTTAGAGAGTGTGAAAGCAATAAGAAGACTCCAAGGGGGTTCTTTTTCGTGTGTTAGTCTCCAAGGCCTGAAAAAGCATAAAAGGATGCAATGAAGAACACTTCTAGATGATGTGACTAGAGTATTCCTTTTTTGTGATTAGTCTACAAGGTCTGGAAAATGGATAAACTTATACTAGGAAGACTCCCTTTCAGATACTTTTAGTGAGCATGAAAGGAAGCAAGATTGCTTGGCGATCTTTTCATTTTTTTAGGAGTTAGAAAAGAGCTTAACAAAAACTCCCTAAGTGCCTTTTTCGTAAAGGAATTGCTCAGCACAAAAAAGGGGTAAAAGGATACCGAACAAAAGTAATGGCCAAGCAAGGAGGAAGTGTTCAATCAAGGGATAAGTATGGGAACCAAGAACATCAGTGGGGGGGGGACACTGATGGGGTCTCCTTGTGGGTTGATCAATTGTGGAAAAATAACGCAATAACTACAGTATGGATGGAGCGGAGGGCTCATGGATAGGTCGTGATGCAAAAATCGGTAAGACATGAAGGCAACTGATGTGGCACGCAAATTGAGGCAGCTAGGTGTATGGACAAAATGTCGAAAACAAATTTTGGTGAGTGAGAGAAATGATCTCAAGAATCATCATGGGTTCAGAAGGCTGAATCCGATGGTATAAAAATCGTCAAAAACTGAGAAACGATCGATGTGGCACGTAAATCGAGGCAACAAGGGATGTGTGAAAAACACTCAAAAAATATAGTGGCGAGAGCGAGAAATGATCTCAGGCATCATCAAAAGTGCAGAAAACTGAATACAACAATATAAAAAATGTCAAAAAATGAAAACGGCCTATGTGGCACGTAAATCAAGGCGATGAGGGGTGCTAAAAAATGTCTGAAAAAGGGTACTGTGATTTCGAGAAATGGTCTCCACCACCGCGAAGGTCTCATCATGCTGAATCCAGTGGTATCAACAGTTTGGGAAACAGACCTTGTATGACTCCGGACTGGCTAAAAGAATAATTGGTCAAATGTCTGTAAATAGTAAGTGGACCCAAAGTGACATGTGTCATTTGCACAGTTGAGTTTGACAGGAGAATTGAGTGAACTAGAGGTGATTTGGCGTTTGCGGAAGAAGTGACCGGCGAATTTTTCATTTCGTGAGTTGCAGGTAACCCTCTTATCCCTTCTCTTTGATATTATTTTGTTTTTTTTGGGGGGGAGGGGGGGGGGGATTTAGTCCTCGGGGGAGGTCTACCGGTCACACTGGGTGACCAATGTGGTAAAACGCGGGTTCTGAGGTGAGTTGTGCACTCCAGAGCACGACGTTGGGTGTGGTAGCTGCGCTTTCAGAGCACAGTTGTGGCGCCCAGCATGGCTATGGCTCCCACAGCCACGCCGCTTTCCGAGCGCGGTTGTGGCTCCCACAATTGCGCTTTCCGAGCTCAGATGTGGCTCCCACAGGCGTGCTCTGGAGTGTGACTGTGGGATCCATAGTTACACTCAGAAAGTGCACTTTTTGAGGAGAAAATCACGCTCCAGAGCGCACATGTGGGGTTTAGGTGCCTCAGAATGGATGTTGTGGTGCCATTTTTCCGGTGCACCAATACGAAGGAGATCGATGGAGTATTTTATGTGGTTCTCATGATATTTCATTGTGTGGTTTGCAGGATGCCGAAGGTGACATGGAGAGAGCGCGAGATGCTATAGGACCTTTTGAGAGTCATCCCGTGGGATCATCGCGTGCAGGGGACTTTGTCACTCTGCGGACTGCTGAAGTTTTCGTAGGTGCCCCTTATGCGTTTAGCATCTCTGTTGCTGAACAGGCTGGTAGGGTTTTGGGACCTGGACATTGAGGCGTTCATTATCCAGGGTGAGAGATTGGATCTCACCCTATCAGATGTGTAGTTTTTTTACTGGATTGCCCTATTTGGGTAGGATGGCGGATACTCAGCCTAAGAGGTCGGGGGACGTGGATATGGAGGAGATGTTGGAGAGGCATTGTTATCCGGGGTCACGTGTGCATAAGAATGCACTATTGGTGTGTGATTTCCAGGAGCCGGAGACTAGAGTGATCGCGGCCTGCATGGTGTGTGTGTTGGGATCGCAGTCGCCCCACAGAGTGTTGGGAGGGAAGATGATGTTGATTGAGCAGGTGTTAGCAGGGACCTACTAGGCATGGGGTGGGATGTACCTCATCGTTGTTCAGCGGGAGCTGAGCAAGGTGAGGCAACTCGAAGGGGATTTATGCTATGGTTCTTTTTTGAGTGGGTTCCTACACTGCGGCCTCGCATGTCAATCTGAGATGGAGGACTGACGAAGCCGTAGATGGTGCGGTGGGGGGAGATGATTGTACGTGGTGGTGGTGGGGTCGTTGGCCAATATTTTACTGCAAAGTTGTTTAGGCAGTGGATGCAGATGCCTGTCCTAATTGATGACTACCCGTACCGAGCTATGGACTAACAGGGGGATCCTAAGCTGCTGCAGCCTCCTGGACAGGTCTGGGGGCCAGACGGTACATATGCATTTCGGTTTATTCTTAGCATATCATGTTGTATTTGTACTTTCCAGTTTATGATGAAAACTAGATATGTTTGATGATGTTGACTTTTCTGGTGTTGGTTCTTGCAGATTTGGGACCACAACCACCACAGGGGCATTAGGACCGTAGGGGTCGCATAGTGAGGGAAACCCCACCTGATTGAGAGGAGGTACGGTGACGTGATGACGATGTGACATTACAGTCCTTACGGGTCAGCTTTCATCGGTTGCTATTCGGGATAGCAGACGAGGGTTGGCGGGATTTAGACCAGGAGCTCTTGGATACTTGTTATGATGCTCCACGGGATTGGAGAGCTATCTTGAGGTGGGTTGTTGTATTGGTAGAGGAGAGGAGGGCTCGAGACCGGTTGGACGCTCCTGACTTTGATGACGAGGATCCAGAGGAGCCAGAGGAGGAGCGAGGAGAGGATGAGTCAGCAGCAGAGGCAGAGGCTGCAGGTGACGACGAGGACACAAATCGAGGGGAGGACTTGGATTAGACAGTTCGTGGGATGTCCCCAATGCTGAGGAGCATGTGGGGATGTTTTTTGTATATACAACTAATATCTTATGTAGAGTATGTTGTTGGGTCTCCTTGATGTATTTTTTGTATAGTTGGGTGCTTGGGGCACTAATGACTTTTTATGGCGATATGGTATATATACATGCACATGGATGCATTTTTTGATGATAGAGTCTCGTATGCATGTGGACGCACATTTGGTGTTGTTTTGTTTTTGTTTCACCTGGATGCAATTGTTATGTTGTTTATATGCATGTGGATGCATATAAATATGACGACTCTACGATTCTGCATATGATGATTACTCTACCAGTTACGATTGGTTGCTGAAAGGTGGATTCTTCAATCTTTCCGATGGAGATATGGTCGGAACAATTGTTAACTATACACACCAACCGACAGACATAATTCTCAATAACATCACGATGCTTGATTACACAGAAAGCAAAAACTATTACTGAACTATTACCCGGAGGCGGGCTTCCAAATTCCAAGTTGCGATAACTATCCTGTAATCGTTCCAAAAAAATAAAAGCTACAACATTAGTGCCGATAAGGGTTTTCAACAACTCCACAAAAGAGGATTCCAAATTTCATGGTCCATACACGAATGTGAGTTGTTTCATAACACTAGAGGAATATGTTACTATTCTTTCACCTCTCTTTCTGAACGCATCCGCGAGAATGGTTATGACACATACTGCATTTGTCCCAATGATGATGTCCACTACAATGATTGCAATGATGGTGAGACTCTCCAGTTTGTGTTTCACTATGTCTATCTTTGTTACCTTTCTCTGTTGTCTTATCTTACTCAATGGTTCCTGTTTGTTTCCATGAAGGATATGTTGTACGATATGGAAAGATAATAATACCTGCAAAAGAGATGGAAGGTAAATTGCTACTCTTTATAACTGATCTATCTTTAATCTTGCTTATTTTTTATAATCTAATTACCATTTTCAACTTTATTTCCAGGGATATTTTTTGCAATATGTGTTGTGTTTACCATAGTAGTGGTTTCTTGCATAATAGTTCATCGTCAAAGTGGTTGTCGTCAGATGAGGTCTAGTGAGGAACATCATAGCATTAGATATTTTATGGACCCTGTTGATTCTAGACCTCCTTCCATTGAAAATTTCTTGAATTATTGTTGCTCACAAGCACCGGTTAGATATTCTTATAATCAGATTATAAATTACACAAACAATTTGTCACACACGGTTGGCAAAGGAGGTTTTGGAACAGTTTATAAAGGAAAACTTCCCAATGGATGTCTAATAGCTGTCAAGATTTTGGATGAATCGAAACAGAGGGAGCAACAATTCATTGTAGAAGTGGCGATAGTGGGGACGACTTGTCACATTAACTTGGTGCGCCTATTGGGTTATTGTTCCCAGGGGTCCAAAAGGGAATTGATTTATGAATACGTGGCTAATGGTTCTTTGGAGAAGTATATCCATGGAGACCATAAGGACAAGTTGGATTGGAAACAAATGTATTCAATTGCAGCTTGTACAGCTCGGGGAATTGCATACCTGCATGAAGAGTGCAGAAATTGCATTTTACATTGTGATACAAACCCCACAATGTTCTCCTTGATTATTTTTTTCCCAAATTTGCAGATTTTGGTCTAGCTAAAATATCAAGTAGAGAAGAAAGCCATATCTCTGTCGCTAATAGAGGAACACTCGGTTATGCTGCTCCAAAGATGTGTTCAAGGATGTATGGACCTGTCACTGATAGATCTGATGTCTATGGATATGGTATGCTAGTTATGGAGATGGTGGGAGGAAGGAAGTGTTGATGTATTTGTAACTTCGGAAGATATTCTTCTATGTATTACACTTTTACTTTATTATATTCATGATGGAGATGTATTATTCCTCTAATTAGAAGTGTCGTCATTTGTATTTGTAAGTGTCGCAAGTGTTGCAAGTGTCGCAACTTATATTTGATGGGTTATTAGACCACCAATGTAGGGTTGACCCTGCTTGTGTCATGTGAGTGGGTTATTAGACTTCCTTAGGAAGTCAGCCCAGCTAGAATTAAAGACAGGTCAAGTTGTGTATAAATAGAGAGTGAGTGTGTCTCATTCTATTCATTCACTCACTCATCCAACTCGCATTAGTTGAGAGAGGAGTGCGCACAAGTGGAGGAGGAGTAGTTGCTGGAATTATCTATCTTTGGCTTTGATCATTGTGATCTTGTATTGTGGCTTATTCTATCTTTGACGAAGTTGCATGGTTTTTCACCTTCTTGGTTTTCCCCGAGGAAACTTTGTGTCTCTTTTGTTTATGATTGTTATGGTGTGCTTGTTATTCTCTTAGTAGGATCCTAGATAATGTTTGAATGCATTTATCAAAAAATTAACATGGTATCAGAGCCGTGCTAAAAAGAAGACACTATGCAGCTGCGGAAGCTAGGGCTTCTTAATTTTTGGGTTTCTCTCCTCAAATCATCAAAGGCAGGAATATAGGCTAAATATTCTTGGAAGGGCGCATCTTTCTATAGAGAAAGAATTCAATTTTGAGCACTTTCAGTTTTTGGCCCGTCAGTGCTGCGAGAAATTAGGGTTTCAAGGAAAGTTGGAATTTTTGGAATCCGAGACCACGGATGGATGCCCCTCAATAAAATCGAAGTTTAGAGACCAAGATTGAACATTTTGGTTGGGATGAAGGTCGAGCTTCATCAAACCCTAATTCAGGATTTTGATCGGAAAGGTGGACAATTAGGGTTTCTGCAAAAGTGATTTTTTTTGGAATCTGTGACCATGGATGGATGCTCCTTAGAAAAATTGAAGTTTAGAGCACAAGATCAAACTTTTCGGTTGGGTAGAACCCTGGGCATTATCAAACCCTATTTCGAGATTTTGTCTAGAAGATCCAGAAGTTTCAAAGGAAATTTTGAGGGGTCAAATTTTGCAGATTTCAAAATTGAAGTACACCAGCTTGATCAACTTAGCAAGGTGCATCTTTCCGTCCATTCAGAAGTTTGGAATTCAAAGTTTGAATTTTTAGGGTTTCTCTGGAAAACCCTAATCCAACTCGAGATCCAGTTTTCAGCAAGTCAAGTGGTAAGACCTAAATCGTTTATTTCCATTTGAGTTTCTCATTAAGATGTCTCACCACACCAAGCTTGAAGGAGATAACAACTTCCGAGCATGGAAGTATAGGATTGGGTTAATCTTAGAAGAGAATGAATTGGAAACCTACATAAGTGAAGAGGTTTCATTTCCAGAGGGAGATGAGGCTAAGGACTTATAGAAGAAGAACCTGGTCAAGGCTAAGAGAATCATTGCTGATTCTATTAAAGACCATCTCATACCTCATGTGTCTTTCCTAAAGACACCTAAGGAGGTGTTTGACTCCTTGACCAAGTTGTTTGAAGGAAATAATATAAATCGGAAGATGACTCTGTGGAATCAATTGAAAGGGATAAATTTCCAGAATGGAGAGACCATCCAATCATACTTCACTAAGGTCTCTCAAATCAAAGAACAACTTGAAGCTATGGATGAAGTAGTGGAGAATGGAGAAATTGTCATGACCACTTTGAATGGCCTACCTAGGTCATGGGACTCCTTCATCCAAGGAATTTGTGCAAGAAAGAAGTTGATCTCTTTCAGTAGACTATGGGAGGAATGTTCACAAGAAGAAGCTAGGCCTGTGGCCCAAGAAGAAAAGATGGGAAATGAAGATCAATCTCTCACATCACACACCAAGAAAAGTAATCCCAAGAGGGAGCAATCTTTTCGCAAGAGAACTTCACATCACCATCATTAAAGAGATAAGAAAGATATCAGATTTTTCACTTGTAATGAGAAGGGACACTTTGCCTCAGAATGTCCCAAGAACAAAAGGAACTTCAAGAAGAAGAAGAAGAAGAAGAGAAACAAGAAGAGGTATCATGCTCATGTTGCTGAGGATGATGAACCTCCTAGGAAGAAGACTAAGGTAGAAAGTGAAGACTCTTCAAGTGACGATGAATATATTCTAATCTCTGCTCTCATAGGTACTATTACACATGGGTGTAATGATTGGCTTATTGATATTGGGGCTTCTAAACACATGACAGGATTCAAAGAATCTCTTATAGACCTATCTGAACATGAGTCACCTCATAAGGTGAAACTTGGGGATGACTATCAATACCCCATAAAAGGAAGTGGTGAAGCCTCCTACAAGTTAGACTCTGGGAAGTCTATAAGGATGCAAGATGTTCTATATGTACCTGGACTCAAGAAGAATCTTCTCTCCATATCATCTTTGGATGCAAAAGGAATGAGAGTTGCATTTTTGGATGGCCAAGTACTCATGTGGCCAAAAGGTAAGACCATAGATGATGCAGTAGTGATTGGAGAGCAAGAGGGAGGATTGTACAAATTAAAGGGACAACCTGAACATGCCATGGTACATGAATCCATGGATCCAAGTGAACTTTGGAATAGAAGGCTTGCTCATGTGCACTATAGGGCACTACCAATTGCAAGAAAAGCAGTAGAAGGTCTTACTGAAATCTAGTCAAAGCATGAAGGTGTTTGCAAAGGATGTGCAAAAGGAAAGAACACAAAGAAGGCATTTCCAAGCAGTGAAAGCAAAGCAAAAGGAATCTTGGAGATTATCCACTCTGATGTATGCGAACCAATGTCATCCAGTTCTATGAGTGGGTATGTATATTATGTTTCTTTCATTGATGATTTCTCTAGGAAGACTTGGGTTTATTTCTTGAAGAAAAAAGATGAAGTGTTTGATAAGTTCAAGGAGTTCAAAGCCTTGATAGAAAATCAAACTGATAAGAAGATCAAGACATTTAGATTCGACAATGGCGGAGAATTCACTTAAGGAGACTTCAAGAAGTTATGTAGTGATTCAGGGATTAAGAGGGAGTTAACCACTCCCTGCAATCCACAACATAATGGGGTTGCAGAAAGGAAGAATAGAACAATCATGGAAGCAACATAGGCAATGCTTCATAACCAAGATCTACCCATGCACCTATGGGAAGAAGCAGCAAGAACAACGGTATATGTACAAAATAGAACACCATGCAAGATATTAGAAGAAGTTTTCTCTAGTAAGATACTAGAAGTTAGCCATCTCAGAATGTTTTGCCTGTCTAGTATATACACATGTTCCAAAAGAAAAGAGGAAAAATTTAGATCCTTCAGGAAAGAAGGGTATATTTGTGGGGTATAGTGAAAGCTCGAAGGCATATAAAATCTACTTTCCAGGGTTCAAGAAGATTGACATCAGCAGGGATGTGACTTTTGATGAAAACTCAACATACATCAAATCAAGGAAGACACTTGTTGAAGACTATGGAGAACCAAGGATACTCAAAACACAAGACACTACCATGAATGAAGCAATACCAGAAGTGGATCGTGAAATAGAAGATCCGCAAGAACCTATAGATCCACCCAGTGAGAAGAACTCTCACAAGAGGAAACCTGCATGGGCTAGAGAGATCATCCAAGATGCAGAAAGGTATGCTATACCAGAGGAGGAACACAGAGAAAGGAAAAGGACAAGATCACACACCAGCTATGTTGCCTTTCTTTGTGACATTATGAACAAAGAACCTTCCAGTTATGAAGAAGCAGTGGAAAAGAAAGAATGGAAGGATGGCATGGTCGAGGAATACCATTCGATCATGAAGAATGATGTTTGGGATGTGGTCCCAATACCAGATGGGAAGTCTGTTGTGACTTCCAAGTGGATCTACAAGATCAAGCATGTTGCAGATGGCAGCATAGAGAAATACAAGGAAATATTTGTAGCTCGTGGCTTCTCCCAGAAAGAGGGGATAGATTATGAAGAGACTTTTTCACCTGTATCCAGATACACTTCCATCAGAACAGTACTTGCTCGGGCTGCAATGATGAAATGGAAGATACACTAGATGGATATCAAGACAGCTTTCTTGAATGGTGTAGTCGAAGAGGAAGTGTATGTGGAGAAGCCACTTGGTTTTGAGACACATGACAGCGAGTCATATGTGTGCAAATTAAAGAAAGCGTTGTATGGATTGAAGCAATCACCTAGAACATGGTATGGAAGGATAGACAACTTCCTGTCTAGTTTGGGCTTTACCAAGAGTAAAGAAGATTCCAACCTTTACTACAAGGTTGAGGAAGGGAATCCAGTGATACTCCTTTTGTATGTGGATGACCTGTTTTTGAAAGGACGGGATAAATTGATTGCCGACACGAAGAGGAAACTTGTTGCCGAGTTCAAGATGAACGACTTGGTCATGATGCATTACTTTATAGGTATGGAGGTGTGGCAGAGTGCAGATGGAATCTTCCTTGGAAAAGGGAAGTATGCAGTAGAGATCCTGAAGCGGTTCGGGATGATGGACTGCAAGGCCATGGCCACACCTATGGCATCGAACCTGAAGCTATTGAGTGATGCTTCATCATAGTCGGTTGATGCCACGATGTATTGTCATATGATTGGGTCTTTGATGTACTTGACGAACACAAGACCAGATATTTGCTTTGCGATGAACACCTTGAACCAGTTTCTGACAGAGCCTAGACATGTTCACCTGATTGTTGTAAAGCATATTCTGAGGTACCTGAAGGGTACAGTTGATTATGGGCTCAAGTATGATGTGAATCAAAAGTTTAACCTAGAGGGTTATGTTGATTCAGATTGGGCAGGCAGTGCTGCAGATAGGAAGAGCACTTCGGGGTGCTGCTAAAGTATGGGATCATCTGTGATCACTTGGTTTAGAAGGAAGCAATCCTACGTAGCACTGAGTATAGTCGAAGCAGAGTATGTTGTAGCTTGTTCTACTAGTTATGAGGCAGTATGGCTAAGGAAGCTACTATCTGATTTATTCGATCTCCAATTGGATGCTACCTATATCTATTGTGGCAACCAGAGTTGTGTGAAGTTGTCAGAGAACCCGGTGTTCCATGACAGGTTGAAGCACATCGAGATCAAATATCACTATATCATGGATATGGTGCAGAGAGGAGTAGTGAAGCTCCAGTATGTTGCGACAGATGAGCAGATTGCATATGTGTTGACCAAACCACTAGCCAGAGTGAAGTTTGAGTACTTCAAAGAGAGGATTGGTGTTCTTCAGATAAAAGGTACTTCGAGGAAGAAGTGATGGGGCACATTTGCAAGATCCATTCCAAGCATGGCGGTAGGAGGATCCTTCCCATGGCTGTGGATGTAAGAACTGTGTGATGAGAATCAGAACGATGCTCCGGTTACTGCTATGTATAATGATTAGGATGCTCATATGTGATGAGCATCAGGAAGATGCTCTAGATAATATGCATCAGGACGATGTTGTGACGATGATCAGGATGATCATGCGATGATGATATGCATCAAGACGATTCTATGATGATGATTAGGATGATCATGCGATGATGATGTGCATTAGGATGATGTACTGTATGATGATGATCAGTATGATCATGAGCATCAGGAGGATGATTTGTGCGAGGATGATCAGGTGGATCATGAGTATCAGGATGATACTCCGTGGCCGTGGACAGGTTGTGCGATAAGCATGTAATCTTTCCCTGGGATATTTGCAGATACTCTTGCGAGGTTTTACCTATGGCATATAATATCTCCCTGTGAGATCTAGCAAATGCTCTTTCGAGTTTTTTCTTGGGAGGCCATATAATCTTTCCCTAGGAGATCTTGTCGGTCGTGCTTAGGCACATAAAGGATCCTAGGATACTCTTTCGAGGTTTTGTCCTGTGGCATATAATGTTTCCCTGGGATATCTGATAGGTTGAGCAGTACGCTCATAATCAGTCCTGGGATTCTCTTTCGAGGTTTTGCTAGACGACATGTAATCAGTCCTAGAGATCTTGTTGGTCATGCTTAAGGCACAGAAATGATCCTGGGATGCTCTTTAGAGTTCTTGTCGGTTGTGCTATGCACATAAACGTTCCTGGGACACTCTTTTAAGGTTTTGTGGTGGTCACATGTAATAGCTCCCTGGGAGATCTTGCATGTCCTGCTTAGGCACATAAGGGATCCTGGGATACTCTTTCGATGTTTTGTTGACACACGTAATTAGTGCTAAGGATTCCAAAGGATGGCCCTCTCGCAGAGATGATGAAGACCTACAGGAGGCTAGGCCTACATCCAGTATGAAAAAGGGCTAGCTCTGTAGAACTTCCTATGACGAGAAGAATTGAGAGATAGCCCAATGAGTGAGATGATGAGTACAACAGCAGTGACGATGGTGCTCCGTGATCTAGTGACAATGATCCAACTCCAGAATTGAAGACTTGTGGTGATATTTATTGATGACATGTGTCTAGAGAATACCTTCGTAGTTAAGAGGGAGTGTTGATGTATTTGTAACTTTGGAAGATATTCTTCTATGTATTACACTTGTACTTTATTATATTCATGATGGAGATGTATTATTACTCCAATCAGAAGTGTCGTCATTTGTATTTGTAAGTGTCACAACTTATATTTGATGGGTTATTAGACGACCAGTGTGGGGTCGGCCCTGCTTGTGTCATGTGAGTGGGTTATTAGACTTCCTTAGGAAGTCGGCCTAGCTAGAATTAAAGGCAGTTCAAGTTGTGTATAAATAGAGAATTAGTGTGTCTCATTCTATTCATTCACTCACTCATCCAACTCGCATTAGTTGAGAGAGGAGTGCGCACAACTGGACGAGGAGGAGCTGCTAGAATTATCTATCTTTGGGTTTGATCATTGTGATCTTGTAGTGTGGCTTCTTCTATCTCTGAGGAAGTTGCGGGGTTTTTCACCTTCTTGGTTTTCCCCAAGGAAACTTTGTGTCTCTTGTGTTTATGATTGTTATGGTGTGCTTGTTATTCTCTTAGTAGGATGCTACATAATGTTTGAATGCATTTATCAAAAAATTAACACGAAGAACATTGATCTTGACAATCTAGAAAGTTCATCAATCAAATTATTCTATGAAAAATGGGCCTTTAAGCAAGTGGAAAATGGTCAGTTTGGAAATCTAAGAAAAGGAAACATGTCAGAGGAAGACCAAGGCATAGTCAAAAAGTTAAGTTTAGTTGGACTCTGGTGCATTTAGTTCAATGCTTCTCGTCGTCCCTCGATGAGCAAAGTCGTGAAGATGTTAGAAGGAGAAGTTGACATTACCACTCCTCCATTCCCATTTCCTGTGGGCACACCTCTACAGCCATCTTCTTCTAACCAATCTTGTTCAACTTATGCTTTGGAGATTCAAGTGACAAATCCCACCAATAGTCAGACTGAATGACAGTCAAATCCCACCAGTAGTGTGGCTGCTAAAACCTCTAGGTAATGTAATATACAACAATGCATAGAATAAAAAATATACCTGCAGACAAAGTCGAGAAGTTAGCAATTGATTCCATTCAGCAGGTGCTATATTTACAAGGTGTTAATTTATTACCTTCAAACAATTTCAAAAATGTGTGTACAAGAAATAGATGTATTGTTTTATTGTGGCTGGATATTTTAGAGAGCCGAATGCTCCATCACTAACTTTTAAAATACCTTAATCAAAACTATTTATTGCACCTATTCGGCATATGTTATAAATTCCTCTCAACACTTCAATCAAAACTATCTACTGCACTTGCTGGCATATTTTATAATCTCTAACCCATTCTAGTAAGATTATTTGACCGTATTTGTGTCAAGATTTTTTATGAACGATATCAATTTTTTTTTAAAGATAATGATACATTTACTGACGAAGTTTCATATTTGGGATTTATATATTTGAAAATTGAGTTCCAGCAATTCAAAAATAGTGGGAAAATGTCAATTTAAGCATGTCTTTGTCATTTTATCTAAACCTGCTCAAGTAGGTCTGCATAAAGTTTGTTTTTCCCGCATATTTGTTTGCATGTTATATCAAGATCCAAACAACATTATTCGTTTAACTTCCTGTAACGTTAGATTTTTATTTTGTTGGTTCTTTCTATTTTTCAAGATGTTGGTATTCCATTGTGTGGTTTGCTTGTAACATCAAATAATACAAAATATATGTGTGTTTACGTGGAAGTATGAAGGGATTTTTTTTAGAAATGTCACTTTGGTGGGAAAAGACCATATCATGAATGAAAATCCTCTCACTCTTTGAGATGTTGATCCTACAAGATTATATAAATTAATTTAACTTCATGCATGGTTTCTTGTTATTTTTTAGATGTTGATATTTCATCATGTGATTTGTTTGCAACATCAAATAACGAAAACCCCATTATATTTAGGTGGGTATGAAGGTACTTTTTTTTTTTTTTGATATGCGATTTTGGAGATATAGACCACATCGAGTATGGAATCCCCTCCCTCTTTGAGATGTGTATCCTACTATGTGAATCAAATTTAAATTTGTGCATGTGTTGTTGTCTTTGTGTTTTAACATTATAAATCCCCTTTCCTTTCTATTTGCCTATACTCCCCGTATAAACAATGTTTAATAAGTATAAATGATCATCCAATCTGCCAGATATTTCCTTTCTCCAAGTTGCCAGGTTTGTTTTACGTTTAGACTTAATTTTCTTATTTTTGTTTGCATTTATAAAATTTTCATTTACAAATAGTTTTCACTAGCTTGTATAGGGTGGAATGGTTTGATTTCAATTATTTGTCACTACTTTAGACTTTCAGTTACTTGGTTTTATACGGATACATCTTTAGATGAACAATCATGTGAAATTCAAATTGTAAATATGATTACGATTAACTCTGAATGCCATGCTTTGAAAGCATGGAAATCAGAATGACTCTTATAGCCATTTTCCATGGAAATGTTGTGTTTTTGGTCTTTAACATTTTGATTGAAGCTTTTAAGGAATATTCTCAGGACAACTAAGTTGATTTAAATGGCAGGATAAGTATGTTAAATCATACAACTTAATCAACTTGATAAGGGCCAAAATATGGTGAAATATATTATTTTCAGATCTTTTTATGGAAATGCTTTGGTCATTTGTTCCATATCATGGGTTGGATTAATGTTGTAACTAATGAGATTTGCGACTGATTATTCTTGTATACAATTACACCTTGTGGAAACAGATTCAGCTTATTTCCATGATCAAATTCATTACTCATGTGCTGGCATGCTGCAAATATATACATTTTCATCAAATTGGTCCAAAAAGGTTTGAATTCTGAGTTATGAAAACATGATAGTCTTTTATGGATTGGGGTTATGAATATTGCTTAATTTGCACTAATGAGCAATTCTTATTATTCTTTAAAGTTTATTATTAACCCTTATTAGTCTTGACCTCCCTGCAGAGTAGCAGGGACTATAGGAATCGATTTCTTAGAATTGTATTAGTTTGGCACAATAAACAAAGCCTTTTAACCTAATTTTTAGCTATTTTTTTTCCTTGCGACCAAGCAGTGGTTTCAAAGCCTTATTTGGCCTCATATTGCGGCCAAGGCAGTCTGTGGCAAGGTGGAAAGATGCATGATGTAGAGAGGGTGCTTGGCAAGTGGCAAGCTGCATGATGTAGGGAGGGTGGCAAGCAGGGAGCGAGGGAAAGGAGCGTGGAAAGAGCTTGGCAAGTTGCATGGAGTGTAGCAAGAGCAGTTTACTCTGTTTCATTATCTATTCCTCCATTCAGTTATTTATTCCTCCTTTTGTTTTACCACTGTGCATATCTGTCGTACTCTGTCTTCACGATTCTAAGTTTGGCTCTGAAATTTTGTAGCCCTTCCTCGGCTGGTCCAGGAAACATAAATGACATGAACCTAGTAAGACTATAGTCTATGCCAATTCCTGCCAGAGATTCCTGCTTTACGATATATATCATGGAGAATAGTTCTCTAAATAAATGGATTTTTTTGAGTTGGAATCAAGACTGTTGTAGCATAGGCAAGGATGATTAATGTCAGAACAACCCTACAATGTGGCGTTTGGGATGCTCAGGGCCTAGCCTATATGCACAACCAATGCAGCAAACCCATTATGAGAAGCAACATCTTCTTCTCAAGCAGCTTTTGATTTAGACTTATGATCTTCTTTTGAAGAAAATTTTATTATTCTGGTCATCTCCTACTAGTGGTATAACAGAGTCGGTTTGAACTTGGTAAACAACTTGACCCTTCATCATATATTGCATTTCATGTTTATATAGCCCTAGGAAAACCTTCTACAGAAAATTCGATGCAAACCTTTCATACATCATTTGTATCATTATGTGCATCTTGTGAACAACCTAAACGTTGGCTACTTTTACATTAGGTTTATTTGAACTCAATGAATCTTTGCACAAAAAAGAAGAAGAAGTGAGAATAAAAAAGACAATGTGCCAGAATTAAGAGGATCTATATCTCGCTCTGGATCCACACCCAAATATGGAACTACAGCTCGATCTTTATATGTATTTGACACTATATTTTGAGCTATGGCTTTCAAACTAGAAGGAATGTACTTGGAACTGAATAAACCACATATGGCACAATATCTAGAGGCTCTGGAGCTAGATATGAATATGCACCAGGAACAATAATAGAACTTGTAACTGCTTATGGATCAACCGACGGATAAACGGACTCCGTCTTTCCCTTTGCTACGAGGTATGTAATTGAACGAGGCGATGGTTGGGATGCTGACTCAAATGGTGCTGTTTAAACTCCAACTGGTTCTTAATGTACTGGTGTTGGTGATGGTTTATGGTAAGCAACTGAAACTATTGTGTGGGGTGATGGATAAACTGGTACTGGTGTTGGACTTATCAATTATTGCATGGATTGTTCCCGCTTATGGCTTTGGCTATGAAACATTTATGTTGTTGAATGACACGAGGATATTGTTGTAAGACGTATATACAAAAATACTTTAAAAAAAAACTAAAATGGTTGGAGTTATTCTCTTGATGTTTTCCATAAATTGTTCTATGGTAGATTACGAAACCTGCAAAGAATTTTGAAGAAGCAAACTGGTGTGTTTGTATTTGCAATAGAATTTTTGAAATTGAACAATCTCTTATGATAGATTACGAAGCCTGCAAATAGTGTTGAAAAAGCAAACTTGTGTATATGCTTACCATTTTCCAGATCAGCTAACTGAATACATGCAGAGCAATATTACTTGATTTCAATTGATTTGATGGGAGCAATACGACTAGCTCCATTAAACTTCGCCCTACATCCACTTTGGTACATGTAGTCAAACCACGTCAATGTTCGGTGACTCCCCCTTCATGTTTCCAACCCACGATTTGATCGTGTGTCGAATTGCATGCACCCGATTTAATGATAAATTGACATCGCTTTCAATGAAAGCTTAATGTGAACTGGTTGATAGTACTCTCATTCTCTCTGTAAATCGTATTGGCTACTCATTGCATTCAGTTTTTGATGCATTGACACGGTGAACCCTCCAAAATTTTATTCACAATGTATTTTCTCGGTTCTTTCACCTTGGTCTTAGCTCTCTTAGGGTTTGCATTGTCTGTGTGGTCTCGCCATATCCTTTGTCCTATGTTTCTCTTTTGTCATCTCTTTCCTGAGCGTTTGAGTGTTGGATTTCTATTTTGACAATGGGCATGATCAATCGAGCTGAACCCATAAACCCTATACTAGTTGTCTTGAAGTCAATGAAAAATTTGTAAGTAAATTTGAGAAGTTTGGCTAGTTAAATTTCATTAGAAAATTTAAGCAACATAACCAAGCTGTCACTTGGTTAAGCAGCATAACCAAGCTCGCTCTTTCGATGGAAAGAGGGTTACTGTTGGAGATGTTTAGTTCAATTTTGATGAGGGTTTTGTTTGGGCAGCTACAGAGTTATCTCCCTTCAGTGAGAAGTGGTTCAAACACTCTTTCCTTGCAAGCATCCCATGGAAGAAGTTGTTAATCAAACCCAAATCTGCCATGAATAATAAGAAAGGTATGTCCATACAATTGTTTAAAAAAGAATGACAACAATTATTTCAAATTATATGCCTATACATTACCTGTGAAGGACTCTTTAGTCTGTTGTTTCCGTATCATATACGATTACTCATGGTATTTTTAGGGTTCAGTTTCAATCTCCCTTATTTCTTACTCATGACTTTGAAGACTATGTCAACCCATATTTAGAAATCTAGCACCAATTATCCATGCAGTATTTACCATTATAAGTTAATTCACATTTTGATGGAGCATAGGCTTCTTTAGGTTGGGGATAATTGGAAAAAACAAATTTAGCCATAAATTGTTTTCAAGAATCCCCTTTATGTGTGGATAAACCTATGAATCATGTACCTCAAGAATCACCTCGAGAGCATAGTGGTAACGATGATCATGACTCTACCCTTTTTGTGAAACCAACCAAAGCATATAATAATTTAATGACTTAACAAAAAAGAATGTGAAGAAAGAGAATGATACCAATGCCATTTTCCTTATAAGGAAAAAGTTAAGTGGATAACTTGAGTGTTTCATAAGGTAAGGTAAGTTAAGTGGAGGGTAACCCCACACGAAGCTGGTACCCAAAAAGGGGGCAATAGGAGCGCGTGAGCAGAAAAAAAAAGCAGTGATGCGCACGTGCGTCCAAACCCGCACACGCGTCACTCCTTCAACAATGTCGAATGTCCACATAGTTGAGTCGACGTGGACAAAAGGTGCACACATGCGTTATTAACGTGTACGCACAAAAGTGCGTGCACGTGTTAATGATGCATGCGCATCCCTGTTTTTTATAAAAGTAAAACAAAGCACGGGTTTTTCATTTTCAACAAACTCACGAGCACACAAAGGCCAAACAAGCACCCATGAGAGCGTTGTGGAGCACCCAAAGGCCTCCTCAATGCCACCAATTTGAACCTCCATCACCTTGCCGACGTTGCGTCCAAGTAGGTCCTCAACAAACCATGTATTTCTTGTTTTTTTTTTCATTTCAATTTTAATTTAAAAAAGAAATTACAATCCATTAAAAAACCAAAAAAAATTCATTGCAGATTAACTACACCTAACAAGATGACAAACACACCTGAACCATCAGATGAAACCAATGAAACCGGATCATCAGAAGACAACATTGGAACAGACAATGAACCGAATGAAAACCCTGAAGATCAATTACAGCAAAATTTAAATGAATTAAGGGTATTAATCGATGAATTGAAGAGCACCAAGGAACCCGCTCGGGTTTACTTGGCTTCATCATTGCAAAACATCATTGAATCCATTAACATTTCCCACAATGAGATCACAAATTTGAGCCAATACAGGGCTCGAATGAGGGAACACTACTCCACTGGGATGTCCAAAGAACAGATTAAAGACCTCAACATCACCAAATCCCAGTTGTACAACAAATTCATAGTTCCCTCGACAGGATAGCCTCCATATGTGAGGAAGAGATGGGTTTGCATGGACTGGTGTATTTACCAACCATGGAGAGATAACTGGAGAAAGAGATGGTTTATGGTATTTGACAAGCACCCATGCAATAATTTGGAGGTCCCACGGTATTTCCTTCGGAAATTGTGGGCTGAGTTTGAGCTAGGATACCATGTGAACTATTTTGACATCACTGAGTTTCATGGTGTTGGTCTTGGCTCTTCCCAAGATCGACCTCAGGCCCGCTGCAACCTATTTAGAGGACCTCCTGCACCCAGGAGAGAGCCAAACTCCTTTCCTCAACCACTTGGGTTTGGTAGCAGCCTAGATGAGATTGATGACTCAGTTAGACGTGCCACACGTCATTTTCTTAGACATACCACATTTGTGGCTATGTCTTCATAGATCCGGGAGGATATCAATGAGACACACATAGTTGCACGGTCTATGGGTGCTGGCCAGGACATGACAGGTACAGGTGGAACCCGGGCGGGGACATCTAGTTCTACTGGAACAATGGCACATCGTTGTTCTCACTATGGTCATTCTTTCCATGGTCCAACACAACAACATGCCATAGAGAGCTACATGGAGCAAGTTAGATATTGTTTTATTTAATGTTCAAGTATTTGTTGTATTTGATTTGATATCATATTGTTTAATATATTTAACTTTGAATTACACATTGTTGACTTTATTTGTTTTAATGTACATTTATTCAGGGTCGAGTCTCCATCCTCCAGGTGGGAGGACATCGGTTCCTTTGACCTAGATCAAGCCATGGCAACAGCAAAGGAGATTGCGGCACCATACACACAGGTAACTTCTTTACTTTGAATAATTAGATCCAGTTACGATTAATTTGTGTTTATTAATTACATATTAATTAGCACTGAGTAATTACCATGTTATCATCGAATTTTACAGTTGTGTTTATCATATTGTCTAAATTATTTGAGAGCTATAAATTTATATAATCCAACCAAACAAAAATGAAACCTTATAAAACATGAAAACCTAAGAAAACTAGAAACATGTGCTTTGGAATTCCCGCAAGGGGCCTTCCAAATGCCCGCACATCTTCCTTGTCCACCTCATCATCTTGTCTTTATCCTCTAATCTTATGTTTTCCAATTCATCGTCCTCCAGGTCACCAAGTTATCAATCCTTCTTGTCATCAAGAATGTCCTCCTTGTCATGTTCCATGTCATCAAACACCATGCTTGACAAGTCATCAAGCATGTTTGCTTGTCACTTGTCTTTGTCTTGTCCTTAGATTTCCATGTCCTTCTTCCATGCTTGTCATAAACACTTGTCATGCTTGCCATGTTTGATGCTTTCCATGTTTTTCATACTTTTCACCTTTGCCATTCCTCAAGCCATGTCACCATCTCCATTGTGCTTGCCATAATGTGTATGCTCCATGTTCTTAACTCTTCCATGTATTTGTCATTAATGTATTGTCATCAATGTCGTTATCAAGTCCTTGTCATCAATACTTTGTCATGTCTCCACTTTGTCAAGTCTTCTACACTTGTCATGCTTGCTTGCCACTTTTCAAGTCATCAAAGCTTGTCATGTTTACCATTTGTCCAGTCAATTCTTTTCCATGTCATCACTTTGACCTTTGTCATTAACATGTTGTCATCAATGACAACTTTGGCCATCAAACACTTCAAGCATAAATTGTCAACCTTCTTTGCCACATTATCTTCAATGAATGCCCACATAATGGGTCATTTGTTCCTATCATGGGCCCAATCCATTGTGGGTCAAAGTACATGATCCCCACAACCATGTTCTTTACCAAGTCTTGAACAAATGGGCTGCACCAATACAATAAAAAATTTATATAATATCCAAATCCCATCAAACCACTATCATCTAACTTAAATCTAAAATAATTGCAGTCATATTTTTTAAGTACTATCATTGTCATTGTCATTGGAATTGTGTTTAATATTGTTAATATTGTTTTTATAAATTCAATCTAAAAATTGTAGTGTTCGCATAGGTGTCTGCAGGCTCAAGCAACCAGCCATCACCCCCGGGGATCAACAGATATACATGTGTTCAGGTATCGTGTGTATTAAGGCATAAATTTAATTTCAAATATGATGACTTGTCTGTGTATATTTATATTTTTCTATATTAAACTATGAGGTTATAAATGTGTATGCAGGTGCGAGCACCTCGACCCGACATTGTCGCTTTTCCTCCCTCCCCAGCCTTTCAGCCACCATATATGCCAGTTGTATCCCTTGGAATACATGCCCCATTCCATGCATCCCTCCCCACCCCCTTCCATCCAGCACCACAGTTCCAACTAGCTCCCCCTTCCATTTCATATTTTGCGTCCCATCACCCCATCCCAAGCTTCCCACCACCTCCGTATCAGTTTCTAATGTTCCCACCCTCCCCCATCCGACCACAACACACCACCCATCCACAGTCACCCATCCCTCCACCGCAACACAGACCTCGCCCCCCCCAGATTCCCCCACCACACTCACTTCTTATTCCACGGTGCCCCCATCCATACTACAGCTAGTTGGGGTTTATCGCCCTAGACATGCATCTCCACTTCGCCCACCCCAGTCCATGCCTCCTTCTTCCACCTCTCCTTCTTCCACTGTTCCCCCCAGTGGTGTAGCCACCGTACTCGATGTGGCTACATCCTCCCCTATACCATCCACCCTAGCATTGGAGTAGGTTGTCCAACCGACTGCTCCATCCGCTAGCCTTGAAGACCAGCCGGTTGTGTTCACGGTGAGATTGACTAGTTTATGAAAATATCCTTCAATTTTAACGAAAATTACTATATGCATCTAATTTCATCATTTATTTGATTGTTCTAAATGTTGTAGGGTGGCATTGCTGGGAGACTAGGAGCACAAAGGAGGGAGACCCCCTCATGAATTACAGTATCGCATGCGGTGAGTTATCTAAGATTTGAAAACTATTTTTATTTTTAAATTATGTTTTATACTTGTATAATTGCTAGGGAAAGTTGACATATTATTGTTGTCATTTCAGGGCTCAGGGGGACGTGGCCCAAGTCACCCGAAGGACCCAGCTTCCTCTAGCACAAAGAAGAGGAAGTTCAATTTTAGTGATGCACCTAGGAGTTCCTAGGTTGGGTAGGAGGATTGAGAGACCCTCCTATGTACACTAGCCACGATGTGGCATTTTGGGCACGAGTTGCCATATTTTGTATAGGGCACCGTGGACCATATTTTGTATAGGGCACGAGTTTCCATATTTTGTACAGGGCACGAGTTTCCATTATATAGACATTGGGAACAATGTTCCATTTTTCCAAAAAGTGTACATGATTGGATCATTTTTGCATATTAATAGATGGATCTGCACTTGTCTATGTGACTTTGTCTTTGATTACATTTTTGAAAACATGATTTTGTCTTCAATAAAAATGTTGTGGAAAAATTTTCACATACATATAGATGTTATTTCTAGACACTAAGTGACCTCAATATGAGTCCCTTGTATTTGAATTGGTCTTGCATCTTTTCCTTTCAGCAACAACATACCTAACCAAGCAAACTGAGTGATATTTACATTACAAAGTGTTGTGACTTTAGGGCTACAAAAAAAACAATAGGAGATGATGACTTTTTCATATTTGTTTATCTCAAGTAATGCAGTTTCTTAGTGTCTTCATCTACATCTTCAACATGTGTGTTCAATCTTTATCTTGGATATTCCATACTTAACCTTGTAATGGTTATAATATTCAATTCTAACAAGCATTGCATCACATATTATATCAAATTAACCTAGATATATGAGAAGTTCATATGTGTGCTTGGATGGAAGGGTTAACCATATCACTTGAATTAGTTCAAACATGAGGGGTGTGCATAGGTGCAATTGGATTGAGCAATAAAAGAGAATTGTTAATGTAGTTACATATGGATTGTTCTTTCTGTGTTAGTATGTGCCTTTAATGAAAGCATGTTTAATGTGTTGAATTACTACTTGCACAAGTTGGCATAGACCCTTAGTGTTGATAATGTCTTCAATATTTTGGTAATATTGATAATCACTTTTTGTAATTTAAGTATCTTGGATTTTTTGATGTTATGACACATATTGAGCATAGTCAACTCAATGGTTCAAGACATCATTTTATCCCATGATCCATGGAAGATTCATTGAAGTCATATGAACCTCATTATCATCACCTCAACCATGGTCAATATGCCAAGATCCATCCTTAGTAGACAAAACCTCATGTTGGCACCCATATCACACTCAAAGATAAAAAATTCTTTGAAAGGGAATGTTTGTGGGTTGAGGGAATCTTGATGGATAATATCCTTAAAACATTTATATTTGATTTGAGGCCTCATATGTCCTCACCTTATCATTGTCAATACCTAAAGACCCATCCTTAGTGCACAAAATCTCCAAATGGAATCCATATCCAAAACAAAGGCCATGTATCCCGTCTAGAGAGCTTGTGTAGTAATTGAAGGACTTGTTCATGGCTCGTGAGCATGCAAATATTCATTTAGGTCCTAATAACCTTTATATTTTTTAATCACCATGCTCAAGGTCTAGAGACCCATCCCTTGTGTTGAAACTCCTCTATTGGCATTGTTGTAGGAGCTGTATTCAACTAGTCAACTAGGATAAAGAGTTGACTAGAGGTATACATGTAAGATTCAACTAAGTAGTCATGTTGGTTTCCTGACTGATAAAGATAGTTACAATAGCTATAGTTACCTCCCCTCTATGTAAAGAGCATAAAGATGCATCATCCTATCATTGTAAAAATAAATATTTGTTAGGGATTAATAAAAGGCTAATTATTGATGGCTCTAAAGTTACATTCTCCCCTTTCTCACTTTCCATTTATGTGTATGAATATGTAGATATATCTTGGATACTGACACATAATGACACATATCGGTAATACTAATTATGACACATATTGTATAACGGATGCATACATGCATATATGTTGTGTGAGAAGGAGACTATTTAGTGGTGGGAAAGTAAATAGGAAAATTACATGAGAAATTATGCAAGAAGGAATCAAATAACTATTGCACACGCTAGGGCATGATTTTTCATAATCACTCATGAGAGGTTCTTAGAATCAAACACATTGGATATAAATAAATCGAGATAAATAATACATGACCATAGAAGAAGATTGAAATTTGAGGTCAAAACTCATTAATGAAGGTAGAATGAACTTGGATAGATAGATTGGGAAAAGTTTAGATGAATGCCTAGAGCTCTACACACAAGTTAAAGAAAAAAAAAAACTCATAACATTGGGAACAAATAGCCAAAACCAGCAATGCAACTAGAACACAATGACCAAGGGAACTTCAAAATGCAACACCACTCCACAAAAGAAGTTGCTTTAGACATGCATCATTTGGTATGAGAGAAGCTGCTTTAGAGACCTAGAGACCTACCTATCACTTCTCTCATTTGGTATGAGAGAAGTTGCTTTAGACCTACCTCACTCATGTCAATGCTTGAGTTTTTGGAGGCCGACCTCCCACCCCACATGTCCTCTTCAACATTTTTTGTTCTCTTGGTTTTGTGCCCACCCAAACTTTTTTCATGCTTTGGGTACCTTAAGGTATATCCCCAACCCAAAAAACTCTTATATTATGTTGATTATGTTGGTTATTGGCTTCACCCAACAAAATTATATTTAAAAATACACATATTCATAGATTTGGTTCCCCATGCTCAATGCTCACTATATTTAACAATACACTTATCTTAAATTTAATTCATGTCTTGTTAAATATTTCATAATGAAATAGGTATTTGAGAGCACCACCTTAGACCAAGCCATACCATTAATATAAAATGTACATTAGAGAAATGACCTAATTCAATTTCCTTCTATAACTCTAACCCTCACCCAAACCCTAGTACTAAACCCTCTGTACCCTTTAGATACTTCCTCCAATATGTCCTAATCTCCCTACAAGTAACACTACCTCTTCACCCTCTCCACAATGGTGCCACTATCATGAAACTCAAAATCTTGATAAATTTACTGAGAAAAACCCTTCATCATCATTGTCATCTCTAGGTTCATCATCAACATCTCCATCATCATCATATTCTTCATCATCATCATCATCATCTTCATCACCATCACCATCATCATCAACATCTTCATCATCATCACCATCATCATCATCATCAACATCTTCATCATCATTGTCATCTCTAGGTTCCTCATCAACATCTCCATCATCATCATCTTCTCCATCATCATCATCTTCATCACCATCACCATCACCATCACCATCACCATCATCAATGTCTTGATCATCATCACCATCATCATCATCATCAACATCTTCATCATCATTGTCATCTCTAGGTTCCTCATTAACATCTCCATCATCATCATCTTCTTCATCATCATCATCAACATCTTCATCACCATCACCATCATCGTCAACATCTTCATCATCATCACCATCATCATCATCAACAACATCTTCATCATCATTGTCATCTTTAGGTTTCTCATCAACATCTCCATCATCATCATCTTCATCATCATCATCATCTTCATCACCATCACCATCATCATCAACGTCTTCATCATCATCACCATCTTCCTCATCATCACCATCTCCATCATCATTGTCATCTCTAGGTTCCTCATCAACATGTCCACCATCATCATCTTCATCATCATCATCATCATAATCACCATCACCATCACCACCACCATCACCATCACCATCTTCATCATCATTGTCATCTCTAGGTTCCTCATCAACATCTCCATCATCATCGTCATCTTCATCACCATCACCACCACCATCACCATCACCATCACCATCAACATCTTCATCATCATCACCATCATCATCATCATCATCATCAACATATTCATCATCATTGTCATCTCTAGGTTCCTCATCAACATCTCCATCATCATCATCATCTTCATCATCATCATCATCATCATCTTAATCACCATCGCCATCACCATCACCATCAACGTCTTCATCATCATCACCATCTTCATCATCATTGTCATCTCTAGGTTCCCCATCAACATCTCCATCATCATCATCTTCTTCATCATTATGATCATCATCATCTTCATCACCATCACCATCATCATCAACGTCTTCATCATCATCACCATCTTCATCATCATCACCATAAGTGCCTGGTCGACGATTTTGCAAATTTGACCCCAATGTGCAAAAATTGCACACTCCCTTACTGAGCAAAACCCTAGTTTCCAAAATGGACCGACAAGGTGACACCTAGGCTATGGGACCGTAGGAGAGGGGCACCCGTAGCACTATCCCGAATTCCTGAATCCAATGGAGTCGACGGTTTGTCAATCCGAGCCATGGTCGTCATTTTATGGCTCGTTCTGTCTCGCATCCAAAAGGCCTTCAGGGATACCTGCTGGATACCTACCAGAGGCATATTTATGTTAATTATTTAAACATAATTATCTTTCGAAAGTAAGGATGCCTTTGAAACAACCAAACAAATATTGTTTCAATGCAACATATCTGGTTTAAAATTTAACAGGGACAGTTAATTTTTATATAATAAAAGACTGTTGGTAAATGCATCAGTGGAGCACATATATGTTTAGTTCTATTGATTTCTGTGATGTCGAGACTTCTCTTAAGTTCTTAATCATAGAAGGAAATGACTTAACTTTCATAAATGATCCCCAAGATGGCCTACTGGTAGACTTTGTAGAATATTCCTAAGATTAACACTATCTTACAGTACATTCAATCATAAAATTTGAAACATTTGCTGCGTGGATGCTACAGGCATCCTCTTTTCCAATGGATTCAAGTTGTGATCTCTCCAATGTTTATGACTCTTAGAGTCTCCTACTTTGATTTTATTCGATCTCCTTCTATCATTTTAAATTTCCCTCTTGTCATGAACTCATTTGCATTGCCAACTTCCTTATCCTTAATTTCCAGATCCAAGTGACAAGTCTGTTTCGGGTGTCGATATTTTGAATTTGAGCTATGATTCATCCTTTTATATCGAGCTGCCACTCTAAAAACTGAATCAGTCCTAAATTTTAATCTGCTATTGCATTTTTTTTTGTCTAGGAACTGATATCTGAGATGAATTTTGCCTCTGAAATCTACCTGATGTAAGTAATCTATAATACCCCCAATTCGACCCTTAGGATATATTAGCCTTTAATGAAATATTGTGTCTACATGTGATGTATGTTTTCCTAGCGTGGAGCTCAAGGCCAAGGCCCCGCTAATGAAAACCTGAATTTTGATTAAAGGGCAAGTATTTGATATTTTGATACCATGTGCTCTTAAGCCATGGAAATTGTAATAGGATGCAAATAAACATCAGGCAATATAAAATTCCAAAACTGGCTACGGAGGCAACAAATGAGAAGGGGCCACGCGTATCCACTAGGGAGTGGTGAGGGGGCTATGGGAGTGAACCATAGGGAGCCATATGTCTTTAGGAGAACCCATTTGACCTTTCTAGATGACATTTATTCCTGCTGTAAGAGAGTGGTTGAAGAATTAAGTTAATGACTTTGATGGAGCATGGGCAGCCCTGAAATTCGTATGGGTGGGCATGGGCTCTGTTTGCTTGTGCAAGAAGTCACTCTACCTCTTGGTATTTGATTCATTATCCTCCCCATTCCATGGGGAAGGTATCAAGCATTATTCCCCATCTAAAAACGAGTGCCAGCAGTGAGGAAACCAGAAAATCGCGACTGTGGGAGAACCCACGTTTTGGGAAGCCAAAAACGCCCAAAATGGGTATTGGACAGTGAAATCCAATGGGGGATCCGTTGGTATGAGCCTTGGGGCGAATTTCGGAGCAATAGCTACCCCAAAATCCATGGGAAAACCCAGTTTAACTGCCCAGAAAAACCAGTGACGGATTTGGGTTATTTGCTGAACAAAACTGTGAGAAATCCAAGTGTGGATGTTCGAATGGAGGCTGGGATCGTTGAGTCTAGCTTGATGTGTACCTAGCTCTGGGATTGAGCTCAGTGGACTAGCATTCCTCTCCATTTCCCATTGCATGCTTGAAAAACCCAACTGTGTGTTGGCTTAGCATGGTTGTCTGAGTGAAACCCTGACTGTGAGTGAGCCATCTAGTTCCCCCTTAGTGGATACGCAGCCCAGCTCGGGGGTGATCTCTCAGCTGAAAGGATACAGGCTGGATAGAGATCTATGGTTGGGTGGAACGTTGTTCTCACGTAGCCAGTCGTTTGGGCCATTACAATTCGAGATAAGTATTATTGCAATTGAATTATGTTAATTCTATGCTCTGCAGATATTTTAATTAATGACTGTTGTTTATATGATTGAACGCATGATGAATCTGTGTGCATATGTCGTGTTTAGATCCGCTGTGTTTTATTGAAGTTTACATCTGTATAGAGAGGTTTTAATTATTACAGATTTATGGGTGAAAGTATTGGGGCTAAGTTTACAAAAGCCCGGTATTTTGTTAATGTTTCCTCCCCTGCATGTTCTAAGGAGAAGGGGAAGTTACAATTTGGTATCAGAGCCCTAGGTTCAACACTACGGCTGTTGGGCCCTTCACAGAAATATAAGTCATTGTGTGTGTACATGCATTTTATATTTGGAACAAAAATGCATTAAAGAAACCTCAAGATCGCATGGCTTTTATTGTTGGAATGGGAAATAATTTCCATTACTGTTTGGGGATTTTTGCAAGCAGTTTTGCATTAATTGCATTGATGGCATTCTATGAAACAGAGAAAGGAGCATGGGCAACCTCTGACATCTTAAGCTATTTTGTTGTTTTGTTGTTGTTGTTAAATGTTGTGCATAGGAGATGATGCATCATGTGCTTGAGACCTTGATTAATGATGAATCCATGTTCCTTGAATGACCATGATGCTTGAATGAATGAACTTGAATGTTGAGCATGGCTGGAAATGATTTCTATTTGTTAAAATTTCCTAAGTGTTTTCGAAAATTCGTTTAAGACTGTTTCGGGAAGAATTCCCGAATGTCTTCCGCAACTGCGGAAGCATTCGGCGAATTGCTCCGAAACTGCGGAAGCATTCCGCGAGTTTTTCCGCAACGCGGAGGAGTTCGGGAAGTTGCCCCGAAATTTGCGGAAGGAATTTCCTTCCGAAATTGCGGAAGGAATTCTCTTCCGAAATTTGCGGAAGCATTCCGCGAGTTGTCCCGCAACGCGGAAAAATTCGGCGAAATGCTCCGAAAAAGATGGAAAATTTTCTAAGTGTCGACATCAAAAGGAATTTTCGGAAGGAATTCTCTTCCAAAATTGCGGAAGGAATTCTCTTCCGAAATTGCGGAAGGAATTCTCTTCTGAAATTTCGGAAGGATTCCGCGAATCGTTCCGAAACGCGGGAGAGTTTAGCGAGTCGTTCTGAAGTTGCGGAAGACTTCGGCGAATCGTTCCGAAATTGCGGAAGACTTCGCCGAATCGTTCCGCAACAGCGGAAGGCTTCGGCGAAGCGCCCCGCAATTGCGGAAGGCCACAGCCAATCGCCCCGCTCTTGCGGAAGCGTTCGGCGAACTGCTCCGCAATTGCGGAAGCGTTCGACGAACTACTCCGCAATTGCGGAAGCCGTCGCCGAACCGCCCCGATGCTGCGGAGGGATTTCCCACCCGAAAAAAAAAAAAAAAAAAAAAAAAAAAAAAAAAAAAAATAATAATAATAATAATAATAATAATAATAATTTTGGGAAAAAGTGAAAAGTGAAAAGTAGTGAAATCCAGAAATTCATAGAAGATGAATGGTGCATCGGAATTGAAATCCGTGAATTGCTGAATGTTCCTTGTTATATGGACTAACTTCGCCCGATAGATAAGTTTTTGTGATTCCTCATAGATTTTCTTCCACAGGTGGTTGAAGTTGGCATTCGGGACCAAAATGCAACTGTGTAAAATGTGCAGAACTGGAGTGAAAAGTTGTCATTTTTGAAGGGATGCAGTTTCCGCACCTGATGTCGGAATGGAGCATGAAGACAGGCATTGGAAAGCTTGTCCAACAGGGAACAATGATGCATGACCATAGTTTGACTGAGGTCTAAAGATATCATAGTTATTTAGTGTAGAAGAGTGCCAGCAACTGTTTTGACAAACAAATTTGGTTGTCAATATGGGCAATTTCTACAATTGCATGATATGGAAGAGGAATTCCATGATGCGAGGAGGGATCAAAAAGGGAAGAATTCCTTAAACCCCTGTTTGCTATCATACTTATAATTATGAAATTGTCATATGGCATAAAAATGTTAAAAATGTAAGGGATTACATAGATGTATATGCACTAGATGGCATCTTAACAAACATTGCATAGTACATGTGGGAATGCTTGTGCATAAATGGGATGTTGCATATTGGTAAAATAATGAAGTCTGCAAATGCAATGAACCACTGATGGAGAATATTGTGGCTGATAATCATTATTGATGTTGGTATTGGTTGTAGGACCAAAGATAACAAAGAGCATGGCTAAATGTGCTGAGGATGTTGTTGTATGAAGCCAACAACCTTATGCAGAAAGGATGGTGCAACACATCTATGATCAGGAGATTGGAAAAAGGACCATGCATCCTTGGTAAGAGACCGACTGATCAGGTAACATCAGGCAATGTTAATGGTAACCATGCAGGTAATGATTAGTGGTGCCAAATTGCATGAATGTTGAAAGAGGATTTGGTAAGATCTCTTCAACTATGTTTGAGTTATGCTGAGTTAGTTTGCATGTGATATTGAATACCGATTGGGACTGTTAACCTACCAGACTTGGTGAGGTGTGGGTAAGTGAAGGAAATGATCCTTACACCCTATGATTGTTTAGAAATCTCAATGCATTCATGTGAATTTATATCATGCCATGCATATGTTGGTTATGTGCTTAATAACCAAGGCAAGCGAGGATTGGTGGTCCTAATTATGGTAATGCAAGTTATATGAGATAGTCATGCTTCGATCATAATATGCTTGAATTCATAGTACTCATGAAACAATGCAAGATAGCATTAAGTAGATGTGCATTAAGAGATTTTATAAATCTTGTGATGCATTGTATGAATGCATAGGGATGATGCATATGTTATTGCAAAATAAATAACGAATGAAATGATGAATTGATGATAATTCTAGGATCATTTCATGAGTTGTTGCGAATGCAAAATAGTAAGTGCATGAAGAGCCCAATCATGATCGATGGGCTGCTAGAATGCTCTGTGGAAGGACCGAGTTGTATGAATGATATGACTGTGAAATAATGAGTATTTACGATTTATTTAAGTTGCATGGATAGTGTGACTATGTATTGAAAATTCTATTATGATAATGACGCATATATAGAAGTGTATATATATATTTCGTTGCATTTCAAATGTTAACAGCTGAAGGTGTTTGAATTATTGAGTGTTATAATTCTGAGATCACTTCAGTGACTATTATGGCAATGAATGATTATGTGCGTAGATACTCACAACGTTTTGGCTGATTGAAGTTTCAGTTTCCGGTAGGAAGGTCTTACATATGGCAATGAGGATAAGCCCATAGTAGAGACCGGGATCTACCACATGCAAAAGCCAAAGGTTATGAGAAGTTTCTCATGGTTGAGAGCTCTAAGTTCTGTTAGTAAGAACAGTTGTAAATATCAGATTTGCAAATGTTTCGGATTTGAAATTTTACTAATAATTGCTAATGACTGTTTGGCTTATATGAAAATGTGTCAGGAGGACATGCTGTAAGTGGATGCTCATGTATGGCAGTAGGCATAAGACCATAATGGGTAGAGTGGTGTCACTTACAGGAGCCAAACAATATGAGGATAGCCTCATGGATAAGAAAATCAACTTCTGTAGTAGACAGAGTTGCAAATGCATACTGAATTTAATTATTAGTGCCATGGATTGGTTATGGAACAATCGGATTTGAAATTGTATTGTTAAATGTTGCTGACTGTTTGGCTGTTTAATAAGTGTTCCAGGGAGACACATTGCAGTAAGACCGATGGAGAGGTCCTGCAGAAACCAAACTTCATGGGAAGGGATTCCATGATTTGAAAATGGGTTCCAGGTGGAATGTCATAAGACATTATTAATGTTTCATCCGCACTACATGATTGGTAAACAATATGAGTGGGATGGTGAAGAATATGTCAGTAAGACATATGAAGGTTAGGCAACATCAAAAGGAATTGGGATGGCAAACCGAGGGACTGTCAACTCAGAGAAGGAGCCTCCATTCCTCATTAAAGAAGAGAAATAACATCTGCAAAATGGATAAGTTTTCTATAAACCCTGAATGATATATATATATATATATCTAATTATTAGAGTTAATATGCAGAGCATGTTTTGATTTTATTTTCATCATGAAAGACTGCTTGAAGTATGATTAGGACCTTCATAGTTCACATCAGTAAGGAGTGCACGCCTTTCTGGTGCTGAGTTATGTTAGGGATGCCAATATTGACTACGCCTTAAGGGAATGGATGCATTCCTGGTGTTTCAAGGTTGGATAGTGAATGTTATGAAATATGGTTACAATTCTAGGGCAGCGATACTAATGAGCTCGCTATCCATTTTGTGTTGACAGAGTATACATATGAAACTCAGTGTTGCACATTAAAGGGAAAAGTGAAGAAAATGATACTCCAGAGGACTGTATGAGCAGTGGTAACCCTCGTGTAGGGTGAGTGGGTATCATGGGGCCATGATAGCCTGCAGTTAAGAAAGTCACCTAAAGAATTCCTTAATGGAACCGCCGGCTTACATAAGAGAAGAAGTGCCACCCTTGTGTGGGTGAAGAATTGTTATGCGCATTGAGGGATTGTGATACCGTGAAAGGCTGATGCAAGCCTAAGGCAGAGTAGTGGAGCCTTGACCTGTAATGGTCGGTGGCGCAGTTACCTTCCATTGGTCGATGACCCAGACGTATGTGCTGGCTCGGCAATGGAGAGGGCCAACCAGGTATGGGACTGGTTGGGCACCACCAAATGCTTGGTAAACCCAGTTGGCGTGAAGGTGTACTGGTAGGGCATTAATTATTTGATGATTTGGAACATCCTGCGTGCTGGCCAAACATCTTAGTCCGCAGGAGGATCCCAAGGCTTATAAAGTAAAAGCAGGACCCTGTGGACCAGAGAGGAAATGCACAGTACAGATAAGTATTCATTTTCATTCATTTCTTATTTGAAATAATGAAGGTTCCAAGCATAAAGCTGGTAACAGTGAGCTGATGCATTATTGTTTCTTTGTTGGAAACCTTGGTCAATGCAGGAAGCAAGGACCCTGAAAGAACTAAAAGTTGCTTGGTACATCCAGAAAGTGGCTGGTTGAGCAAGATTATTGATGATTTGGAGCAGCCTGCGTGCTGGCCAAACATGCGAGATCATTGATGATTTGGAGCAGCCTGCGTGCTGGCCAAACATGCGAGATTGTTGATGATTTGGAGTAGCCTGCGTGCTGGCCAAACATACAAGGTTATTTGATGTTGTGGAGCAGCCTGCATGCTAGACAAACATACAAGACTGTTAGATGTTGAGGGGCAGCCTGCGCGCTGGCCAAACACCCAAACCCATAGGAGATCCAAAGCTTGTAAAGCAAAGAAGGACCCTAGGGACTAAAGTGAAGACATCTAGTGCAGATAAGTATTTGGTTATCTTGTAGTTTCTTGCTTATGAATATACATGTGTATATGATTTGGTTATGGTTTCCTATGAAAATAAACTAAACATGTGAATTAATTCAATATTTGAGTGTAGGTATTGATTGGAAGCATCTTACGGATGCATGTGGACATGTAACCACCCTAAAGAGCTCAGCATGAGCAGTAATGAAAGATGGGGCTAGTGGAACTGTGTGAGTCCTAGCAGCTAGGAGTTAGACCAACCAAGTGGAGGAACTCCATGGTTGAGAGATCTGGAATAGACCATAGACACTACGTGTCATAGTCAAGAAGGGCAGGTCAAGCATTCACGTTGAAGTGAAAGAGGACAGGAGCAGGAAAAACCACAGTGGTGGTGTGTGTTCCAGAATGGAACAAGACTAAGAGGAAAAACTCTTACTGCTCTCTCTCTCGTTCCTTTTTTTGATGCATTTATAGAATTAGAAAAATTGCTGAATGCATGCATGACTGAAAGTAACAGTGTGTTTATTTGATTAAAGTGAGTTGTGAATGCTAATTAATGAATTGTGAATGGATGAACATGAAGGAATTCATGTGTATGTTGGGAAAGCATGAAAAGTGTGGAAGTCTCATGAGTAAAGCATGGACTATCCATGACAACTGGGAAAAAAAAAAAAAAACCATTGACTGATTTTTAAATGTTTGGGTTATGCTTGGCCTAACGAGAATTGTAATGATGAATTTCACAGGCGAAAACTGAATCCATTGGTTGCAGCCGGTACAGGCAAGTGTTGCTAGTGAGCAAAGTGTGGTCAGTTGTTTCCATTGACCATGGCGGCAGACCAAGGGCTATTAGGATTGGCTGGAAGTCTTCTTCAAACAATTTCCAAGACCCAAGAAAATCTTGGAGAGATGCTCAAGATGCAAAAGCAGTAGAACGAGATGAACCACAAGGTCTTGCAGGACACTCTTCGTCTGCAGAAAGAGGTAAAAATCATTATGAGAGCAATCATCAAGGGAAAGGAAGGTGGATCAATGAAGAAGCATTCATCCAATCGTCCGATTAAGAGACGCTCCAGGTGGGAAGACTCAAAGGCAATCGAGCAGGTAAAGATGAAGCAACCAGTGAAGTGTTGGAAATGTGGAGGGGATCATTGCCTCCGCAATTGCCCAACAAGAGAACCCCAAGAAGGTAGCAGCCATAAAATTTTCAGACTTATGGATGAGCTGGAAGATCCGAATCAGCGGGAGCATCTCGTGAAGGTCAAAGGACTTGGTCCTGAAAGTTCAAAGTAAAGAATAGAATGCAGGGCAGATCTGCAAAAAATTTTGAAGTTTTGGATATGTGTAAATTGTATATGTATGCCTGAGTTTTGGAACACCGAGGACGGTGTTGTTCTAAGGGGGAGGGGAATGTAATACCCCCAATTCGACCCTTAGGATATATTAGCCTTTAATGAAATAGTGTGTCTACATGTGATGTATGTTTTCCTAGCGTGGAGCTCAAGGCCAAGGCCCCGCTAATGAAAACCTGAATTTTGATTAAAGGGCAAGTATTTGATATTTTGATACCATGTGCTCTTAAGCCATGGAAATTGTAATAGGATGCAAATAAACGTCAGGCAATATAAAATTCCAAAACTGGCTACGGAGGCAACGAATGAGAAGGGGCCACGCGTATCCACTAGGGAGTGGTGAGGGGGCTATGGGAGTGAACCATAGGGAGCCATATGTCTTTAGGAGAACCCATTTGACCTTTCTAGATGACATTTATTCCTGCTGTAAGAGAGTGGTTGAAGAATTAAGTTAATGACTTTGATGGAGCATGGGCAGCCCTGAAATTCGTATGGGTGGGCATGGGCTCTGTTTGCTTGTGCAAGAAGTCACTCTACCTCTTGGGATTTGATTCATTATCCTCCTCATTCCATGGGGAAGGTATCAAGCATTATTCCCCATCCAAAAACGAGTGCCAGCAGTGAGGAAACCAGAAAATCGCGACTGTGGGAGAACCCACGTTTTGGGAAGCCAAAAACGCCCAAAATGGGTATTGGACAGTGAAATCCAATGGGGGATCCGTTGGTATGAGCCTTGGGGCGAATTTGGGAGCAATAGCTACCCCAAAATCCATGGGAAAACCCACTTTAACTGCCCAGAAAAACCAGTGACGGATTTGGGTTATTGCTGAACAAAACCGTGAGAAATCCAAGTGTGGATGTTCGAATGGAGGCTGGGATCGTTGAGTCTAGCTTGATGTGTACCTAGCTCTGGGATTGAGCTCAGTGGACTAGCATTCCTCTCCATTTCCCATTGCATGCTTGAAAAACCCAACTGTGTGTTGGCTTAGCATGGTTGTCTGAGTGAAACCCTGACTATGAGTGAGCCATCTAGTTCCCCCTTAGTGGATACGCAGCCCCGCTCGGGGGTGATCTTTTAGCTGAAAGGATACAGGCTGGACAGAGATCTATGGTTGGGTGGAACATTGCTCTCACGTAGCCAGTCGTTTGAGCCATTACAATTCGAGATAAGTATTATTGCAATTGAATTATGTTAATTCTATGCTCTGCAGATATTTTAATTAATGAATGTTGTTTATATGATTGAACGCATGATGAATCTGTGTGCATATGTCATGTTTAGATCCGCTGTGTTTTATTGAAGTTTACATCTGCATAGGGAGGTTTTAATTATTACAGATTTATGGGTGAAAGTATTGGGGCTAAGTTTACAAAAGCCCGGTATTTTGTTAATGTTTCCTCCCCTGCATGTTCTAAGGAGAAGGGGAAGTTACATAATCCCATTGTCATGTTGTAATTCTTCAATCCTTCCCATCGCCATTTCCTATTCCTGCACTACAATTGATCAAACGAGTTTGCCCCTAGCCATATTCTTTTATCTGCCAGAATTTCCCTGTTCTTCATGCTAATGCGAGTAATAAATTTCATGAATCAAGGGATTGGATGGCAAGACATGTTCCCATTATGTCTTAGATACCTCGTGCTTAAAATTTATTTATGTGTTTGGTTGCTTGTCTGCTCGAGCATTGACTACAATCAAGACTGCAGCATGAATAATAGACATCATTCCAGAAAGATAGAAAGATACTAGAAATGGATTGGTTCAAGGACTCTTAACTAACTAAAACAAAACCATATCATTAGACCTACTGTTGAGTACACGATTCTTAATAGAAAACTTGCCAGAGACTCCTAGAGTAGCATCTTGAAACATTGTCTTACTTTGGATTCTTGATGAAATCATCTCAATAAGCCATGATATGAAAACACTATGTGGGGAACAAGTAAGAAGAATATTTAAAAAAACCAAAAAAACCAAAAAAAGTTTGATTAGACCAGGCTAAAACCTGCATTAATAGATATTCAAACCTGCATCATGGCATTTCCAAAACTTTAAATCCTAAATTACACAAACCTGTATTTACATGTCAAATTGGTATGGACTCTGATGAATTTTAAAATAATTCATTAATTCAATCAATATATTAGACTAATCCAGAATGTATAACATATCAATATTCAATTTGAAGTTGAGGTTAACCGTGGAGTTACCCTTGCATGCCTTATGGATGAATGCAATAGGGGAGATCCAATATAAAGAGATGAAATCTCTAATAGACCAGGACGCCATTAGCCCAACACCTTAGTGACTGAACAAATAGAAACCCCTCAACGTAGACCCATTTATGTGTTATGTGTGTAAGCATGAGGAAGATGAATGGGATCAGATGAGCAACATACATGCATTAGTTGATACTGGCAGCATGGATGACATAATATTCACAAATCAGCAGAACGATGGGAAACTGATTGACATTAATGTCATAAGTCAATTAGATGATGGCAATGATGTCTAGGCATTTCTCTCACTAGGGAACGATGTGGAGGGAAGAGATTGAGACAACCACCCCCAACATTTTTAAGACAGGATATTGTGGTGCGAGAGGCATCGGGAGATCTAGAGGCCATGGTTATCCAAGATAGGCGATTATTTGAAGTCATTGTGGGATGCTATTGCAAGATAATTATAATGCTTCATCATGATATGAAGGCAAAAATAAGGTTATGCCAAAGAAATTGGAGGGGAGCAAATCTCAAAGAGACAAATCTCACTAATTGGCAAGTTGAGAATGAACCTAAATTTGGACTTTGTGGAAAACTGGGAAAAAGTAGAGGAGATTTTGAATTCATAGAAACTATTTCAAGATGATAATGGAGTAATTGAATGCTTGTTATCATGTTCATTATTCCAGTGTATATACTCACACATGCACCTACACAACATGTCTCCACAACTGCAATATCTGAGTAAAACAGTAACAACTGCATTATCTGAGTAATATAGTAGCAAAAATAATGTTGAAGGTATATTTTTCCTATAAAAGATGGTAATCTTAAAATTTATACAGAAAATATTTAAGTACAAATAATTGGAAACAAAAAAAACCTTTGAGTTTACCATGGGAGCAATGCATGCCTCTGATTTACGACAAAGCCAAGGGAGCATAATGTAGATGATTCACAATAGTGACCAAGACATGGTTAGGCAAGAGTACTAGGCATGCAAACGCGACCATGGTTTGGCATCCTGATACCTCCGCCATTGTCCATGGTCTCCAATGCATGTTCGTAGAGAACTCTCTCTTGAAGCAAATGAAGGAATGAGTCCAAACAAAAGTGTTTATGGTGAAATGACATCGACAAATCATGTATTTATGAGTTTGTACCCTAGGCACGGGGGGTTCACTTAGTTATCTCATTACATAGCACGATCGTTCGCATGATATTAAAGAATATCCCTAATTTCACTAAATATTGGAAAATGCCTCCTAAAAATGTATTGTTGAACCCCCCTCCCAATATACCTTTTCAATTAAGAAAACCCCTAGTTTCGCCAGATATTGTAGGTATCCATTTTTATCAACCCATTTTTAATACCCCCTTTATATCATATTATCAAGTTGTAAGGATCCCTAACACATCTTATTATAAGCAAACATGGTGCTAAATAAAATAATAGTATATTGCTAATAATGGCCACACCAGGATTGCAGTGGCGGCTAATCGATTTGTAGCATTGGATAGTAGAAGATCACCCAATGAAATAGTAATGGGGAAGGGAAAATGTGTAAAAGGGAACCCAGTCAAGAGATAAATGTAACAAAGAATGTAAAAGACTAATAGTCCAATAGTCAGTGCAATTCTAAGAAAATATGAGAATTGCAAATGTTTCACACCACATCTTGCCAATCTAGCAATTTTATATCATGTAAATACAAGTATAGCCATAGAGAGCTCATGTTTTCTATAATATTACTAAATTAAACTCCATAAAAATGAAAAATTGAAACCCTTTTGTGGATGGTCTTCCCTACCTTCCTATCAAAACAAACACCATTGGTGTTTGAACCCAAATGAAGATAGAAAAAGTCATCTTACTTTCCAATAACAACATATGATCATGTGCATAGCTTGGATTTAGGTCATTCACAAGATGCAACGAATTGCCTCCACATCCTCTACATTTATTCTTGCAATCAAGGGAATTAAAAACATTTAGTTACCTTTTCTTGGGTTATATCTAGTTTTTTTTATCTTTACGTGAGAGGGAAAATATCCATTGTTAAGTTTCAAGCATGCAATAGTTATAAAGATACATAGATGGTGAAAGTTATATAATACCATTTCATGGTAACGATAACACATAGGGTATGTAAGTAAGGATTTATATTTTCACCTATGTTCATGCTAGTTCCAATACAATAGTAAGACGGATGCCTTGCATATAATAATTGAAATTACAATTATGAATGTGCCAAATATAACTCAATCCAACAACTATTCCTAATTGGCAATGTGAAAATATTAAAGACGAATACAAAAAGTTGAAATAAATAATTAGTTAAGAAAGATTGATCTAACTTTTATTGGTTCCAATGAGCCAATAAAGATTGATATCACTTTTCTTGGTTGTCATGGAGCAAGGTTTGATTGAATCTCAATACCTACCTAAACCCCAACCTAAAAAATGAAGAGTTAGATCTTTTACTATAATGCCTACAAAAAGTACAATACAATTGTTCAACTCCAGAAATCCCGATTAGCTACATCTCTTAACTTTGGAGTTGATGGGGAACCCAATGCATATTCAACCATACTGAATAGTGTCATGGGATGTAATGTGACTTCTATCTAGAAAATAAACATACTTTCGAAAATGACCTTGTATAGAACAACAAAAGGTATAATGTTACAAAACTGCCTCTATTTTAACACTAGCAAACTCAACCTCAATTATGGAGAAAGTGTGAAATATTGCATACATATGCATAACAAGTGGCAACACTAAACTTTTGGACATCACATCAATAACATTATGCATAAAAGAACAAAATATTATCACCTTAGTTATCTCAATGCAACAAAATTCTAATATTGTAGTGCCTATTATTCCAAGAATCATACCTTGTATATAAATAACTTCGCTAAGCAACAAAAAGAGTAACCCCACAAAAATAAAACACAGAACCAAAGTTAATAGTAATAGTTGCAATATTATCAAAATTTCAAAAAGACAAATACAATTGTAGAGGTTGCTTCAGGATCATTTCAAAAAGATTCAAGTCTCTGTTAGAAGAAGAAAGGATGAACAAATATCAACTCACACATAAATCTATAAAGTTTAAGCAAATTATAGACATTCACATATATTTTTATAAAGAAAAATGGAAGATACGATCAATCAAAATCATTGTTAAGTCAAGAGTACTTATTTATCATATAGCTATGATGTTATTTATGATAGAAATTGTATTCAAAAGAGTCACATTCTCCATTTCCACTACTAAAAAACTACTAAAAGTTTAAAGGGGCCATTCCCCTGAATATTGAAAACATGTAAAGATAAAGTATTTGATCAGATGATCTTAGCATTATCTCTAAATGACCACTAGTATAGAGGAAAGCAAGTTCCTCATCTTCCACAATGCCAATTTGGTTGATTGAGAACCTTCTAACACCTTTAGCCTTGATTTTAAAATCTCGTTGACATGAGGTTGACATCATGAATGAGACATGAATTTGCATCAACCCATGTACCTATAACAATCATATCATCATGTGAAATCCAAATCCATATTGAAATTCGATTTAAAATCATAAGATGGATGGTTACACTAGCATATTATCTATCTTGAAAGCTAATATACAACTAGAATAGATGAATGGTCAAAGAAACTTACACGAAAAAGTAGGTGGAAAAAATTAGGTTGGTTTATCCCAAATCAATATGATATTGCTACATGAAATAAATAAAAAATACAACCAATATTTTTTTTATAAATTATCTATTGGATGGGAATGAATAAGACAAAAATCAGGTTGGTTTATCCCAAAATTCACCATTCGAACTGTTCATTGCAACTGAGGCCAAAAAATATAAAATCAAGATGACATTGCTACATGAAATCAACAAAATTACAACCAATAATTATTTATAAATTATCTATTGAATGGGAATGAATAAGGAAAAATAAATTAAAATATTATTTAAATTCACCTTATTGAGATTTCTAAAATCAGAAGAAAAAAATTGTGATCACTTTCTTCTAATTTGTATGTGTCATTCCTATTGTTGTATGTTAAGTTGGTCATTGCTATAACATATTCAAGTTGTAAAAAAAATATGATCTGTCAAATCATATTTGTACAAGCGTTGCCTTTTTATTTTATTGTACCAACAAAATTAAATCTAGTCAACACCTTTTGGCCTATCCAAAAGATCAATGTCATTATGCTAATCAAACACCTTATTGCCATACTTCTTTTGTATTCTTTGAACCCTTCCAATGTACTAAGTTCCACAAGAAACACCTCCTTTGGTACTACGAGAAACACCTTTTTTGTGGCATGTTCAGCTATAGTTATTGAGTTGCTTTCAAACAACACCCCGCAATGTGATCCAAATCCAAAGCCAATTGAAACACCTTTTTTGAAGCCCTTTCATCTCGCCTAAATTGAATCCCATTTCTCACTCTAGTCAGCATATCTTTGGATAAGGTTGGATTTCCATTCAACTTACTAACGAAACAAGATTTGAACATATCACTTTACATGGATAATGCATTGATTGAGAGATATGAAATAAATACAAAACTAAATGACACTTATTAAATGTAAGTTTTTTATTATTTTAATGTAAAGGATATTACATATTTTTGTTTGAATTATTGTAAGATAAATATTTATATTTTTTTTTAGAGATGTACCTTAATCATTTAACTCCAAGTGATCAATGGACGCATAAGTAGATCAAAGTTCACCTCCATGTCCTCTTAACATTCATTAGCCCCACTAGATAGCTCACTTGGTAAGAGGTGTGCACACTCTCTGGTGAGGGGAGAGCCTTGAATCTTCTGGTCCTTCGGCAAGGGGTTTTGTTGATAAATTTTATTAAATTATATTAGTGATTAAAATATTAACTTTTTAATTTAATTATAAAAAATATAAATATTTAAAATAGGATAAATAAATAACTTACACTCTAAAGTGGGGAAGACTAGGATAGTTAGCAGTTTAAAGTGGGAAGGAAAGGGAATCTAGAGATCAAAAGGCTTGAATGGAATGAAAAAATGCAAAGGAAAAGAGAGGCCATTTTCCTACCTCCCATCCATCACAAATGCAATCCATCTTCAAACCTCCAAGAACTAGTGGTTCCTCCACGAACTAATGATTCGTAGCTCATAACTTCTAAGAATTACCATCCTTCAAAATAAATCCTTATAGAAAAAATTCATAACCTCAAAGCCAAATGGAAATTAGATGTCTTTACGGATTCCTATTCAATGCTTTTAAGGTGTTCCAACTTTTTTTTTTTGTATTTCATTTGAACAGAAAGAAAATTCTTGCCATTCATGGTGGGTAAAGTGCCCTGTGAATCGTGCAATTTATTATTAGTTAACAGTGGTATAGCTATGATGATTTAAATATATAAATGAATAATGAATGCAACTCCTAAAATAAAGCTCCATAACGAAGGGAAAACCGGAGAGGATCATCACCATATGCATAGTGTGCTTCTTTGAATTATGATAACAAAGAAATAAAATTTGGAAAAATGGGGAAAAATATAAGAGAGTAGAGAAGATAATCATTTAGAAAGGGACAGTAATGGGTTCCTGGATCTCGGGAGGAGAAGGCCCATGTTGAGAACAAATTTCAGCTGTTGCACCTTTAGAAGACAACAAGAATTACTAGACATGCATAATAAAAGTTTTTCTCCATATAAGACAGTATTATTGAAGATTAGAATTACCTGATAAATTTGAAGTAATATTTTCAAGATCCGAACACCAATTTCCTTTGAAATTCCCAATAGGAACAACATCTTTCCTCTTTGGTTAGTAGAAATGCCTTTGCTCTGCCCCCTACCTAGTTGCAATATTTACCCTCTCAACAAGAAATGGTTGATATGAGTTCATTGCTATTAAACATCTTCAACCATTTCTATTGAGCACAAATCTCATTGGAAAAAATATTTTTAAATATATTAATTATTTTTACATATTACCTTAACGTTTTCCTGTAGAGAGAATATTTGTTGGAGATGTAGATAATGCAATAGTTCTCTAGTAGAGAACAGTAAAGTCCCTTTCAGTAGAGTAAGGAATCAATAGAGAGAACAATAGTGGACGCAATAGAACAACAATGGAAGCAACACACAATAGTAAACCATAAAAGACACTTAGAAGAATGGTGGATGCGACATAGAGCAGTAACATCTAGAACACAGAGAATGTTTGGAACAAAAGTGGAGAACACAGACATAAAAAAAAAATGATAATCATATTCAAAGGTGGATTGATCGAATCCAAGTGAATTGATGGTACAACAAGTGATATAAATTCTATGAAATGCAAAAACACTACCTCCAATATTCGGTGGATTGGTCGAATCCAACTGAACTTATGGTACAACAAGTGATAAATTTTACTAAATGCAAAAACACTAATTCCAATGTTTTATTCATTATAGCTGACACGGATGACTGAGTTTTAATTTTTTAATATAAAATATGAGTTATTGTTATAAATGCTCATAAATGACTTGATGTATAAGTGGCATATATTTAAGGGTGACAAATCTCACAAAAATAATTTATCAAAGTTTATAAAAGATAGATCATTGATTTTCATGGATGTTAAATAATTTCTATAAATGTACTTCATGCTATAAATATTGAAAACTGACTGGTGACCATAAATTTTCATGGATGTTAAATAATTTCTATAAATGTACTTCATGCTGGAAATATTGAAAACTGACCAGTGACCATAAAGAGAGATGAGATTTTTAATTTTAATTATTTTCAATCATCAATAAATGAATTCATACAAATGGTGCATTTATGTTTTTTTTAATTGTTATTTTTTAAGGTTTTTTTTATTTCTCACAATTACCTTTATAAACAGGTAAAAATGATCACATCAAATTAACCATCCAATAATAAATTTGGTATTTAAATTTCAAAATAATAAAAATGTTGTTTTAGTTTTTAAAATATTGAATTTCATTTATATATTTTATAAAAACTTTACAAACTATAGAGAAATAGATTCATGTATTTTAGATTAATTAAAAGTCAACTTAGCTTGAATGAAAATCGATTGCTCTATTTAAAAAGTCGGTCTGCGACAAGTTGGAACAAGGCGAGGGTTTATGTAATTGCGACTAAGGGTTTGAGAGGCTTTTCGAATCACCTCAGGCAACTAGGATTTCTACCCTAGCATCCCATTTCTCCTCTCCTCTGCCACATAGACTATTCCGCTTATGCTCTGAGACGGTGAGGTTCCCGGAGGCACGGGCTTGAACTTATGGTGGTGGCGGTGTTACTATCTACAGTTAGGCATGGCCGACAACTCTCACATTAAGTTCGAGCGGCTTGTGGAACGAGGGCTGAGGTTGCTCCAGTTCTGGTGGCGACAATTTCAGTGGTCTGCAGTGACGACGTGCATTACCGTTTCAGGGTATTCAGGGGTCAACATATGCATTTTCATGAGGATTGCGGAGAGTTAAACATCGTATTGGTTCTTGTTTCCTCCAGTGGCAAGACGCGGTTTTTTTGTGTTGGCACCTATGGGGGCGTGGTTTTGTTTGCTTGGTGCGGCCTGCCACATGATGGGTTTTCTTGTTTCGTTTTTTGCACTTTTGTGCAATAGTTGATGTAATGTGCTTTCTGCATTGTTTACTGTTTTGTTGGTTTTAGAAGTGAACATATATGGAATATGATACACAACTATTTAATTACTTGCGCACACTTGGTAGATTGTCTTTTGACACAGATTTTAGCACTATTATAATATATTGTAAAGACATGTGGTGACACAAAACACTATACGTGGGATAGGTATCATCTATAGTTTCTTTGATTCACTCTATGAATAACAAGAAAAAAAAATTCGGTTGAAAAAAAAATCGATTGTTATATACCTTCCTTCGACAGGTATAAAAATAACTTCATTTGTTGAGTTCGATGCAAATGAGTAGAAAATTTAAACCCGCATAAAATTTCTATAGGTCGATTTATGCATCTACGTAATTTGTGCATGACAATTTACGCATCTACATAATTTGTACATGTTGACTTATGCATTTGCACGGTAGATGCATGGAGGAGCAACAGAATTTGATATAAGTATAAACAATTATGGAGACATGATTTTACCAAACATTTCCTTTCCAGCGGGACTACAAGTGGTATAAAATAGATATCAAACTATGAAGGCCCCATGAGGAATTCAATGGGTGACAAAATATGGATGGGGAAATTGCTTGCGTCATAAAAATGTGAACCTCAACAACATGAATGGAGGCACATATCAAATTAAATTATTCAAACAATACTAGGAATTTAAAAGGACAACTCACATTTATGAATGGAGGCACAATTGACTAGGAATTTAAGAGCACATCTCATCAAGGGGAAGATCACATTTTTTAATTTTATTATTTTCTTATGATTTTTTTACTATCCATTTTCATAGGCCTCGGACCAATGGAATCTTAGATAAATTCCATTCATAAAGAAAAATATTCTTTAAAAAAAATACTTTATAAGTTGAATGGTTTTTAAGAATTTTTTTGTATTACAGAAATTATTTAAGAAACGTGAAAACAATAGTATCTGCCTACAACAGGAACTAATAGTTTTGGAAACTTGTTTATGGATTATCCACATGTTTTGAAGATTAAAATCGATCAATTCTCGAAATATGTTGATAGAGTATCAACGAGTTTTGAAAGATTATGGTTTGATAGATTCCCAAAACATATTGGAAAGTGAGATGTGTCTCTCTGATGGGAAAACGATATACACCGGGTAGCAGAGTAGTAAATGTATTATGGGTTGAGATATATGCCTTTAGATATTTGTTTGGATATATGTAGTTTAGATCCAACAATATATATCCTAGATCATATAACATTTGTTAGTTTGTTGCGAGTGCATATTATTTGTCCTCTCTGATGTGACGATGGACAATAATCAAAATTTCACCTATAGAATATTGGTGAGATCCATAAGTACATGGACCATGTTTTAGAATCTGCCAATAGTTCTATTATTGAAATTGTAAAGACGTGGCAAGAGAAATTGTCAAACTTCACTCATGGATACATTGACATATTTTTAAAACATGCAACAACATTTTCAAAATATGTCGATAGATCGTTGGTGAGATTTTAAAAACATGATAAAACATTTGAAATATTGTTTAGATAATTATGAAAAAGAAGAGGGTTTGAATTTTGAAGCCCAACTTGAAAGCACCATCGACGAAATTTAAAAAATATAACCAGAGATATTTTAAAAGTCATCGATGGGCCATTGATGGAATTCAAAAGATACGAGAATATTTTTGAAAACACAATGATATATTTTCGACTCAATTCTAAAGAACAATTTCAAAAGGATGCCAACAAGACTGTAGGTGAAATCCTAGAGATCCAACTAAAGTTATTTAAAAGAATTTGATGGTATAGAAATTAGTAAGATATAACAAACAAAGAGGAAATTTTGTAATAATAGGCTCAAACTTAATTAAGATGAAAAACAATATAACATTAATTCAAACCAAGCCTAAATAAGCTATGAAATGAGGATTTCTCAAGGCCAGTAATCCAAAGAGACTTCCATCGAAATTATCATTGGTACACTATTATTAGATTTATGCAAAACTTCAGATCGTACACAGTGTCAAATAAAAATGGAGGGTCCTTAAGTTTTAGTTTTATGAATTGAGCCCATGATTGGGAGGTTATTCCTCTCCCCACCCAAATAAAATAACCCCCAATATTTATATTAATATGTCAAATTAAAACTCCCCTTGACCCCTTAATACAGGGCAATATATTTTTAAGGTTTTAAGGATTATTGAAAACCCCAATATGAATGAATGTGATATGATATTGCCTCGCTAGTGAACCCCCCGTGAGCCTAGGTGGCAATGGAATTTATGGGAAGCTCAGCGATCACACTTATTAGCCATAATACAAGCATAACATGTTGACCTTGAAAATATTGGCAATGGATCGAGATCTCTGCTATCTCAAGTACTTCTCAAATTGCAGTTGGACACACCCTATCACATAAAAATCAAAAGGAAAAAAAGTAGACTTTACCTTCTTTGCTACTATAACAATGCAATTCAATAACTAAACTTGTAAATGCATCTGAGGTTCCAGCTTCTTAAACATAACGCAATTCTCTATATATCCCAAAAAAACAAGTTTTAAGCTACTTTGTTGCAAATTCCTCCCCATAATCAGAGAACAAAATGGAAATTATTTCCAAAATATTCTATTAGCACAAACATTCACATACCAAATCCCCCTTTCCCTTCTCGATGCACTGCAACTTCCACTATTTAAATCTTAAAAACCTAGAATACAGATCAATTCCTACAACCTTCAAAATTAATCTACAATTAACTAAATATAAATTTTTTTTCTTTCACCCCCTTCCCCACATCGAAAGACAAATATGTTCAGTATTCCAAGCTTAGAAGCCTCAGACAAGTGTTAAACCCAGTACATTTCTACATAATTAGGTACCAAAACAAAACCCTTTTGTTTTCACATCCAAATCCTATTGTTCACTATGTTTGTAGAGAAAACCCAAGAAAGGGTTGATTCCTTTCCCGCCGAAAAACTTGCAATTAACAATAATAAAAGACCCTCAATGCTCTGTAACATTGAAAGACTGAAGATATTCAAACTGAGCTGTGGGATGGGATAAATCACCTTCATATCTTCAACAAATGAAGGAAATCCTCCAATGGACATAAAGGTAACAAAATAAAAAATGAAAGAAGCACAAGCTCCTCTTGCCTGCTAGAATTCAAATGTATGTTTCATGAGCGATGAGAAAAACCATAGTAACCAAAATAGTATTTCATGATCCAACAATTTGATGACTAACATGAATATACATCTCTCCCTTACCAGTATTGAATCGTAGCTTGTACCGACTCTAAAGTAGATAGTTCCAATGCAAAAGGTGAGCAGAATATAGATTACAAGCCTCAGCCAGTAATAATCGACGTCCCTTGTCATGTTGGTGAAGGATCTCTTGGTTAAAGTGAATGCCTGCATCAAGAAAATAGATTGACTACCCCCTGAATCCAAAATTGTACCTCTCTGCAAACAAGCTTGAAATTATCAGACTTCTATAGCAAGCGCTAGACACAGAGAGAAATCAATATGGCAAATTGTTGATAATTCAAAATCTAAATCACATTAATCTGCATGCCAAATTCCTGACATAGTTTGTGGCCTTAATATGAGTTTACAAATTGGGTTATTGAAAAATACTCTGTGCTCCAAAACCCCTAGATATATCGATCTTCAGTCTCAATAAGCCACAATAACCGGTCATTTTTTACAAAAGGAGTTCAGATTCTCGTAGGAGCTTACAAATTGAGATATTTCCCGCACTCTTGCTTGTGATGCTTGGTAATACTCAGATGATCTATAATAGTCCAGAAGCATTTGAGTAGCTTTAGTTGTAGTGATTTTTTCCAATGGATTGTTTGATTTAACCACCTATTCACAAACACACAAAATTTAACTTCACGACTGATATAACTAAGATTCACATTGCTATATAAAATGCAACAGTAGCGGTTCTATTTAGGGTGCTGTAATTACCCACAATTTCATGGATCCCTTCAGAGTTACTTTTACTTTGTCAAAATCTGAGTTGATGCACCAAAGGAAGTGATCAAAAGGATTTCGAAAGGAAGGACAAGGGAAGCCCACTTGCTGGAAAAACTGGAAAACAGACACCAAGTAAATATCAGATTAATAGGTTGTGCACATAGTTCCAATTAGGAGTCTTAACTATCAAATTGTAAATTAGAGATGTTCTAACAAGCAAAAATTGAATCTGAGACCCTAGAACCAGACTCAAATGGATTCTGGGTATTCCCAACAGCCTCCAAACTGAAATAGCCATCTGTCACTCCTATAATAACGTCAATTTTTGCTGACATGTGCATACTAAAATATAGCTAATCCCCATGATTTATACAAACTACCAATGGATTACATCAATTTCATATTTAGTTAACATTGGCATCACAACAACGCTTCTGGTTTTTGCTTTCATGTAAACAATTCCTTACTTGAATTCAATCAAATGAATCCCTTTATAGGTATTTCGAATCCAAACCCCAAATACAAGTTCCATTGCCATAAACGTTATCCAACTTCAGAAAACGCAAAAAACTGAAAATTGCAGCTTTTATTGCATCCTTGAACTTAATAAGTGAACAAAACTGAAGCTATCGCAAGAAGTAAAAAGCCGCAGAGGAATACAAATTAATTGAAAAGAGTGGAACATATAGTCTCTGCCTACGGCAGGAACTAGTCTTAAACCTAGCACACACATAATGACAAAGAAGGTTTATCGAAAAAAATTTAAATAGGCTTCTTCAAAAGAAATACAATGGGCATTTATCATTGGCCACCAAATACCATGGGCCCTAAAAACCATGACGGAGTAAGTTTACCTAACAAGGGGAGACAACTAGACCATGACAAAAATCAAAATTTCCATATTAGAAATAAAAATATAAAGAAAAAATATTATATGCATTTAATTACTAATAACTAATTATATATATGGGCTTGGGATATAGATATTAATGACATGTAAAAATAAAAATGTACTTCAAAATGACAAGTGAAATTAAAATTCACACTTCATTATTGACCTATAAAGTGATAAAGTGCCACAATGACATGACATGACAAGTCAATAAAATCAATTATTGACCTAATGCAAAAGACAGGCCAATGAAATTGTTTAAAAAATAATAAAATAAATAAATTATTATTAAAATGGTCTTCCCTCAATAACAACAAAATGATTGTTTTGTAACCAAAGAAAATATATATTAATATTGAAGTGGTTGTCCTTATCATTTGGAAAAATTCATCTAAATTTCCCAAACATGATGACTAAGATCCAATATATAATAATTTAATCATTTAACAGAGTAAATGGATTAATTTAATGACTTAAATGAGTTTATCATTGAAGTTGCCTTAAGTTTGATGCACGGGGCCACCACCATGGAAACACGAGTAACTGAGTTAAAATGCTATGCCAATTAAACTTGCGTTCAAATTTATCATTAAAAACTTTCAAAGTCATATCGTGTTATTCATAGATTTTGATCCATTTGTCTTTTCGACCCTTCTTCCCCTTCCACGTGATCGTTGGTGAAAGACTATTGGTCTTTTCCACCCTGCTTCATCCGCGTGATCATCACCATCCTCTTCTTTATCATCACCATCATCATCCTCATCACCATCTTCATCATGATTGGGTATTGATCATCATCCTCTTCTTTATCATCATCACCATCATCATCATCATCATCATCATCATCTTCATCATCCTCATCATCATATTCATCATCATCTTCATCATCACTATCCTCTTCTTTATCATCACCATCATCATCATCGTCGTCGTCGTCATCATCATCATCATCATCTTCATCATCATTGTCATCGTCATCGTCGTCATCGTCATCTCCATCATCATCTCCATCATCATCTCCATCATCATCATCATCATCATCATCCTCACCACCATCTTCATCATGATTGATGATTGATCATCATCATCATCATCTTCTTTATGATCACCATTATCGTCATCATCCTCGTCGTCATATTCATCATCATCATCCTCGTCGTCATATTCATCATCATCATCATCATCATCATCATCATCATCATCCTCATCACCATCTTCATCTTCATCATGCTTGATGATTCATCATCATCATCATCATAATCATCGCCATCCTCTTCTTTATCATCACCATCAACATCCTCATCACCATCTTCATCATGATTGGGTATTAATCATCATCATCATCGTCGTCGTCATCGTCATCATCATCCTCTTATTTATCATCACCATCATTGTCATCGTCATCATCATCATCATCATCATCATCATTGTCGTCGTCGTCGTCGTCTTCTTCATCACCATCATCTTCATCATCATCATCGTCATATTCATCATCAACTTCATCATCACCATCCTCTTCTTTATCATCACCATCATCATCATCGTTGTCGTCATCATCATCACCACCATCATCATCATCTTCATTACCATCATCTTCATCATCCTCATCGTCATATTCATCATCATCTTCATCATCACCATCCTCTTCTTTATCATCACCATCATCATCATCTTTACCATCATCATCATCATCATCATCATCATCATTGTCGTCGTCATCATCTCCATCATCATCATCCTCACCACCATCTTCACCATGATTGATGATTGATCATCATCATCCTCACCACCATCTTCACCATGATTGATGATTGATCATCATCATCATCCTCGTCGTCATATTCATCATAATCTTCATCATCATCATCATCATCATCCTCATCACCATCTTCATCTTCATCATGCTTGATGATTGATCATCATCATCATCATCATCATCATTGCCATCTTCTTCTTTATCATCACCATCAACATCCTCATCACCATCTTCATCATGATTGGGTATTGATCATCATCATCATCATCATCGTCGTCGTCATCATCATCCTCTTCTTTATCATCATCATCATCATCATCATCATCATCACCATCATCTTCATAATCATCCTCACCACCATCTTCATCATGATTGATGATTGATCATCATCATCATCATCGCCATCCTCTTCTTTATCCTCACCATCATCATCCTCATCACCATCTTCACCATGATTGGGTATTGATCATCATCATCATCATCGTCATCATCATCATCCTCTTATTTATCATCACCATCAGCCTCATCACCATCACCATCATCCTCATCATCATCTTCATCTTCATCATGATTGATGATTGATCATCATTATCATCATCGCCATCCTCTTCTTTAATCATCCTCATCACCATCTTCATCATGATTGGGTATTGATCATCATCATCATCATACTCTTCTTTATCATCATCATCATCATCATCATCATCATCATCATCATCACCATCATCTTCATAATCCTCATCGTCATATTCATCATCATCTTCATCATCATCATCCTCTTCTTTATCATCACCATCATCATCATCGTCGTCATCATCATCATCATCATCATCACCGTCATCGTCGTCATTGTCATCTCCATCATCATCATCATCCTCACCACCATCTTCATCATGATTGATGATTGATCATCATCATCATCCTCTTCTTTATGATCACCATCATCACCATCATCACCGTCATCATCATCATCATCCTCATCACCAAATCCCTATTTAACTTCTTAACCCATAGAAACTATTGAATAAGGTTTTTTTATTATTTCAATAACGCTAGCACATTTATGAATACAGAAATGCGCACGTGTTTTGTGCAACTAGATGTTATTTAGCCGTGCACCAAATGTATTAAATACCTACGATTTTTTTAATATACAAGAAATGCGCGCGCATTTTGTGTTTGAATAAATATTAGCAAAATGCTTTTATCCTCTTGCATTCTGCGTTTTCTCCTCCCTCCTTCCCATCTCCCATACAGCACGACACTTCACAAGACATCCTGAATCCAACGGAGTCGACGGTTTGTCGATCCGAGCCACGGTCATCATTCTATGGCTCGTTCCATCTCGCATCCAAAAGGCCTTCAGGGACACCTTTTGGGCCAGACGTAGTTATGTGTAGATGAATAGTGCAAAAAATGTGCAGTGGTGATAACATGTTTACTGTCTGTTGAGTCTGATACTACATCTAGGAGCCGCTCAACAAACTTTGAGATAGAAAGCTCTGTAATTTTAGGATACTGATTCAACCACTCAACAAAGGAGTGTTTTGCAGTTGACTTGGAAATCCCTTCCAATTTTCAGCAATAAAACAAAGAAGTTCAACGTACATATTTTCAGGAAAGCTTGTCAACAAATCAGACAACCGAATATAGGGATATAACCATGCCCAAAAACTTCAAGCTATTATAAAACTCTTGTTTATCAAGATAAGGATGGACTATGTGTACATTACGAGAATATAGATGAATGAAGTCACTTTGATGAACTTGTCCTCTTGCTTTCTCCAAAATGCGTTTAAAAGCAGGGAGTATTGTCCGAGCTTTTGTTGGTTTACATAAACATTTCGATGATAGAGGTGAATTACCACTTATCAGAGCACGAAATGTTGAACAAAAGGCTAATGGAACACAACGAAGGATTCCCTGGTTCCACTTGTTATTGAAAATGATACTTTCTCTTAACAAAACCAGTAAAAAATCTGCCTATATTATAAATGGAAATCCTGTTACAATTTCCGTCGGAAGAAAAGCATAGATACCTACAACCGCCATATTTCCTTTTGTAAGTCGCTCGCCCATCGAAAAAGCTAATGTAATAGCCCATTTCCCAACATCTTTCCTCTGCTCAACCCTACACTCGTTTTCCACGGGAAACCACTGTCTCCACATGTAATAACTACATTGTTTTGTCGAAAATTGATCTTCTTCTGCTAACAAATGCAAAATGAAGGATTCATTGTCATTGCTATGAGAAGTTCTAAGGTCAGTTTCTCGTAAAACAGAGATTGTATAAATCCTGTTAAGATCGATATGTTCCAGCTCACGAACTGAGAGCTTCTTTATCTTAGACATAAACAAAAGAGCTCCGGGATGAATACTAGAGAGTTGTTGCTTTACAGCTTCAACCTTCTCAGGACATAGGGGTATAAAACGAGCCATAGAATGATGACTATGGCTCGGATCAACCAATTAAAATTCAATTGGACCCATTAAAATTCAATGGGACATGACATGAATGATTAAAATTAAACTCTAGATGCATACGCAAGCCACATGGACGATGGATGAACATCCGGTACGTTGATGCTTTAAATGATGAACTCTTTCCTTTATGGCATTATAGGGATGCTTACCCTACATTTAACGTCGGCGTTAATTTTAGTTAATGGCTTCCATGTTCGGAGCATAGAGAAAAACCTTGTCACATTACAAAATCCTTGCAACATCATACAAATACAGCATTTACTGCCCTCAACCTAGCTCATTTTACCTCTTCCTAGTTCAAAGGCGCTCATGATCCCCTGTTTAAAATCACATAAATTTTGGACCGAGATATCGATGATGTGCAAGCAAGCTCGACCAACTGGCTGGCCATGGTATTGACGGAGAGGGGAACCCCTAGCACTATCCCGAAGTCCTGAATCCAAGAGAGTTGATGGTTTGTCGATCTGAGCCACGGTCGTCATTCTATGGCTCGTTCCGTCTGTTTTTTTTTGTTATATTAACCAAAACGTGTGAGCGTTATGGTGATACATAACGCACGAGCGTTATGGTGATACATAACACGCGCATTATGTATCACCATAACGCACGCGTGTTATGTATCACCATAACGCGCGCGCGTTATGTACCACCATAATGCTCGCGCGTTTTGTAATCCTATCCTACATGTTAAATTACATGGCAGGTTCGGAGCCCGCAATTCCTAGTTTTACATAATGCGCGAGCGTTGTGAATTTACACAATTCTCGCACGTTTCGCATTTACCCATTGCATCTAAAAGGTCCCTCAAATTCGTGCGAGGGCCCTTAAGTTTAATGATAATCTGAATTGATAAACCAATCTCTACATTTTTCCACATGCGGTTTTATGCATTGTACTCTAGTGTAGAGACGCAAATTAAGTATAGATGAAAAGATAGGCAAACTGCCATTTGATTCGATAGATAAGTACAGTGATTGAGTTGTGTTTCATTTTCTGCCCTATAGCTAATAAAAGTAGTAATTACTATATAGTAACCATTACAGTATAGAATATTCCATTGTTTTCATGAAAAACAAACATTGTTATTTCTTGTACAAATACATTGTAATTTTTCTTATCTCTATTATGTATATAGGAAGTAAAAGTAATTTCAATTTCCATAAATAATATCTGCAAATAAATAGGTATTGTTGCAGTAAATAAAATTGCTAATTGTGGACTTAAGTCACAAATCATAGTCACTACACAGTCTCCATATCTCACACACACACATTGTTTCCATTTCCTGTATAACATTTTCATTAATTATTTCAGTTCTATCAGAGAATGAAAATATTGTAAAACCTATTTTTTTATTTTCATTCATCTCACTTCCATATATATTATAAACCGTATGTATTGTTCAAACTGGTTTTGTATCAAATCCTAGATAGTATTTCTATACCATTTTTTTTATCGTTGTGCAACAATAATCAAATACGATCTACACAAGCTACAGATCCAAACCTAGTTTCGGCTCAAAAGCCCCTTTCTAGAACTATTATTAAAAACATCTTTTACATTCAAAAGGAAAGACTAGAATCTGGGCGTGGCCCTGTCCTTTTTCTTTTTGTAAACGAAAAACCATTTCATCATTTGCAAAAATACAGAGTTTATCATCTACGAAAATGCATATAGATTTTGCATAGCTCAACAGTCACGTTTACCTATACAGTACTCAAACTTATAACATAAAACGTTTAAGCATTAATACAACGTTTTCCATTGCCGAGAGTTAAAAACATAGCACACAGAGTTAACGAGCTTCGGCTCCAAACTTTATTTTATTCAAACTTAAAACCAGAACATTTTTTCCAAGTTTGAGGTTCGAACCAACACCGGTTCCAACTTCACCAAGGAAGCAACATTGCACAGGTCGACTATACTTTCCCAAAATGAAAACCCCACAAGGTTTATCCCCACCTATAACTCTTAAAACGAGTTTTACAACTTCATTTTGACGAAACTAGACATCAAAAGTAAAAGACAGAGTATCACTTAAAATACGAGGGTCTTTCCTTGAAAACAAGCTTTCTCTTCAACACAGAAGTCTTCATAGATTCTCGACTAATAAACAACGCAGAAGTATGGCGAAAACTTAGTTACTCAGTTTGTTGAAAAACCACATCAACCAAGACCGAAAGAGCACCTATGAGGGTTGGAATACCCGGAGCTTACCAGGATTGGATTTTTGCCAACCATTATCCAAACCCTGGCTCTAGTTTTCCTTTTGAAACTGGTGCCTGTCACATGAATGATCAAATGTTAGACATTTTACTTTTTTAAAATGTAAACTAAACGTTACTAACAATTCTGAGTTCGGAAATCACTTACCCTTGACAGTCGATGGCTGAGCTTAGGACATACACCTTTAAACGACGAGCTCCTTGCTTGGACGAGACCAGGGTACCGTTACTTTTGTTGCAGGAAGGAGTCTTTCCACTCAAAACTCAGAAAACGAAACCGCTAACCTTTCAACTCAACAGTATCTCAAACCTAAGACACAACAAGTGTTCACACACCATTACAGAAAGACGAAACTTGCAACATTCAACCTCGCCTACAGGTCTCGAGGTCAAAACCCACTTACATTGTCATCTAACCCTAAATTGCAGCAGCCTGTTGGCCTCACTACCGAAACAATAGCAAACAATGAATTACAATCACTCCTCATCAACCCAACACAACGACGCAACACTAGGGTTGCATCCAACGACTTGGATCAAATTCGATCAACGATCACAAATGTGCCAATGCAATTACATTGAAGATCGTATGGCAATTGCATTTATTGTTCATTCATTGCCCAAAGCACGGCCTTGCCACATTTTACCCACGATGGATAGATCGATAGCCAGTTTGGAGGAGTATTAACGTGAAGGATTACATAGCAACCCTTGCAGTCACCGTATGCACTAGGTGGCATTACGTGGAAGCTTTGATATTCCTCGTCACCATAATTTTATGGACGGCCATTAATGAAAGACTGCAACACGATCACCAAAGCCAGCTAGAAACGCATGCCAACCATCAACCTGTCATTTCGATAGTTATTACGAGTTAGTACCAAATCTATATCAACGATATAGTTACCAAGCTTTGATTTACGACTTATACATTGTATTATGTTTATTTAACTTTAAAGTTGATATAGTTCCTAGGTTAGATTCGTAGATCATAATGTTGGTATTTTGGTTATATAGTAGTTGCTAGTAGGTTCATATTCACGATATTGATGTAATATTCATTTTCTACAAGTTTTTATAGTGAACGCTAGTATATATATATAAGCTTAGGGCTTATAAGTATTGCAAATAGTTTAACATTGTAAAGTTATGTTTAGAATAGTCCATACATAAGAAAATCAAATATTAACTTTGTAGTTTTTTTATTATTGTTCGTATTTCTTTATAATACTATTTTTGCAAATATAAAAATAGATAGTTTGTATTTTGGATGTTTTAAATTAATCCAATGCTATATATTTAGCATATAAATCATGATAATGTTAACATTAAAAATTGTATTTATTTATTTATAATTCTTCATATTATGTACTTTTACAATATCAAGAAATATAGGATTTGCATTAATAATCGAATGAATCCAATGATAAACATTTAGCATGAAAACTATTTAAATGCTATGTACTTCTTACCATGATTTATCATCGCAAACATTCAATGATTTTGTGGTACATTTACTACATCAGTACTATGAAGATAATTAATTATCTTAAGACGACGACAAAGCCAGCTACAACATTGACGGTGATTATAGCGACGAACCTATCAACTTGATGATGTTAATAGACGACTTGTTTCTAAAACATTGATGAGTTGTAAGACGGCATTTGAAACCAGTAATTATAACTATGTAATTCATACATGCATGCTTTTTGTGAGTCACAACATATTTCTAATATTCTATTTATTTACAACGTTGAATTTGAACTATACATGTACTTTGAATTTACGCAGTCATGGAACTTCTTACCTGTCATCTGCACATAGAACATTTCAAATGCTTTAGCGTTGCAACTAAGTAAACTCCAAGGTACCTCGTAGGACACCCTTGGTCATCAAAAATCAAACTGTCAGTATCATCTCAAAAGAAAAAGTATCGCATCATATTTCTGACCTGTTAGTTCACTTATTACCATAATCATGTTTGTCAAATGTGTGTTAAAGTTGTCGTTATCACAATGCTACTAATACAGAAATTAAATTATGTTTGGTACTAACGAATTTTTAATCATTGCTATCGTAATCAAACAATTATTATTTTCCACAACTATAATTATCATATTTAATGCCGTTTTCAAAAATTTTAAATTTTTATGAAAATACGGGATGTTACACCCTTCCCCACATCGAAGGACAAATATGTTCAAGATTCCAAGCTCAGAAGCCTCATACAAGTGTTAAACCCAGTACATTTCTACATAATTAGGTACCAAAACAAAACCCTTTTGTTTTCACATCCAAATCCTATTGTTCACTATGTTTGTAGAGAAAACCCAAGAAAGGGTTGATTCCTTTCCCGCTGAAAAACCTGCAATTAACAATAATAAAAGAGCCTCAATGATCTGTAACATTGAAAGACTGAAGATATTCAAACTGCTGTGGGATGGGATAAATCACCTTCATATCTTCAACAAATGAAGGAAAGCCTCCAATGGACATAAAGGTAATGAAACCAAAAATGAAAGAAGCACAAGCTCCTCTTGCCTGTCAGAATTCAAATGTATGTTTCATGAGCGATGAGAAAAACCATAGTAACCAAAATAGTATTTCGTGATCCAACAATTTGATGACTAACATGAATATACATCTCTTGCTTACCAGTATTGAATCGTAGCTTGTACCAACTCTAAAGTAGATAGTCCCAATGCAAAAGGTGAGCATAATATAGATTATAAGCCTCAACCAGTAATAATCAACATCCCTTGACATGTTGGTGAAGGATCTCTTGGTTAAAGTGAATGCCTGCATCAAGAAACTAGCTTGACTACCCCCTGAATCCAAAATTGTACCTCTCTGCAAACAAGCTTGAAATTATCATACTTCTATAGCAAGCGCTAGACACAGAGAGAAATCAATATGTCAAATTGTTGATAATTCAAAATCTAAATCACATTAATCTGCATGCCAAATTCCTGACATAGTTTGTGGCCTTAATATGAGTTTACAAATTGGGTTATTGAAAAATACTCTATGCTCCAAAACCCCTAGATATATCAATCTTCAATCTCAATAAGCCACAATAACAGGTCATTTTTTACAAAAGGAGTTCAGATTCTTGTAGGACCTTACAAATTGAGATATTTCCTGCACTCTTGCTTGCGATGCTTGGTAATACTCAGATGATCGATAATAGTCCAGAAGAATTTGAGTGGCTTTAGTTGTAGTGATTTTCTCCAATGCATCGTTTGATTTAACCACCTATTCACAAGCACATAAAATTTAACTTCACAACGGATATAACTAAGATTCACATTGCTATATAAAATGCAACAGTAGCGGTTCTATTCAGGGAGCTATAATTACCCGCAATTTCATGGATCCCTTCAGAGTCACTTTTACTTTGTCAAAATCTAAGTTGATGCACTGGAGGAAGTGATCAGAAGGATTTCGAAAGGGTGGACAAGGGAAGCCCACTTGCTGGAAAAACCGGAAAACAGACACCAAGTAAATATCAGATTAATAGGTTGTGCACATAGTTCCAATTAGGAGTCTTAACTATCAAATTGTAAATTAGAGATGTTCTAACAAGCAAAAATTGAATCTGAGACCCTAGAACCAGACTCAAATGGATTTTGGGTATTCCCAACATCCTCTAAATTGAAATAGCCATCTGTCACTCCTATAATAACATCAATTTTGCTGACATGTGCATACTAAAATATAGCTAATCCCCATTATTTATACAAACTACTAATGTATTACATCAATTTCATATTTAGTTAACATTGGCATCACAACAACGCTTCTGGTTTTTGCTTTCATGTAATTTAGTGCTCAAAATATAAAATCTACTTGCCAGGCATCAGATGCCTTTCCAAAGTAAACAGTTCCTTACTCGAATTCAATCAAACGAATCCCTTTACAGGTATTTGGAATCCAAACCCCAAATACAAGTTCCATTGCCATAAACATTATCCAACTTCAGAAAACACAAGAAACTGAAAATTGCAGCTTTTACAGCATCCCTGAACTTAATAAGTGGACAGAACTGAAGCTATCGCAAGAAGTAAAAATCCATAGAGGAATACAAATTAATTGAAAAGAGTGGAACATATAGTCTCTACCTACGGCAGGGACTAGTCTTAAACCTAGCACACACATAATGACAAAGAAGGTTTATCAGAAAAACTTTAAATAGGCTTCTTCAAAAGAAATACAATGGGCATTTATCATTGGCCACCAAATACCGTGGTCCCTAAAAACCATGACGGAGTAAGTTTACCTAACAAGGGGAGACAACTAGACCATGACAAAAATCAAAATTTCCATATTAGAAATAAAAATATAAAGAAAAAATATTATATGCATTTAATTGCTAATAACTAATTATATATATGGGCTTGGGATATAGATATTAATGACATGTAAAAATAAAAATGTACTTCAAAATGACGAGTGAAATTAAAATTCACACTTCATTCATGACCATTAATTTTATAAAGTGGCTGGATTTTTGGGTGTCTCCTCTCAATATTATTAACTAAATAACAATATAATTAATAATATTATTAACTAAATAACAATCTTACTAATTAAATTATTTTGTTTAATTAATTATTATAAAATAATAATATTATTTAATTAATAGTTCAACAATATTATTAAGCAAACAATTAAAATATGTATTTCATTAAAATCATTAAACAATAATATTAATTATTTAAATTTAATTAAATAATTAATAATTAATAAATATTATTATTGACTAAATAACAATAATAATAACAATTGAATTACTTTATAACTATTTTGTTTAAATAATTTTTATAAAATGATAATATTGTTTAATTAACACTATTATTTAATCAAACAATATTATTACTTAAAAATTTAAAATATATATTCCATTAAAATTATTAAACAATATTATCATTAAATAATATTATTATATCAATATTTTGGAGATAGGTGTAAACAACCACATTAATAATATTAATGTTTTAGGGTAAATTGGGTACATACTTTTTCTTACAGTATTAAGTATACATTAAATTAATCGCATTCATATTATTAATGTAGTTGGTGCTATTTACCATAATTTCTTACACTATTATGTATACATTAAATTAATACTAACATACTTATTTAAATTTAAAGTATGGACCTTTATTTGAATATAAATTGATTGGATGTTGAGTTGGATTGCACTTTTATCTACCCCATAAAAAATGTTGGGCTCATGGTATTTACTGGCCCATGGTATTTGGTGGCCCATTGTATTGCTTGTGAGGAAGCCTAGTTAAAGATTTGGAGGATAAAACTTCTTTGTCATTATGTGTGTGTTTGATTTAATAGTTATGTTTATTATGTTTTTTTGTTTATTATATTTTTATGAACTTTTATTTTTGTATTATATGAGGCAAGATATGAAAATTCAATGTTTCATATAGTTATTCTAAATTTTATTTCCAAAATAAAAATCACGAATCAAATTAAGATTTCCTATAAAAATTTCTTGACATGGAAGCCATCAACTCATTGGAAAAACCATTTGTTTCATTAAGTGGTCCATGATGATTTAAAACTTGTAATGTATTTTCGAAAATTTTCATCCAAATTTTTCAAAGATGATAAAAAATGATAAAATAACATATTGAAAAATAAAAATCAATAAAATCATTATCATTTTCATCCATACTTTCCAAAGTGATAAATTGCCACAATGAAATGACAACTCAATAAAATCAATTATTGACCTAATGCACAAGACAGGCCAATAAAATTGTTTAACAAATAATAAAATAAAATAAATCATTATTAAAATGGTCTTCCCTCAATAACAACAAAATTATTGTTTTGTAACAAAAGAAAAAATATATTATTATTGAAGTGGTTGTCCTTATCGTTTGAAAAAATTCATCTAAATTTCCCAAACATGATGACTAAATTCCCATAGATAATAATTTAATCATTTAACCGAGTAAAATGGATTAATTTAATGACTTAACAAATAAAAAAAAGGAAAAATGGATTAACGAACAGCAAAATTCTATAGGTGAACAAAGAAAAACAATTGACAACCTCGTAGCTTGACGAGTTTATCATTGAAGTTGCCACCACCATGGAAATGTACGAGTAAGTGAGTTAAAATGCTATGCCAATTAAACTTTCATTCAAATTTATCATTAAAAACTTTCAACGTCATATTGTGTTATTCGTAGACTTTGATCCATTCGTCTTTTGGACCCTTCTTCCCCTTCCGCGTGATCGTTGGTGAAAGACGATCTGTATTTTCCACCCTTCTTCACGTGCCGCGTAGTTTGGTCAAGTCAATTTTTGTTATCTAATTGGCAATTGTCAATTCTTGCATAGGTATTTCTAGCTCCACTTATGCTAATGGATTGTTTTCTTATGTCATTCCAAAGAGACTTGACTCAAACTCATATGTTTGAAAATAAGCATTAGCTTTAGTTTTTTAGTTTTTTATGGTCACTGAAAAACTTTAGTAGTGAAGTATACCTTGAGCATTAGCATACAATAGAAAATGTTAAGAGTATTGCATCAAAATTCACAAATTTAATACACATTTACTATTACTTAATTATATTTTTTCATTCATCTTATATCATGGGTTGTGAATTTTCTGTACACCTATTAACTCATTATACATGAGGGAAATTGTTCATCTACATATTTAAAATTAGAGTTTGTTTGCAAAATTGATACTATGCTTCAATGTATCATTTTGTGAAGTGTTGTTTTATGATTTGAATTAGAGTTTGTTTGCAAAATTGATACTATGCTTTAATGTATAATTTTGTGAAGTGTCAATTTAGAGTGTTTAATGATTTGTAGTTCTAAGTAATTTTGGGTGTATAAGATACTTTTCTATGTTTTTGAATGTATAAGATTGACTTCCTGGGAACTACATTAACTTTAGGTGGAGGACTCAACATTTGTTGTAGTTAAGAAAGGTGAAAAACTAAATCATATCATATTTTTTATGGTGCAAGTTAAGTTTCCTTAAGAAGGCCCATTCTTATGCATGGACTTCCAAAACGAGATGTGGGCAAGTTTCATATCTTGAAAGAAAACATGTATATTGTTATTCCCTTGTTTCAACCATGTTATGGTACAAAGGTATTTAAAGTGCATAAAGAAGATTATATGTGGATTTAGCATTTTAATGCAATCATTTTGGTATTGCATAAAGAAGATTATATGTGGATTTAGCATTTTAATGCAATCATTTTGGTATTGTTTGAATCTAAAATTATTAATAATAAATGTTAATTTCATTAACTTTGGTCATATAACCAACAATCTAGACTACGAAACTTTGGATTTTGATTTCGAAAGTGAGAATATGAGTCTTTTTAAAGTGAAAAATTAGATTCTGATTCAAAAGGTGTGATTTTTGAAAAAATTAGATTCAACAAGTGTGGGTTTTGATTTCAAATCTCTGAATTTCTAATAATTTGGATTCCAAAAGTGTGAATATCCATTTCTAAAGGCAAATTTCAATTTCAAAAGTGCATATATCATATTGAAAGTGTGAATTTCGAAGTTCAAAAGTGTAATTCAATTTTGAAAATGTACATTTCAATTCCAAAAGTGTCAATATTAAGTTGCTAAAATGTATATTTGGATTTCAACATTTGGATTTAATTTTTTTTAATGTATATATTATATCTAAGCCCATGATTAATGTATGAACATTTTATTTTTGTATATCAATGCATAATATGACTATGATAACCACCATTAAATATATCAATATTGAAGAGATGCAACCAAATCGTTTAAAACAACTAGTAATAATTATCATTACGTTGCAGAGTTGTATTTTTTCAAAGCAATTTAAGGCAACACATAATAAGGTTCTGTATAAAAAAGGTGACTATCAACTAGTGATTTTTAACAAGTTCCTCACTTAACTACAAATTCTATAACTCTTTGTGAAAAATTTATTCACAAAACCCACATTCCAAGACAAGAGAGAACACCTTCAATAGTTATTAGTTAAAAGCATTGAACCTAGTGTATAAAAATCAAATCAAGATATGCACTAAATCGAATATTTGAAAGATGCATCCTATATGGATTTGATATCATATTAGGAAATACAAAAAATATGCAAGTACAACTTTATGAATAAAGAACAAATGCGTATGATGAACATGAAGGCTACTTCTACTCTACATATTAAACATATGTATTCAAAACTAAGGTGACTTAAATGATCCATTGAACTATGAACCTTTCTAACTCCAAACCATATATACAAATACAAGGGAATTAAAAATATTATTTGTTTGTTTGTTCAATTATATTTACAAATAAAACAAAATTGAAATTATGAGCTACTTGGTTGTACAATGATATTTACAAATGAAATAAAGGAAAACTATACGTTGTTGAGTTATCCATTTATAGTAATTTAAACATGATCAAAAAATCCAATATGATCAAGGTTCAAAAACAAAACTATGTTTCTTCTTCCATATCCTAATTACTTAAATATGGTCCTTCATATATTGAAAGTCATTGTTAGAAATCGAATTCAAATCCAACAAAAGTATTTATTTTCTATGATCATTTCTCTATTGTTGCTTTATTGCATCTCATAAGTTTGCATGCAATTTTTCGTATTATTTAAAGCTACAATGATGTATCTAACAAGATACTATATTCTAATTAAACTTCTTATTCCATTATTGAATATAAAATTTCTTTGAATTTTCTAATGTTGGATTTATCTTCCACTTGAAATAATCAAAGAAACTATGCAAATTTATGCCTCTTGACCTATCTTTAGTGGTTGGAGTAACCTTGAGATATTGCATGACACTTAAACATAGTATAGTTTTAATAAACATAAGTTCAATAGTCGTGGCCTAATATAAAAATGATTTACTAGTAAGAATAAAAAAACTTAAAATGAAGCACTATGATTATCATCTAGCAATAGTGTAAATATTAAATTTATCCATGCTTCAATTTATTTCTTATAAGTAATGGAAATGGAAAAATTATTTTAGGGTGATCTCTCTAGAATGTCCTAAAGTGTTCATCATTTTTATTGATTGTTATTTTAGTACATCCATCCTTGACCAAAAATGATAATGCAGTCAGGTTCTCAACAATGAGAGAAAATGATAAGCCCTAAAAAAGAAGCGTGTTTTCGAGTAACCCTTGATATATACTTTTGACTTTCATTTCAATGTTATGATCCTTAATTACATCATTGTTTATGAGTGTCTAGTAATGATCCATTCAAGACAATTACAACTCCTAAGTTTTAACCAACTTGGTTATACTAGATAAATTAAGGAACTTCAAAATGATGGGAGTAAAGATACTTATGAGAGGTGAATATTTCTCCAGTGGCAAATCCTTACATGCATAATTTGATTTTTTTTGTTCACAATTCACTTTAATTTTGAAGGAGCCAATGTTGTCACATTCAAACAAAGAGGTTTCATTCCATACTATAAGAAATTGAAAGTAAGGAGGCATTCATCACTTTTTTCATTGTCTTAAAGAGGTAAAGTTTCATATAATGGGGTGAATGGAAGCTAATAATCGTCTCTCATGGTGTGCTAGTGGCAATGTAAATATGGGAAAAAACAATTGTTGACTTGGAGGGATGATTCAAGGTACTTTCATAATGAATTTGAAGATTATGTATGATACGAAATGGATCAATATATGATTTGTCACCTATTTGGAGATTTTGGGCTTGAATAATTGGATGAATTGGCTTGTAGGGCCCATTTTATGGGCAAGTCTCATTTTGTAGATTTGCGGTCTAGAATCTTTTAGGTCCTATTTGAGGTTCTAAGCAATGTTTTTCAAGGTCAAAAGTTCACTCTATTTCCATGCTCCATGATGTGATTATACACTTTGATACCTTTCCAACGGTCCAAGAATTCCCTCAAATGGAGTCCATGTGCAAAAGTTATGCTTCTCGCAAGTTGACCTCTCCAATTGAGCACCATCATATCAAGTGGATTCCACATTAGCTCTCATTTCTCAGACATGCAGAGCTAGTCACATGTGAACCTTCAAGAAAATTCTAGGAGGACCAAAACATTAACCTTAATCAAGGGTTGGGGCATGCAGAAACCCTAAAATTAACCCTAGATGACTATGAGGCCATGTTAAATACCAGGTTGTTGTGAGTAGAAGAAGTTACATTCTTTTGATGTATTGTATTGTTTCATAGCTAAGCAAAAACATGGGGGGTGGATGTTAGAGAAGAATAGAGGAGATAGGAGATCTTGTAGTATCCATTATGTCCACAGAGTCATAGCTAACTCCATAGAGAGTGCCATTTCCTTTGTATTTTCATTTTGATATGAAGAGCAAGGCATAATCCTTGTTTGTGGTTGGATTTTTCCCCATAGTGGGTTTTCCCAAGGTATATCTTGTGTTATTGAGTGGAGTATGTACTTATTTTCTCTAGTTTCTCTTTCAGTTCCATTGTATTTAACATTTTATAGAATTAAATTAACAAAATGAAATAAGTTGTAACACCCGTTGATCCAATAGAATATCCATGGCAGTTTACGGATCATATTGGTATTAGATAAGATTTTCTTTTGGGTTTTGTGGGTAATCGCATGATCTAGTAGTTGGTGAAAAAATCATCTTCAAACCCTAGCTATGGCAAAAGAGTCTGTTCCAGGAGTGGTGAACGATTATGAGCAATTATTTTCAACATTGGAAATACAAGTCGCCACTATCTCACACAAGATGTCAATCCTAATGATAGATCCAGAGAGAAAGTTCAAACCTTTTTGGGATTTTGGAGGCTCTAACTTAGATTTTGGATTTGAGGGGAAATTGGAAGATACAAGATATCTAGAAAAGGATCTGACGAAAGAGCTCAAGAAAAATTAGTTGAGTTATAGTACCAATACTCCTTCCCATTCTATCTTCAAGATGGAATCAAAAGTTGACATCAAGTCGTATCAAGGTGAGAATGATGCTCTAACACTGAACAATTGGTTGCAATAGTTAGAAGTTTATTTTACTATCCATCATGTAGCCACGGATCAAAATGTCTCATTTACTGACTTAAGTTAGAGGGAGGGCCATGCATTAACCTGGTGAGAAATCCACCACAAAAGCACTTAGGTTGGAGCATGATCCACTAGTAACTAAGTGGGATTACTTTAAAACCCTCATCAAGTCCTAGTTCTACCTTATTGGGTATGTAGAGGACTAGTGGATCTATTAGCACTAATTTAGGAAAAGAATACATCACAGAGTTCAAGAGGATGGATTTCATGTTGGGTATCTCACCCAAGAACCGAGATGCACTCCTCAAGTATCTAGGGTTTTTACATAGTCACATATAGAGGCATATGATTCTCTTCAGGAATAGGTCATTGATGAAGCATGTGTACTTGAGCATAATGCCTTCAAAACATAGGCCAGAAGAAAGGACAACTAAAGAGTTCAAAACAAGAAGAGAGACAAGATGCTACCAGGGAGGGGAAGAAGAAGTGGATGGGAAAGGAGAAGAAGAAGACAACCATGGCACATTAGTGCAAGGATCCAAAAAACCATTGTAACCTTTGTAACATCGATTGTCACACTGAAGAAAAGTGTTGGAAGATACATCCATAGCTGAGCCCTGAGAACCACAAGAAGGATACCAAGAAGAAGAAGCTTCTTACCACAAAGTCAATCAAGGAGTTAGAAAGAAACTTAGATGTGGATGAGAATATTATGTATACCACAGTGCAGAAGGAGTTGAATCTAAGTATCCTTCACCCCTAGGAAGAGAAAGAGATGATGACACTCTTCCACATCAAGATCTAGGTCAAGGATACCAATATTGATGCTCTATTTGATTCTAGTTCGCAGGAAAAACTCATAATAGAGGATATAGTATGTAATATTGGATTGGAAGTACATGATCATCCCAAGCCCTATCCATTAGGATGGGTAAATAATGATGTAGAACTCAGAGTCACAAAATAGTGCAAGATCAATTTTTCCATAACTACAGAGTATGTTGATGAAGTGAAGGTAAATGTAGTACCCATGGATGTCTATGGTGTAGTGTTTGGAATCCCCTACATGTATATAAGGGATGCAATACTCATGAGGAGATCCAACCAATATCTCTTGACCAAGGATAGTAAATCCTTCATCATTAGCATGCACAAATTTAAATCGAAGATCTCTCTGGTAAGTGCCAACCAAGCGAAAAAGATGATCAATTCAATTCAAAGTTTGTATTGTTTTTCTTAAGACAAAATCAACAAGAAGGTGAAATGAAAAAAGTGAAGGAATCCCTGGAGGGATGTACCAAAGAGCAGAAGCATCAATTGGATATCATTTTTTAGTCATACAGAGAAGTGTTCCAGGATCCTAAGAGGGAGGTGAAGCACAAGATACAACTATTTTCATATTCTCCATTGCCTTGCATCGAACTGTACAAAAAATATGTCATAGAAGTAGATAAAGTGAAGAAGTAGTTACAGCAGCTATTGGAGCAGGGTGCAATCTGACCAAGTACCTCACCTTCTAGTTCACATGTCATCATAGTACCCAAGAAGGATGGGACTTGGAGGATGTGCATCGACTACAAATAATTGAACAAGATCGCACTCAAGAATTGGTACTCTCTACCCATGATCGATGATCTGTTGCACCGGTTTTGCATGCCAAGTAATTCACCAACTTAGATCTCAAATTGATATACCACCAAGTGTGAGTGAAGGAAAAGGACACTTGGAATGTTGCATTCAATACTGGGAAAGGGATATATGAATGATTGGTATCGTTTTTTTGGTTTATGCAATTTACCAACTACACTTATGTTTTTGATGAATTATATATTATGTCATTTCTTAGATTTGTTTGTTATAGTATATCTAGATGACATATTGTCTTATAGTATTACCTAGGAAGAGCATCTCTCACATCTCAAACAGGTGTTGGAGAGCTTGAAAAAACATCAAGTGGTATCAAAACTTAAGAAATGTGAATTTGTCTAGCAATCCTTGGTGTATTTGGGGTATGCAATTGGTGGAGGAGAACTTAAGATTGATCCCGCAAAGATGGAGTCCATCACTAAATGGACCACTCCTACAAATGTCACTAAAGTTCAATTATTTTTGGGGGTAGCACAATAACTTCATAAGTTCATAGCTTCCTTTTTGGTTGTGGTTGCACCTATCGATGCCATAACAACTAGTAGCAAGGAGTTCCAGTGGGGAAAGAATCAACAAAAATTCTTTGAAGAGCTCAAGTGAAATATCAGTCAATCCCTAGCTCTCGCATTGCCTAATTTGAAAAACCCTTTAGAATTGGATATATATGCAAGTGAGTATGCTATCGGAGCGATTTTGATGCAAGGAGGGAGGTCAGTATGCTATCATTCTGAAATGTTCCATGGTGGCATCATGCACTACCCTACATATGATAAGGATATTTATGCCTTGGTTCCAGCTGTTAAGAAGTGGAAGCACTATCTTATGGGAAAGGATACCATCATTCACACTGATCACTAACCAATGCAATATTTGTAGGCCTAAAGTAAGCTATATCATACCAGACATTATAAGTGGATGGGATTCTTACAACAACTCCATCTAATCATCAATTATAATAAGAGAAGTACAAATAAGCTCAAATATATGCTCTTAAGGCCACCTACAACCAATATCATATGCATATAGGGAGGAATACACAGAAGATGTGGTCTTCAATGGTGTATTTCAATAGTTGCAAGGCTAATTCCATGCAAAAGAAGGTGACAACAAGGTTGACTATCATCTCTAGGATGGGTTACTCTACAAGTTGGATAAGGTTTGTGTCTGTAAAGGAGAAATATTTCAACTCATGAGAGAGGCTCACACTTTGAAATTTGTTGGGCACTTTGTTGTAGGGAAGATAGTTGCAAACTTATGAAGGTATGTTTATTGGCCTAAAATGAAAGAATATGTAGTGTGGTTTATCGGAGGATGCATACTTTGTTGTATGAGCAAGCACAGTAATAGGAAGCAATGTATATACCACCCTTTACATGTTCCTATTAGACCATGGGAGAGAATCTCCGTGGATTTTATGGGTGGCCTTCCAACCACTAGGAAGGGACATGACTATTTATTTTTGGTAGTTGATAGATTTAGCAATATGTGCACTCTTATGCCTTGTAAAAATACATTCAAAGGACAAGAAGAAGCAAACATGTTCTTTGAATAGGTCTAGGTGCACTTTGGGTTACCAAGGAGAATCATCTCAGACAGGATACCAAATTTCTCAGTACATTTTGGACTACGGTTTGGGAAAAGATGGACACTAATTTGAAGAGATCTACAACATACCATCCACAAACATAAGGATAGACATAAGTATTCAAGATGAATTTGGTACAACTTTTGAGAGGTATAATCGAAAGCATACGAAGACTTGAGATGAAAACGTGATATACATGCAAAACTCTTATATCAGAGCATCCCACACTTCCATTGGGAAGTCCCCTTTTGATACTTGTTTTGGATACTTGCCACCTTCACTTCTAGATGTTGTCTATGAATACAACTTGGGGTATTGAGGGAAGACACCATGAGTGAAGTAGTAAAAGCTGAAAAAATCATTGATAAGATTAGATAGATCCATTTACAAGTACAAGAGGCACTAAAGAAGTTACAAGAAAAATATAAGGCTAGGCATGGCCAACACGGGATTGACAAATCATTCAAAGTGGGAGATAGAGTATGGTTACACTTGAAGAAGGAAAGACTACATGGTCCTAGTAAGAAGATCAAGGCTTTGAGGTATGCCCCTTTTGATATATTGAATAAGGTGGGATATAGATCCTATAAACTCAATCTACCCCCATACATGCGCATTTAATCTATAGTGAATGTGGAAAATTTGAGAGTCTGTGAACCTTCCATGTTGGATTAGGAACTTGAGTAGGTCTTACCTATTGTAGAGGAATTAGCACCAGACGCTTATGTAGAGTTAGCAAAAAACATAGTGTCGCAAAATAATTCTAGAAATTCCATGCATGGACAATATGAACTCTTCCAGGTGGGGTTTTAAGAACAATTTCCAGGTAAGGCGAAATGGTACTCTAAGGAGAGGTAGAAGAAAAATTTCCTCACCTTATTTAGTAAAATATTTTTGGGACCAAAATCCTCCCAAAATGGGTAGGTCTAATCTGAAATGGATCATTATATGATTTTTCACCAATTTGGAGCTTTCGGGGTCGAAAGATTGGATGCATTGGCTTGTAGGGCCCAATTTATGGGAAGATCTCATTTTGTAGATTTGGGGTCAAGAACCTTCTGGAACCTGTTTGATGGTCTAAAAAAATAATTTGGGGTCAAACGTTCATCGATACGACCATACCCCATGACACAATTCTACACTCTAATACCTTTCCAACAATCCAAAAATCACCTCAAATGGAGTTCATATGCAAAAATTATGCCTCATGTAAGTTGACCTATCTAGTTGACCACCATGTTACTAAGTGGATTCCAAGTTAGCACTCATTTTTCACACATGTAGAGATAGTCACATGTGGACCTTCAAGAACATTCTATAAGGACCAAAACCCTAACCCTAATCAAGATTTGGGGCATACAAAAACCCTAAAATTAAATCTAGATGGCTTTCAAGCTATGTTAAATTCTGAGTTGTTAGGAGAAGAAGGGGTTCCATTATTTTGATGTATTGTATTGTTCCATAGTTGAACATCAACACAAGAGTGTATTTTAAAGCATAACAAAGGAGATAGGAGATCCCATAGTGCCCGTTCCAGTCATAGAATTGTAGCTAACTCCATAGAGAGTACCATTTCCTTTGTATCTACATTTTGATATGAAGATAAAGGCATATGCCTCATTTATGGTTGGGTTTTCCCCATAGTGGGTTTTCCTAGGGTGTATCTTGTGTTATTGTGTACTTATTTCCTCTATTTTCTCTTTTAGTTCCATTGTATTCAGTATTTTATGGAAATAAATTAACACAATGACCTAAGTTGTAAGATCTGGTGTGACAAACTGATCTAATGGAATATCCACACATGTTTATGGATCGATGTAAGAAGATGAAATGTGGAAAATCAAATTAGGTTCTAGAATATATAATTCATATTTATGGATTTTTTGTATGACCGTGTGATATTGAAGTTTTTCTCAAGTGCTATGTTATTTTTCTACAAAATATAATGCATATGTTCTCGTTAGTGTAGGTGTTGAGTACCTAAATGATGGAAATGGCTAATTAAAAATTTGGAGTAGTTGTAGAGAATGAATTGTTCTTGCACACAACTATTTTTTCAAAAAAAATAATATTAGTTTTATAGTTTTATTAAGTTATGAAATTCATTATAGCCCTGAAAATATGAATCCATACATTAGGGTAGGGTTTGAGGGTCCCGTTAGCACTAAAACCTGTTCTCCAAAATTTTTACTTTCCTAAATCGTAAATTAGTTTTTATATCCTTTTTCCAAGTTGCATGGCTTGTCAACTTTGCCTAAATTTTCTTGATCTTTTTATGTTATGCTATTAATGTTTTTCTTGCACTTTGTTTGTTTCGTTTAGTTGATGGTAAATACGATTTTAAAGGAGTACACAATATTTTTTGAGAAAAATTTGCATAGTTTGACTCTTTGTAGGGTTGCATAATCTAGAGATGTTGTTTGGATCACTAATTAATGAATATTGAAATTCTGTAGCAAAATTAGTAATTTTTCATTGAAGGCATACTACAAAATTTCATAAATTCTTTAGCACAAATCTTATTGCTATAATAAAAGGGCGCTACAAAATTTTGAATTGTTGGTGAGTGGGGACAGACAAATGTGACTTCATGTAAAGTCAAAAGAATTCATGAGTTGACTAAGCATCACATGCTCATGTAGATGAAATATGTGATATGGCAGGTTGTCCTATGATTTGTTATATTCTGCAGCAAAGTTCATTTGTTCATTAAACATCAAAACGAACATTTTGCAGCAAAAATACTACCATGTTTGTAGTATTCAAGAGAATCACAGAGGGCATACTAGGAACAACCTAGACTTATTAGAGGAGGAAGTATTATAAGTATAAACTTTGAGTATCAAAGCATGGAAGAATTTTATGAATTCATTCAAAGAATGTTGTCAATTTTGAGATCAACTATGATTCTGTAGTAGTTTTGTCATGTTCAAAAGTTCAAGAAGCCACTGGAAAAGCAATGCAAATCTGGGTACAAGCAAATGATTGCTATAGAAAGTTACAAAAAATTCTGCAGCATCATACATATGAAAGATATGCCAGTTCGTTGCAAAATTTATTGTAGGTGACTTTTTTACAGGTTACATTCTGGTGTGTTTTCTGACCAAACAAAACTGAATCTCAAAAAACTAAAACATGGGTTTTTTCAAGAATGGGCCCAATTAGGTGTCTCATGTGATGGTTTCCTGAAATCGCAAACAGTTTGGGAGCTGCAAGCAGAGCTTTGAGGCATCTTTTTCATAAATTTTTATATTTCGTTTTGCTTAAAATGCCTAGTCAATCAGCCACCTCATCAGTTCGACCTGGAGATGAGATCATTATTTTGTGCTATATGTTAACACCCAAAAAGTGCTCACTACCTCATCTACCCCATTACATGACTCATTTGTCCATATTTACCTCCAGAACCTTAAAATCCCATTAAAAAGCCTCCAAAAGGCCAAAAAACCCCTTTTCCCCCCAAAATAATCCAAAATTCCTCCCAAAATAGCAAAAACCCTCTAAAAGGGGAATGAAAAATATAAAAAAAAAAGAGGAAAAAGAGGAAAAAAGGAGGAAAAAACCCTATACAGCTGACCTAAACCATATGGTCCCCAAAACCATGTGTCAACACTTCACCACTAAAAACCTATAAATAGGTGATGGAGGCCCCTCGTTTCATATCCATAGTCAAATACACCCTTACTCTGCCAAAATCACTCTTGAAACCCTAGCTCACCCTTGAGCTACTTTCACCTTGAGTGCCCCTTTTGGCCCATTTCCAACCCTTTGGAGAAAGAGAAGGAGCAAAGATGGAGTTTGGAGCAATCCTCTTGGACCATTGCAAGAACTTCACCAACCTCTACACCTGAGGTAACATTTTAGTACAAAAAGAGAAATCTTTTGCCATATTTTCATGTCTTGTTGTTTATGTTAATGCTCATGCTAGGTTAAATTTCATGTTGTTTTACTACTTTTAATTTACTGTTTATTGAACTGCTACTAAGGAGTCGCTTCTCCTTAGTAGGTGCTCATTTGCACAAGCTGGGGTGAAAACCCTAGCTACAGTTTTGGCGACTCCCCATGTGTTCTTCCTTTGAATTTCTGGTTCTAGTTTAAAATATTTTCAATTTTCTGCAATAATTTCCTGTTTTTTCCTTTCGGCTGTCGTAAACCGCATCTTTTGCCCCCCGCAGTTGCATTTCGACCGCGTCTTTCAGGCGTTTACCTGCGATCCGACCGCAGCTCTCAGACTGTTTCCTGTGACCTTCTCGCGGATTCAAGTCTGTTAGCTGCAATCCGACCACGGCTATTAGCTTGCTTGGTGCGATCCAACTGCGGCTGTTAACCATTTTTCCCGCGACCCGCCCGCGCCTGTTGCTCTGTTTCCTGCGGTCCGACTGCATCTTTCGGCCAAAAACCCGCGACCTGCCTGCACCTGTCGCTCTGTTTCCTGCGGTCCGACTGCACCTTTTGGCCAAAAACCCGCAACTTGCCCACGCCTGTTGCTCGGTTTCCCGCGGTCCGACCACCAAAATTTGCCACAGACCCACAGTCTGTTTTCTGCACTTTTTCTGTTTTGAACCCATCCCCTTTACTGCAATATTTTATGCACCTACACAGCCATCTGTCCTACCTGCAGCCATACTTCCCTACAGCCTTTTCTGTAGTATAATTTCTGTTCCATTTATTTTTAAAAATTTCAGCATTTTAATTAAGAAAATTTTGCATGTTAAAGTTTCAAATTCAGTATTGTTATTATTAGTTAGAAATATGCCCACCCCGTGGCACTTTTACTTGGGTTCATCACCTCATATGCACACACTCTATCACCTAATTCAAGTGAGCCTTAAAAAACTACTTAACACAACCAACATTCTAACCCCACTTAGGGAACACATAAGAATTTTTTTAGTTAGGTAGGATTGGGGGGATAGGCATCCAAACAACACCCTTCGGTTGCTTACACTTGAGACATAGCTGTTGTCCATTAGGGAACCAAAATCCCCTAGTATTTTTTGGCACAGTCACAAACAGTTTATCAGAGGTCCTCTCCCCTAGGAGGGTTGAAGTCGCCAGACTGGTTCTGGAGGCCTGAGAGGAATACCGCACTCCATTCAGTAATTGAAGGATACCTTTCGCATTTCTCGGGGTATCACCCGTATGGGGATACTGCGGCTATAGAACCAAACGATAGATTCACATTTTCTGGACGTGTCATGAATGGGGTATCTTAGTTTCCTTTCTTCTAGGATTGACTACCCGGTGTCCCTTCCGGTAGGGGGATATCTTTAGCCACTTAGCTCTACTATCCATATTGTCTGACTTGGATTTCATCACCTTGCAGAGGATATGTCTAGTTGAGTCAGAATACTATTTAGCTAGGTGTTTGCTTGCTCCCTTACCTCCTTTTGGTCTAGCGAGTCCACTATTTTTTATTTTCTAGGAAACCTGCTGCTTGTTGGTATTCTGACCAGTTCTGTTGATACTCCACTTATTGTAGCACAGCTATTACAGTAAGTGTTTTGAGTTGGTTGTTGGCCTGAGTGCCATATTTTTTGAGCTCTCCTTCTGCACACTCGGTTGCATTAGGGTTTTTGAGCTGTTTTTCACTCAACACAACCCCCAGATATTTGACACCATCTGTCACCATTGAGTCCCCGAGACATTCTCGATGCCTCAGGGGCGAGGCCCCACAGCACGGTTCACTTGACACCACCCGTCATAGACATATATCTTCATCACTTGATACCACTCATCATAGATCTCTAGCCTTGTCACTTGACTCCACTCGTCAGCAGCATAGGACTCCGTCACCCGATCTTGACGCCCCTTATTTTACCTCTGATTCTGAAGCAGAGTCTGAGAACCCCATTTACACTGCACCAACTAGCCCCATGGCTGGCGTGACTTCCACCCCTTTCTTTGTAGGGACCATTGGTGGCACATCCACCACTACACCAGCGACCACACCTACTTTGGGTATGCCCTCGATGGGGGCCACGTCGACCATTCCGATCACTATACCCATTCCAGTAGCTATCATACCTATCACCACTCCATCAGTGACTCATACTACCCTTGGTGGTGCAGGACCATCCTATACCACTTTCGTTCCCCCACTTGGGGGCAACATCCCAAACCTTGCCCCTCCACTTGGGGGCATTGGCCCCAACTTAGTCACACCCACTAGTATGTCACATCCTTCTACTAGTTTTCCATTCATGGCTAGCCTCAACCTACCTAACCTAGCCAGACTGACTAACGATCCCATCAAAGACGACCCTGCGTGGCCTCACATGCCCACCAAGCTTCCCTCTGACATCCCTAAGTTTGAGGGCAAAGTAGGTGAGGAACCCCAAAACCATATTATGTCCTTCCATCTATGGTATAGTGGACGACTCTGTCCACCTCCGTCTGTTACAGTGCACCCTCACTGGCTCTGTAGCTAAGTGGTACATCGAGCAGCCCCATGGGACCCATGCCACCTTTACTTCCCTTTCCTCGACTTTCCTGCAGTTCTTTCAGTTACCTGTCCACTATGATGCGGGAGTAGAGATCCTACTGTCTTGTAGACAGAACACGGCTACCCACATCACTGACCACATTCATGAGTGGCGTCGACGCCGCAGCCTCTGCAAAATGAAATTAGATGACCGTATCTTCTTAGATTGGCTTCTGAAATCCCTCCTTCCTATCATTGCCAAGGATGTGGCATCCAAATGACCCCAGTATGAAGAAGAGGCCATCCTCAAAGCCTAGCAATTTGACCTCATTTACGCCTAGTTGGGTTATCTATACACCATCATACCTGACGCCCCTCGCGGTGATTCCTCCCAACACGATGCACCGGGGGAATCCCATACCGCAGATGGAATCATTGGCCGTGTTGCCTCGCATCCCCAACCCTTTTCCATAGCACGTCCTAGCCATGGCCCTGACCTTTCGTGGGCTACATATCAATCCATAGCAACCAATTCGTATGCTCCTATGGCCCATCACCAACATTCCCATGGACCCTGATGTCCCCCTCAGTGCTTTGGGCATGGATCCCCTGCTTACGCCCCCTCGGTCGCACCTCAACCATATTACCACCCGCAGGATGCACCATCTCCTGTGACCTCTCAAGCCCAACCTGCTTATTACCTGCCACAGGAAACCCCTGCGGCTAACCCACAACCTGTTCCGCAGACATATCCGCAACCCCCACAAGGTTCAGCACCTGCGCAACCTCCCCTACTTATTATCCACAGCAGCCTGCTCCTGCACCTGCACAACCCCAAAACCCACCTGCTGCCCAAGGGTAAGTGTACGCCCAATAGAATCCGCAGCAGAACCAAAAAAACCAGCGCCAACAGGGCCAACAAAACCGTGGCAAAGGCCGTAACTGTGGGAACAACCAACCTCCAGACCAAGCCGTTCAACCTCCTAATCCCCCAACCAATAATAACGCGGCACCTTCCAATCAGAACCTTGATCGGCCGCCCAAGTAGGCCAAAAATCCTAATTTACGGACAAACCATCCTTGTTCTATTTGCGGGGTCTATGGCCACTATACCCATGCTTTCCCACATTTGGAGCGAGCTAGGAAACTCTGGACTGATGATGCCCATCGTCAAGGGCACGCAGCTCCTCAGGAACCACCCAACCCTCCACCACCTCAGCATCAACCTTTGGTGCTGCAAAACCCCTTACCAACCCAAGGCGTAGTGAACACTCAGTCGTTGGCTCCACCTCAAGGTAATGTGCCACCGCAACAGCAGATCACTTATGCTTCTCCTGATCAACCCATGTTCAATTCAGGTACCCACCACTTGTTAATGATGTCATCCAACGATGTGAACCTCCAAACCCGTCAGAACCAATATGGCTCCACCTCTAAAGCCCCTCCCACCGATGAAAACACTAACGCTCATCCCACTGATCAGGTGTTACAAATACCTCCGGCTCCACTAGATGGTGCTCCAAAATTACCTCGTTTCCCACTTCGCCGTATCAACAATAACCCCAATGCGCGCACTGCGTCAAACTACAACATTGTAAATGACTTAGCCTAGTCTCCCGCGGCTATGTCTGCGTTAGAAGTCTTGAAAAACTGTCCTACACAGCGCAAGACTTTGCTCTCCTCCATTGGGGCTATTGACCCAAATGATTCAAAATTGATGGCGTTTAATTTAAACCAGTCTAAACCACGCCTGCCTTCCACTTTAGCGTTCCAAGTTTTTCTTTTCATCCGAAATCTTGTCATCCATCGATGCATCATCGATGAAGGTTCCTCTGCATGCGTTATGTCCACATTCGTTTGGCAGAAGTTGGGATCCCCTACTCTCCAGCAGTCCACCACTGCGTTACGAGCCTACGACGGTCGTTCGGCTCAACCTCAAGGTCTCCTAGCCAATGTCCCCGTCCAGTTAGGTGGAAAAACCGTACTCATTGACATAGAGGTCATCAATTCCCAGCTTGATTACAACCTCTTACTTGGCCGCAGCTACATGTATTCCATGCAAGCGGTTGCCTCATCCGTTTTTCATACCATGATGTTCCCCCATGACGGACACATGGTTAAGGTCGACCAATTAACCTACTACGATCCCAATGCCCCCACGGCACCCGAAAATGTTCTCCCCATGGTTGAACAACCTATTTCTGGTGCAACCACCTCGTTTGTTTCCTCTGTGGGACCCGCAATCTACTCAGATACGCCGATGACCTCCACTTTCCAATCCATTCCACCCCCGTTACCCGCGACCGAAGTATCTGACCTATGTACCCTTTTCCACAATACAAAAACTCCTAACAATCAACCACCCTTGTTACCTAAACCACCATTGGTACCTAGTCACATTGGTGTTACACCCATCCACACAATCCCCTTCCTATTCCCCCCCCTCGGGCGTAGTAAGTGCCCCGGTTATGGCTACCCTTAGTCTCCCTGGTGTTAAATTTTGAGTATTAATTCACAATACTATAGGATCTTTGCTGAGAGAATAAAATCTACTGTATATCAATGCATGACAATCATAATATGACAAGCATCACAAGCATCACAAGAATCAAAAGCATAGAGACAAGAGACATAGAGTTTCTGTGGGGAAAACTCTAAGGTGAAAAACCCCACAACTTCCTCAGAGATAGAGAGAGCAATGGCTCAACCAAAATACAACCAAATAACACTGAGATAGTCTCCTAGTAGATGATCCTCCTCCTCCTCACTAGTGCGCCACTTTTCAGAGTGAGAGTGAGTTACTTTTCCGAGTGAGTAAAATAGAGATCTCCTATCTCTATTTATACTCACCTTTTTGCCCAGTGACCTAATGGGGCCAACTTGTCTACTTAGATACATCCACATTATATTATATATAAATCAGGGCCGACCCCACATGGTGGTCTAATAACCCATCGGCAAGTACACACACTTGCGACACTTGTCAATCCACATGACGACACTTCCTTATAGAGGAATAACACATCTCTTATAAGGGTACAATAAATATATATATAATACACAGATGAAATACATTCCGAAGTTACATATACATCAACACTCCCTCTTAACTAGGAAGGTATTTCTCGACACAGATCTGCTAGACAAGTCTTCTTCTCTGGATCATCGTCATCGATGCATCGTCATCATCATTGTCACTACTGCTGCTATCTCAACCAATCTCTGACTCTACTCGTCATAGGAAGTTCTACAGAGCCAGTCCTTTTTCATACTGGATGTAGGCCCGCCATCTACAGGTCTTCATCATCACTGGCCATACTGTGGAATCCTCAGGACTTATTACGTGCGTCACAAAACCTAGCTGCAGCATCCCAGGCTATCACGAGCACACAGCTCTACCTATAGGATCTCCCATGAGCCATTACATGTCACCCATCACAAAACCTGGCTGAAGCATCCCAGGCTGTTATGAGCACGCGGCTCTACTTGTCGGATCTACTAGGAGCACATTACATGTGATCTCACCACAAAACCTGATTGAAGCATCTGAGGCCTTTTTCATCATGTCCAGATCTCCCAGGAGCAAATTACATGTGTTCATGGCAAAACCTGGCTGAAGCATCTGAGGCCTTTTTCATCCTGTCCAGATCTCCCAGGAGCAAATTACATGCCATAGGACAAAACCTCGCAAGAGCATCTGCTAGATATCCCAGGGCACCGAATTACATGCCATAGGAAAAACCTCGAAAGACTATCTGCAGATCTCCTAGGGCACAAATTACATGTCCTCCCAAGCAAAACCTCGCAAGAGCATTTTCCAGATGTCCCAGGGCACCGAATTACATGCCATAGGCAAAACCTCGAAAGACCATCTGCAAATCTCCCAGGGCACAAATTACATGCTTACTTGCACAACCTGATCCACGGCCACAAAGTATCATCTGATACTCACCATACATCATCCTGATGTACTCATGATCATCCTGATCATCATCACTGCAACATCCTGCTGCATGTCATCTGGAGAAGCTCGTCATCCACGATCATACAATGCATCTATTTGATGCACTCCAAGTATCCACCTGATACATACATAGATACATGATCCACACAATGTATCCATCAACATACATGATCTTCCTGATCACACAAAGATACATGATCCACACAATGTGTCCATCAACAACCAACATGATGCGTACATACAAAATACATACTCATGATCCAACCGATCATATCCATCATCCAACATGATGCATATACAAAATACATACACATGATCCAACCGATCATATCCAGCATCCAACATGATGCATACATACATATAAATGATCCAACTGATCATATCTAGCATCCAACATGATGCATTCATACATACATAAAAATGATCCAACTGATCATATCCAGCAGAAACCAGAACATCATCCTGATGTTTATCACCCAGCACTTACATCCATAGCTATGTGAAGGATCCCCCTTCCAACATGCTTGGAATGGCTTCATCAAATGTGTCCATCACTTCTTCCTCAAAGTGTCCTCGATCTGAAGAACACCAAGCCTCTCTCTGAAGTACTCGAACTTCACCCTGGCTAGTAGCTTCATCAACACATCTGCAATCTGCTCGTCTGTCGCAACATATAGGAGCTTCACAGCTCCTCTCTGCACCATATCCATGATATAGTGATATTTGATCTCTATGTGTTTCGACCTGTCATGAAACACTGGGTTCTCGGACAGCTTCACACAACTCTGGTTATCACAGAAGATACCAGTAGCATCCAACGGGGGATCAAATAACTCAGACAGTAGCTTCCGCAGCCATACTACCTCACAACTAGCTGAACAGGCTGCAACATACTCATCCTCAGCTGTAATCAGTGCTACGTAGGACTGCTTCCTGCTAAACCAAGAGATCACACTTGATCCCATATTGAAGCAGCACCCAGATGTGCTCTTCCTATCTACAGCACTGCCAGCCCAATCTGAATCAACATAACCCTGCAAGTTAAACTTTTGATTCGCTTCATACTTGAGCCCATAATCCATTGTACCCTTCAGGTACCTCAGAACATGCTTTACAACAACCAGGTGAACACTCCTCGGATCCGTCAGGAACTGGCTCAATGTGTTCACAGCAAAGCAAATGTCTAGTCTCATGTTCGTCAGGTACATCAAGGACCCAATCATCTAACGATACATAGAGACATCAACTACCTCAGATGAAGCATCACATAGAAGCTTCAGATTCGATGCCATAGGTGTGGCCATGGCCTTGCAATCCATCATCCCAAATCTCTTCAGGATATCAACTGTGTACTTCCCTTGACTAAGGAAGATCCCACCTGCACTCTGCCACACCTCCATACCTAGGAAATAGTGCATCATTCCCAAGTCTTTCATATCGAATTCAGCAGCAAGCTTCCTCTTAGTATCTGCAATCAATCTATCATCTCCTGTTACAAATAAGTCATCCACATACAGGAGTAGAATCACAGGATTCCCTTCCTCAACCTTGTAGTAAAGGTTGGAATCCACTTTACTCTTGGTAAATCCCAAACTAGATAGGAAACTGTCCATCCTACCATACCAAGTTTTGGGAGCTTGCTTCAAGCCACACAAGGCTTTCTTCAATCTGCACACATATGACTCCCTGTCATGTATTTCAAAACCGAGTGGCCATTCCACATATACTTCTTCTTCAACTACACCATTCAAGAATGCAGTCTTGACATCCATCTGGTGTATTTTCCATTTCATAGCTGCAGCCAGGGCAAGTACTGTTCTGATGGAAGTATACCTGGCTACAGGTGCAAAAGTTTCTTCATAATCTATTCCCTCTTTCTGAGAGAATCCACGAGCTACGAATCTTGCTTTGTATTTTTCTACACTGCCATATGCATCATGCTTGATTTTGTAGATCCACTTGGAAGTCACAACAGACTTCTCTTTAGGTCTTGGGACAACATCCCAAACATCATTCTTCATTATTGATTGGTATTCCTCAACCATAGCATCCTTCCATTCTTTTTTTCCGCTGCCTCTTCATAATTGGAAGGCTCTTTGTTCATAATGTCACAGAGTAAAGCAACATAATTGGTATGTGATCTGGTTCTCTTCTTTGCTCTGTGTTCTTCTTCTGGAATGCCAAATCTTTCTGCATCTTGAATGAGCTCTCTAGCCCATGCTGGTTTCCTCTTGTGAGAATTAACCTCACGGGGTGGATCTACAGGTTCTTGCGGATCTTCAAACTCATGAACAGCTTCTGGAACTGCTTCTGTCATGGTAGTGTCTTGAAATCTAGTTTCCTTAGGTTCTTCACAAACTTCAATAGGTGCCTTCCTTGATTTGATGAATTCTGAGTTTTCATCAAATGTTACATCCCTGCTGACATCAATCTTCTTGAACCCTAGAAAGTATATTCTGTAACCCTTCGAGCTTTCAATGTAACCCACAAAGATACCCTTCTTTCCTGAAGGATCTAGTTTAGTCCTCTTTTCCTTTGGGACATGAGTATATACTGGACAACCAAATATTCTTAGATGACTGACTTCAGGTTTCTTACCAGAAAAGACATCTTCTGGTGTCTTGTTGTCCAATATCTTGTGGGGTGTTCTGTTCTGCACATATACAGCTGTTCTAGCTGCTTTTGCCCATAGATGCATAGGTATCTCCTGGTCATGCAGCATTGCCCTTGCTGCTTCCATGATAGTTCTGTTCTTCCTTTCTGCAACACCATTCTGTTGAGGATTATAAGGAGCAGTCAACTCCCTTTTAATCCCTAAATCACTGCAAAGTTTCTTGAAGTCACTTGAGGTGAATTCTCCACCATTGTCAGATCTGAAAGTCTTGATCTTCTTGTCAGTTTGATTCTCCATCAAGGTTTTGAATTCCTTGAATTTATCAAGCACCTCATCTTTTCCCTTCAAGAAGTATACCCAAGTCTTCCTGGAGAAGTCATCAATAAATGAAACATAGTAAACATACCCACTCAGGGAACTGGATGACATAGGGCCACATACATCTGAGTGGATGATTTCCAAGATGTATTTTTCCTTACTTTCACTGCTTGGGAAATCCTTCTTAATATTCTTACCTTTTGCACATCCTTTGCAAACACCTTCATGTTTGGTCTTGATTTCAGGAAGACCCTCTACTTCCTTGCTTGCAATTGGAAGTGATCTATAGTGCATGTGAGCAAGTCTTCTATGCCAAAGTTCACTTGGCTCCATGGATTCATGCACCATGGCATATTCAGGTTGTCCCTTCAATTTATACAAGCCTCCCTCTTGCTCTCCAATTACTACTGCATCATCTATGGTCTTTCCCTTTGGCCACATTAGGACTTGGCCATCCACAAATGCAACCCTCATACCTTTTGCATCCAATGCAGAAATGGAGAGTAAGTTCTTCTTGAGCCTAGGTACATAAAGTACTTCTTTCATCTTTAATGATTTTCCAGAATCTAGGTTGTAGGAGGCTTCACTACTTCCTTTGATTGGGTATTGATAATCATCCCCAAGTTTCACCTTATGGGGTGATTCATGTTCAGATAGGTTCACAAAAGATTCCTTAAACCCAGTCATGTCTTTGGAAGCCCCACTGTCAATCAACCAATCATTACAGCCATGGGAGATGGTACCTGTGAGAGCAGAGATCAGAACATACTCTTCTTCACTTGATGAGTCATCATTACTATCACTTTCTGCCCTAGCCTTCTTCTTTGGGGGTTCATCATCTTTGGCAGCATAAGCATGAAACCTTCTTTTGCTACCCTTCTTCTTCTTGTTGGGGATGTTATTGTCCTTCTTGTTCTTGGGACAATTTATGGCAATAGGTCCTTTCTCATTACAGGTGAAGCATATTCTTCTTTCTTTGAAGTGATGTGAAGATCTCTTGGAGTGAGATGGCTCTCTCTTAGACTTTCCTTTCTTGGTGTGAGTTGTGAGAGCTTGATATTCATTCCCCATCTTTTCTTCTCGTGCCACAAGCCTTGCTTCTTCTTGTGAGCATTCTTCTCGTAGTCTACTGAAAGAGATCAACTTCTTCCTTGCACAAATTCCTTGGATAAAGGAATCCCATGACCTGGGTAGGCCATTTAGAGTGGTCATCACCATTTCACCATTCTCCACCATTTCATCCACTGCTTCTAGTTGTTCCTTGATCTGGGAGACCCTTGAAAAATAGGATTGAATGGTTTCTCCATTCTGAAATTTTACTCCTTTCAATTGCTTCCGCGGGGTCATCTTCCGATTTATGTTCTTACCTTCAAACAGCTTGGTCAAAGAGTCAAACATTTCCGTGGGTGTCTTAAGAGAAGACACATGGGGTATGAGATGGTCTTTGATAGAATCAGCAATGATTCTCTTTGCCTTGACCAAGTTCTTCTTGTGCAATGCCTTGGCCTCTTCATCCTCTGGGATAGGGATGTCTTCTTTCACATATGAGTCCAACTCATTCTCTTCCAGGATTAGCCCAATCCTATACTTCCAGGCTTGGAAGTTATGAGCCCCTTCAAGCTTATCCTCAAGCTTGGTGTGGAGAGACATCTTTAAGAGTACTTCAAATGGAAATAGAAAAGATTTAAGACTTACCACTTGAAGTGCTGAAAACTGGATCTGGTCCCGGATTAGGGTTTGTCAGAGAAACCCTAAAAATTCATAATGTGAATTTCAAAATTCTGGAAGGATAGAAAGATGCGCTTTGATGATCTGATCAACCTGGTGCATTCAGAATTTGAAATCAGCAAAGTCTTGCCCTTCAGAATTGCCTTTTTGTCCTCCCGGGTTCACTAGGGAGAGCCCTGAATTAAGGTTTGAGTTTCCCAGAGATCTACCTAGCCAAAAATCTCGATCCAAATCTCTAAACTTCGATTTTTGCAAGGAGCTTCCAGCTGTGCCTTCAGATTCCAGAAATTCTTATTTTTATGGAACCCTAATTTTTAGGGCCAAAACGGAAAATGCTCACAACTGAGTTCTAATTGGACAAATAGATGCGCCTTGATGAGGAGAGTCAATCTACTATACTGATTTTCAAAAATTTGTGGAGAGAAACCCAATAAATAAGGAACACAAGCTTCCGTCATTGCAAAATGTCTTCTTCTCAGGTTAGCTCTGATACCATGTTAAATTTTGAGTATTAATTCACAATACTATAGGATCTTTGCTGCGAGAATAACATCTACAGTATATCAATGCATGACAATCATAATATGACAAGCATCACAAGCATCACAAGAATCAAAAGCATAGAGACAAGAGACACAGAGTTTCCGTGGGGAAAACCCTAAGGTGAAAAACCCCACAACTTCCTCAAAGATAGAGAGAGCAATGGCTCAACCAAAATACAACCAAATAACACTGAGATAGTCTCCTAGCAAATGATCCTCCTCCTCCTCACTAGTGCGCCACTTTTCAGAGTGAGAGTGAGTTACTTTTCCGAGTGAGTAAAATAGAGATCTCCTATCTCTATTTATACTCACCTTTTTGCCCAGTGACCTAATGGGGCCGACTTGTCTACTTGGATACATCCACATTATATTATATATAAATCAGGGCCAACCCCACATGGTGGTATAATAACCCATCGGCAAGTACACACACTTGCAACACTTGTCAATCCACATGACGACACTTCCTTATAGAGGAATAACACATCTCTTATAAGGGTACAATAAATATATATATAATACACAAATGAAATACATTCCGAAGTTACATATACATCAACACCTGGGTTAACCTTGGGATTACCCGTGTGGTATATTTCGCCTCCTGTTCCCCCTCCGACACCAACTGTTGTCCTGCAACCGGTGCAACCCATTGTCACTACTACTCAACCACCTCCCGGTGTCACTAACCCTTCGTCTTCAACGAATCCCCCTCCTCTTATCAAGCCCAATGGGGGCAGAGGTCCACAACCATACACTGCGGTACCACCACCCAAAGCAGTTAACCCCCCCTGTGTTTCGTGCTCCTCCTAAATGCTCATTGTGTGATGAGTTAGGCCATTCGACTCATCAATGTCCACAATTACCTGCATTACAGGAACACATGCAAATGCTTGATGACGACCCCAACATCCCGGTTGTCGAACTCGATCCAAACCCAAAGCCTCGTGATAAATCACTGCATACCAATCACCCCTGTGCGATATGCGGTATTTACGGCCATTACTCACATCATTGTCCTAATCTCCTAGATTACAGAGCCGCTCTCTACGAGATGAATAATTTGGACCTTGAGACGGCACCCCCCCACCATTGAGGAGATGCACCCTCCAGTATCACCCCCATCCGGAGAAATTAATACCATTTATATGATCTCTTCGACTTCCACTCCCTTGTCAACCGATTTGACAACTCAGAGTTTTCGCAATGATGAGGAGATTCTTGAGGCTCTCACTGCCCCGGATTATCCCTGGGATGACATGCACCACCGTTCCTATTTCCTCCCAGAAGCTTCCTCTTCTACCACAGCCACCCAATTTGCGGTTGAGTCCAAAGATTTCCTTCCCACCAAAGTCGACTGGTTTAAGGATCCTATTCCTGCTCCCGAAGCCTTTGAGGAAGGTAACATGGCCAACATCTCACCCGTCATCCACATCGATATCTCTGACCCACCGGGTGCTCTTGAAATCATTACATTAGGAGCCTTTTGCACTAAGTATGAGATTGACGCATACAAAAAACTTTTCCAAGAGTTCCATGATGTCTTTGCCTGGTCCTATACCGAAATGCCTAGTCTTGACCTCGCCATTATAGAGCACCACATAGACACATGGCCCGATGTACCCCCCGTTCACCAGAAACAGCGCCCCATTCATCCTTCAAAGCTCCTCGCTGTTAAAGCTGAGGTTGAGAAACTTCGCAAAGCAGGATTCATTTATCCTATCGCTTATACCACCTGGGTTTCAAACCCTGTTCCTGTTAACAGAAAACAAGGCACCATTCGAGTGTGTACTGACTTCCGCGATTTAAACCGCGCTTGTCCCAAAGACAATTTCTCCATTCCCTTCATTGACCAACTCATCGATGCGTGTGCGGGACATGAAGTCCTGTCTTTCATGTCTTTCATGGACGATTTTTCTGGATACAACCAGATTCAGATCCGTAAGGAGGATCAGTACAAGACCGCCTTTACCACCCCATGGGGCACCTTTGCCTATCGCGTCATGCCGTCCGGCCTCAAAAATACTGGTGCCACCTTCCAGCGGGCTATGCAATATTGCTTTCACAACTTGGTCCATATCCTGCTCGTCTATCTTGATGACCTTACAGCTCGTTCCCAGAAACGATCAGACCACCTTAACGACCTCCGGCAAGTTTTCCTGCGTTGTCGCAAATATAAAATCCGCTTGAACCCACACAAGTGTGTCTTTTGCGTTGCAGCAGGCCGATTGTTGGGTTTCATTGTTTCCCAGCAAGGAATTGCTGTTGATCCCTTGAAATTCTAAGCCATCTTAGACCTTCCCTCTCCTCGCACACTCTGGCAGCTCCAAATTCTGCAGGGGCGATCCAACTTCCTTCGTCGCTTCGTTCCTGATTACACCACTACCATTCATGGTTTCTTACGCCTACTTCATACCCACATACCCTTTGTTTGGGATGAATAGGCAGAAGCTGCCTTCGGAGCCCTCAAGAAAGCCCTTATGCAAGCCCCTTTGATCTCCCCTCCGGATTTCTCTCGGGACTTAATCCTTTACGACTCGGCATCCGATCATGCCGTGTCCGGAGTCCTTGTTCAAGAAGACGCCTCTCACCAGGAGAATGTCATTTATTACGTCAGCCAGACCTTGTCTGGACCACTGCTACGTTACCCCCATGAGGAGAGACTAGCCCTAGTTGTGGTCTTTTTCGTCCAAAAATTGCGACACTACATCTTGCTCAGTCATACCACAGTTGTCGCCGACTCCAACCCCATGGTCTATCTCTAAAATCGGCGGCTCCTGCAAGGTCGTGTCGCTAAATGGGTTATTATCCTCCAGGAATATGACCTCACTTTCCGAACCCCTAAGAGCACCAAAGCCCTCGCGCTCGCCCATCTCATCACCGATCTCCCCTCCCTTCTACCGTCCCCACAAATCTCCGATGAGTTACCCGACAATCAATTGTTCACCATCTCGTCTGGTGACCCATGGTACGGTGATATTTTGTTATACCTTCGCACACAGAAGTTCAGACCCGATGTCAATCGCGATGGACGTCATCGTATCCGTCACTAGGCCTCTCGATATCTCCTCTTAGGCGATGTCCTTTACCGACGAGGGGTTGACATGATTCTTCGTCGTTGCCTTACACACGAGGAAGTCGAACACGTCCTCAATGACTGTCATAGCGGTGCCTCCGGCGGCCATTTATCTGGAATGGCCACTGCCCAAAAGGTCGTCCGCGCCGGTTACTTCTGGCCCACACTCTTTACCGACTGCATCACAGCGGTCAAACATTGTCATAATTGCCAACTTTTTGCCCACAAGGCCCGGACACCACCCGCTCTGTTACACCCAGTCGTCACCATTGGCCCCTTTTGTAAGTGGGCCATCGACTTCATGGAATGTAAACCCCCATCTGCCAACGGCCATAAGTACATCATTGTCGCCGTTGATTACTTCACCAAATGGGTGGAAGCCATGCCCACCTTCAATTGTACAACTGACACCGCTGCCCGTTTCTTTTTCAACCACGTTATCACTCGATTTGGGTTCCCCAAACAGTTGGTCTTAGACCATGGTTCCCACTTCAAAGATTCCATTTGGAGCGAGTTATCCACCCTCCTAAAGTTTGAACATCAGTATTCCTCTGCTTACTACCCCCAAGGGAACGGCCAAGTAGAGGCTATTAACAAAATTTTAAAAACCATCCTCCAACGCACTGTTGACCGGCATAAGTCCAATTGGCACCACATGTTATTCCCTGCCTTATGGGCTTACCATACATCCACCAAAACCGCCACCGGTTTAATGCCATTTCATCTAGTTCACGGCGTAGACTCTGTCCTCCCCATCAAGTGTCAGATCCCTACCTTACACATCGCCGTCGAGCTTCTCCCAGACACCTCCCCACTCGAGCAACATCTACTGTCACTAGAACAAGCTGATGAAGATCGTCGTGCCACTCTCCAGACCATTGAAGCCGCCAAGAACCACTCCAAAGCTGGTTACGACAAACATGTACACCCTCGAACTTTCCATGAATGGGACCTCGTCCTTGCCTACGACCAAGCCCACGACAAAACTGGTAAAGGAAAGTTTGAATCCATGTGGCAAGGCCCTTATATCATGTAGACCTGCCTTAGCAATGGAGCATACATTTTAACTGACTCAGAAGGTCACCCTTTGCGCAACCCCCGTAATGGGTTGTATCTTAAACGCTTTTACCCCTAAATAAAACCACGGCCTCATTGGTCTGTATTGTACAGTTTGCTCTCTTTTTTGTTTTTCACCTTTTTTACCGCAATCTTACATTCATCATTTTTGCATGACCACAGATGGACCATCCTCCACCTCATTACATTGGCTTTGCCGATGGAGCAAGCCGCTGGTCTCCCAACCTGGCTTCTGCAACATGGGTCTTATATTCCCCTGCCAATGAGTTGATTCACCTTGACGGAATATGTATAGGCGCTGCTACCAATAACCAGGCGGAGTATGATGCTGTGACTGGTCTCCTGACTGCTGCCCTCCAGATGGGCATATGTCACCTTCATGTGTTCCTTGAATCCCAGCTACTTGTCTCCCAGCTCAACAACTGTTACCAGGTGCATGATCCCTACCTCTTTAGAAAATTCCTGCACACAAAACAACTCAGCCGATAGTTTGAATCCATTACATTCACCCATGTCCCAAGAGCTCAAAATAGTGTTGCATATCAAATGGAAAACAACATCCTAGATTGGCACATCAATCACACAATGTAACACCTCCATCATGCATCATCATCCCATAACATCTCATCAAAAATATATATAAAAACCCAAAAAGATTGCAATGGGCATCCACGTGCCTATCACCACACAACATATTTGCATCCATGTACAATAACAAATAAAACCACAATATTATATCAGGGCATCCACGTGCCTAATCATACATACATCATGTTTCATCCATGTGCAATACATCACATACAATACACAAGGGGCATCCATGTGCCCAACATCCTACACTACTTGCATCCACATGCAGTACAAACATATAAAAACCATAAGCGCATCCACGTGCGTACACTATATCATCATCAAAAACAGGTGCATCCATGTGCACATATATATACCAAAAAATAAATGTCAGTACACTACACATGTCCTGAATACCCCTATACTCAGCTATACAAAAGAATATATATACATCCCTACACCTCATAAAATACATGCCATAGCTACAAAATCAGGGGGAGTCCCCTGTACTCCCTAATGAGAGTCATAGCCCGCGTCAGCTGCCTCTGAGTCCTCTCCTCACTCCTCCTTCGGCAGCTCCTCATCCCCTACGGCCTCATGTGCCCGACCCCTGTCCGCCAAAATGGCTACCTGGATCGCGATCGATCGGAACTCCCGTGGCGCCCTCATACAATCCTGAATCACCTCTGGATCTATGTCCTGCCACCCGTCATCGGTCACCCCAACCAGCAAACGGTCTAGTAGCACCTGTACGGACTCTAGGGTGCCCTCAGCATCCCGTCGACGCACCTCCCCCCGACCTGGCAGGGCTGGGACGGCCACATGCCCCCTACATGCCACATGCCCTGGTGGCGGTCTCAGGCCAACATCTATAGATCACACATCATTCAGCAATAGTATATCAAAATCCTATCATAACACAAATATTGACATCCATAACATGCAATCAAATCTATACATACCATCCGGTCCCCATGCTTGTCCTAGCGCCTGTGGTGCCTTCGGATCCCCGGTGTAGTCCATATCCCTGTATGGAAAGTCATCAAGCGTCAACGGCAGTTGCAACCACTGCAGGTATAGCTCCTGTGTGAAGTACCTTCCCACCTCGCCGCCACCCCCGGCGGTGCATCATCTCCCCCCACCTCACCATGCACGGCTTCCTCAGTCCTCCCACCCTAACCGGCACCCGCGGCCGCAGGGTCGATACTCGCTCCATGAAGAACGCACATAAAAAGGATCCATAGCAGAATCCCTTGCCAGATTCCTTCGCCGATGTCAGCTGTCGCTGAACACAGGTGAGGAACATCTGGCCCAAAGCATAATAAACCCCATCTAGTACCCACTCTAATAGCTGCATCTGGCCCCTAGACACCTTCTCAGGTGATTGGGACCCCAAAACTCGAACCACACAGGCCGCGATAGCCTGTACTGCTAGATCCTGCAGGTCCACCACCCGGAGTGCATTCCTATGCACCCTAGCCTCTGGAATGCAGTACCGCTCCAGCATGTCCTCCATATCCACGTCCGCAGATACTCGTGGCTGTGTATTCGCCACTCTACCTAGACAGGGAAACCCCGTCAGGAAGTATACATCTGCAAGGGTAAGGTCGACCCTCTCTCCCTGCACCCTGAATGCTTGAATGTCCGGCTCCCAGACGCTCACCAACTAGTTCAGCAGCAGCGCTGCTGAATGCATCATAGGTACCTGTGCGAACTTCAGTGGTCCGCACAACCCCAGTGTCGATCGCACATGGCGATCCCTCTGGATGACCTCCACAATCTCATCTGGGATCTCCCACTCTTGCCAGAGTACCAGCGGCATCCTGTCAATCACACAAGGCAAACTCATCAGACTCATGTCAAAAAAGTAAGCCCCCCCCCGGGAAACCCTAACAGCTCGATCTGAAATTACGGCTTTAAGGTTCCTTACCATGGTTTCCGACCGCGACTGTCAGGCCTATAGTCGCGGTCCTGAACCGCGACTGTCGAAGCCAAACTCGTGGTCTTGCACCACGTGTGCCACCTCGGAATGCGCGGTATCCGATCGCGTATTCCAGCTCGAAACTCGCAGCCCTCCACCGCGTGAAACACCCTGGAACCCGCGGTTGCCGACCATGGTTCCACCCCACAAACCCGCGGTCCACCCACATGGACCATACAAACAATACCCTGGGACCCACTACCCCCCCCCCCTCGAACCCAATGACAATGCAGGTATGAGTTTGTCGGAATACCTGTAACTCCCGGATCTGAAAACGGCCAGTCGGATCGTCCAGAAATGCCACCTCAGCTCTAGTCCACTCTGATCACTAGTCAAAGTCAACAAGTCCAAATGACACATGTCATATTGGGCCCACTTACTATTTATAGTCCATTGACTTTTTCTTCTTTTGACCATTCTGAACCCATTCAGAGTCCGTTTTTCGAACCGTTTCCACCATTGGAATCAACACGACAAGATCGTCATGCTGGTCAACTTGTTTTCATATTTTTTCCACATCAGTTTTTGATCATTTTTTCAGACACCATTTGGTCGCCTCGGTTTGCGTGCCAGTTCGGATGCTCTCCGTTTTTCCTATATTTTATATCATCAGATTCATTTTTTCAAGCCCATGATGATGCTTGAGATCATTTCTCGCTCTCACCCCCATATTTTTTGGGTATTTTTTCCCAAACGCCCCCTCTCACCTCGGTTTGCATGCCACGTCAATCGTTATCCGTTTTTGACACTTTTTATATCACCGGATTCATTTTTTCGAGCTCGTGATGATGCTTGAGATCATTTCTCGCTCTCACCTGGTACAGTTTCAACATTGTGCCCAACACCTTGCTACCTCGATTTGCGCACCACATCGATCGCCATTGGATTGTTCCACATTTTGTACATGAGCCATTCACTCCTATCATACTGCAATTATGTCGTTATTTTGCCACCATTCATTATCCCGCAAGGAGGCCCACCAGTGTTCCCCCCTACCCTCGTTCTTGGTCATCTTCAATGTTGCTTGATTGAACACTTCCTCCTTGCCTGGCCATTCCTTTTGTTCGGTATAATTTTATCCCTTTTTCGGGCCGGACAAGCCCTCTACGAAAAAGGCACTTAGGGAGTTTCTGTTAAGCTATTTTCTGACTCCTAAAACAATGAAAATATCGTCGAGCAATCTTGCTTCCTTTCATGCTCGTTAAAGTACCTGAAAGGGTGTCTATCTGGTATAAGTTTAACCCTTTTCCGGACCTGGTAGACTAAATACGAAAAAGGAATACTCTAGTCACACCGGCTAGAAGAGTTCTTCATTGCATCCTTTAATGCCTTTTTGGGCCTTGGAGACTAACACACGAAAAAGAAACCCCCTGGAGTCTTCTTATCGCTTTCAGACTCTCTAAAATTGAAAGCAACCACGAGCATGTACTGTCCTGGGCTCGTACAAATCCACACGATAGTACGATTCCATTACTTCAGAGTCTTCTTATCGCTTTCAGACTCCTTAAAATTGAAAGCAATCACGAGCATGAACTGTCCTGGGCTCTTATAAATCCACACGACAGTACCATTTTACACACACTTCTTCTAGTTCCTTAACCCATGAAGAAGTCCCCCCATGCCTCTCGACACTATGATTGATCATCTCGGCAGCACCCCCAATTAGGTCACCTTTGTTCAGAGTATTCAGCAAGTCTCCTGCCATTTTACACCAACTTGAGTCTCACTCATCCCAGTCACCATCCTTGATCCATTACAACTATGATCCCTTTCCCACCAGTCAGTTTCATATGTTTCCCAATCATCCCCGTCATCATACTCTGAACAAAGGAAGTTTGAGTCCACCCACTCTACTTGCCCAGTTATCCCCCTAGTATGTAAGTCCTACCATCAGTACTCTCACACTTCGGTTCTCCACCTCGCGCTCTTGTCAAGGAAACACCATTGCCTTGGTAGTTGCAGGTCTCCCTCTATCGACGACAGCCCCTCTATTCCAGAGGATAGACTCAGAGGTCCCTACACCTTGGACCCATCACCATCTGTGGTGAGTGCATACGGACCATTTTGAGAGGAGTCATCATTGCCTTTCTGAATGGTTGTTTCTCACATGCTCGACTTCAACCCCTTGATCGCATCGTTGAGAATCGCGTAGGGTTATATCCCTTCAGTTTTTGGTCGAAGACCCCGGATTTCCCCCGACTCTAGCACATTGGTGAGTCACTTCGGAACGCCCAGTTATATGTTCCCGTGGATGTCCGGGTTGCGTTGGCGATTGTATTCGGAAGCCATCCAGCTATATGCTTCCTTGAGTACCCAGTTCAGTTCCAGTTCAATGTACCATTGAGGATATGACTCCCCGTCACTCTGCTCCAGCAGCTCATCAATTCCTATGGTACCCCACTCAGTAGCACTGTTATTCTTCCAGTACATCAGTTCTTCAGCTCTGACATGGTCATCCCAGTAGTATGTCCCAGATTTGTGTCCACTCTGGACCCTTATGATGTACACAGTGGTTCTCTATGTATCTTATCGGTCCCTCTTTTTGGGCCTCACTGTTCTTTTTTTTATGTATCTTGATACGAGCATGGGAATGCCCGCCTCGTCCATATATTGAGATTCTTCCTCACTCATTATTTGAGGCCATGTATATTTCAGGTCTCCATATTTTGGACCCCATTATTATGGTTGTTCTATGTCTTGATACAAGCATGGGAATGCCCGCCTTGTCCATATATTGAGATTATTCCTCATCCATTATTGAGGTCATGTACTTTTAGTTTTTGCAGTTCGTTCGGGACTGTTGTTCCCGGCTCTAGTTCATTTCTTCTCTTCTCCACACCCCAGGAAAACCATACAAGACTTATGATGTCTGTCAACCATACGATGAGCTCCTGCCCTCACACATCAGGGGGCAATCTGTTAACACTCAAAAAGTGCTCACTACCTCATCTACCCCATTACATGACTCATTTGTCCATATTTCCTACCATATTTACCTCTAGAACCTTAAAATCCCATTAAAAATCCTCCAAAAGGCCAAAAAACTCCTTTTCCCCCCAAAAATAATCCAAAATTCCTCCAAAAATAGCAAAAACCCTCTAAAAGGGGAATGAAAAATATAAAAAAAAAGAGGAAAAAGAGGAAAAAGGAGGAAAAAACCCTATACAGCTGACCTAAACCATATGGTCCCCAAAACCATGGGTCAGCACTCCACCACTAAAAACCTATAAATAGGTGATGGAGGCCCCTCATTTCATATCCATAGTCAAATACACCCTTACTCTGCCAAAATCACTCTTGAAACCCTAGCTCACCCTTGAGCTACTTTCACCTTGAGTGCCCCTTTTGGCCCATTTCCAACCCTTTGGAGAAAGAGAAGGAGCAAAGCTGGAGTTTGGAGCAATCCTCTTGGACCATTGCAAGAACTTCACCAACCTCTACACCTGAGGTAACATTTTAATACAAAAAGAGAAATCTTTTGCCATATTTTCATGTCTTGTTGTTTATGTTAATGCTCATGCTAGGTTAAATTTCATGTTGTTTTACTGCTTTTAATTTACTCTTTATTGAACTACTACTAAGGAGTCCCTTCTCCTTAGTAGGTGCTCATTTGCACAAGCTGGGGTGAAAACCCTAGCTACACTATAGGTTAGTATTAGATCCCTTAGATTAGGATCTCAATTTGAATTGATTTCTTTCAATTATGAAATTTGTATTTAAGCAAGGATTATGAATCAAGAAGGGGTTCTTCTCCCTTTTCGGAAGAGAAGGGGGTTCAACTACGAGATCATAGACAATCAAAGTGTACTCTGTATTTTCAAACAAGCCATATAACCGTAATTTTCTCATTCTCATAGATCTATTGTTCAATGAATTAGGTCGTGCTCCTTTTCTCTCTATTAACTTCTTCTAATATTGAATTCAAGGACTGTTTAGGTATGGCATTGATAGTTTTATAGTTTACAGATCTAATAGAAGTAAGATTTACTATGATTTGCTTGAAACTCGTGTTTGTGTTTAGCAATTGTTTCGTAAGGTCATAACACTATTTTGATCTTGGATTTTCCTTCATGAATGTGTGGGTCAATCATCCTGATTACTTATATGTTCATATTTTACTTGATTCCTCTTTATTACTATTGATTCTATGTTTAATTTCACTGAATGCATGCCTGTGAATCGATTCAAAATTGATTATTGAATTAATACAATATTTATACTTGATCTCAAACACTTAACCTTTATGATCTACCTGACCACTTTCGTTAAACCAAACTATAGAAAAAACTAAGGTGCCCTAGCTTTTGTAATGTCCCCATCTTGACCCTATTGCATTAAGATTTTAAATAATGTAAATATTGTTATTTAATCATGGTGAGGAGCTCAAGGCCAAGGCCCCGCCATTGATTTAGCATTTTTATGTATCGGCAATTAAAATCGGTGCATATGGTTCTTGTGCTAGATAGGCACAATGTAAATGGAGACATCATGTAAATATGAACTTTAATGAAATACCCACAACTAGCTATGCAATGCAACAAAGAGATGGGGCATGATTCTACAAGGAATAGGGAGGGAAATTATTCAAACCCATTTGCCAATGGTGTTAATCCATTTCATTGAGAAAACCCATAAATCCCAACTACCCATTTTGGGTTATGCACCCAATCATTTAATTCTTCCAAGAGTTGGTTGAGGTAGTTAATGCCTTGGGAAGGGAGAGGCATGGCTGTCAATTTTCGAGTATGGGCAAGCCATCAATCTAGAAAATCGTATTTTTGCTTCTTGGGCAAGAAAACACCCACGAAATGGTGCCCAAAGCCATTCTGAACCCATAGCATTTTCCCTCTCATGCAGTCTGAGCTAGCTAGGCTTTCCCCATCACGTTTTTCACCATTTTTCCTGCATTTTCCATGCCTGGGAGCTCGTTTTTGCATTGTACAGCAGCTAGGGGAGGAGGGCCATGATTTGGGACTATGATGGAGGTCATTTTTTCCCAAAAATGCCCATAGGCATTTTTCTGAAAACGGTTTTGCTCTCCAGGGTTAAATCCCAAATTGCCATTTTCGTTTTTGGGCTATCCCAGGTTTTTCTAAACTGGTAGAAGCCCCATTTTGGACATCCCACTAAGGAAACATTTTTCTTCATGCCCAGCAATTGTGGTTTTGTTGTTATGTGCATTCCCTGTTTTGGTTGGAACCTATGAGCAAGAGATTTGGAGTGGTAGTGGATAGAATTGGATTGATAAACCTAGTGGGGGAAAATAACCTCTCAAGAAGATCAAGAGGGCTGGCTACTCTTCTATGCACACCTGGGACACTCTAGAATTGGAAGGTATGGCCTGAGGGACTGTGAATTGGTGAAGGGAATACTTCCTTGAGTGGGGTGTGTAGGCATTGTGGGTGCCAAGATGGATGGATCTTGTAGAGGAACCCATGGCTCTGTGCTTGAGCTCACTAGCTTAACAATTCTTCCTTTCCATTTCCTAGCAGCCTGATAAACCCAATTATAGATTGGCTTGGCTCATTTTGGTGTATGTTTGGCTATGTGTGAGTCTGCTATTCCCTGGTTCCTTGTAGAAATCATGCCCAGCTCGGGGGGTGGCAGTTGCATCAAGAGATTGATAAGCACAACTGGCCTATGGTTGGGTGGAAAGTTGCAGATACATAGCTGGTTGCTTAGGGACTACTTGATTTCACGATAAGTACTCTCATGTGCTAATTATGTATTGTTTCAATGGATGAATGACATGAATATCTTGAATGTATGATGGATGTGTAATAGAACTTAATTCTGCTGTGTTTTCAAATATTTATGCATTCTCATATGTCCATCTTCGTTTACATGAATGCTTTTTTACTAAGTATGGGTCTAGATGTCCAGTATTATCATTAGTGTCCTCTCCATCACCTTCGTAGGATGGGAGGGACATTACAGCTTTGTGCCATAGCAGTCTGGTGCAGACTTTAGGGATAACAAGTCCTAACATGATCAAAGAAATTTCTTTTTTCTTTCTAGATCATAGATATTAGTCTAATCTAGTACAACATATATATTTATTTTAAATGGGAAAGTAAATAAACAAGTTATAGTAGGAACCAAAATATATTTGTATTTTAAGTGTACGATATATGTCATGACAAAAATAAATCATAAATAGTAAACCATATTTTTTATTTATATATACATTTGGAATCTACATTGATGGATCTATATGTATGTGTAATTTAACCAGTGATGATTTGTGTAGCCTATTTAAAAATAATTTGAAAAACAAAAGAAAACTAAACCTAAATCCGAAGCAACCATGTCAACAAATACATGGGTGAGTGGATACTCTCCCATAAAAAAAGAATTTCAAATAATGTGCATGCATCATAGAACAGCCGTGCACTTTAAAATATATATATATATATATATATATATATATATATATATATATTGTTGCCATAACTTTCTACCTTGGCATTGGTCTTGAACATATCTACATGGTTATTTTATGACAATTTTATGTTTCTAGATAGATAATTTCTTATTTTCAAAAGAATATCAAATGGATGTTTGGGCCATGATTGATACCTCAAACCACCACATAGTCCCTCTAATAGGGGTATTCAACCCCTAATGGTAATATGGGTGCTCCTAAGAGGTTTTTCACATGAGGGATGGATTTCAGGGACTTGACTATTATAAGAGGAATAAATCATGGGAATCGGGGTCCAAATGAATCTTTTAAGGCTCATGTGCCATGAACATGGTTTCAAACAACCACACAAGTCCTATAAAGTAGATATTAAACCTCCAAGCGGAATATGGTTTTTCCTATAATGGATTGGATAGTAGTGATGGGTATTGAAGCCTTTCCAATAGGCATGGGAGGACAATAAGGCCCTTATGCCCTATATGAAGCTTCTAGGTACCAAGGGCCATGAATGTACAACCACTAACCATAGAGCATGCCTTGTATATAACATATTTTCCCATAGAGTGGGAAATGGGTGCTAGTATGAGATGTTTTGCACTAAGGATGAGTCTGAGACAATGGTTGAGGGATAATTTGATGCAATTATTCCCTTAATTAAGACTTTTCGGCTAATAGGCCATGATTAAGGCCTCGGACCACAAAATAAAGCAAATAAAGTGGATCTTTGTTATACAAATGGGATATCGATGCGATTAGGAGGTTTTGTGCAGTAGAAATGGGTCTTGTGGCCTTGACCATAGTCAAGGAAGGAAAATAAGGGCCTTACACCATAAATCAATCTATAGGGTTCATTGGACATCGACGTGACCCCAAACCACAATGCCATATCTCTACAGGTGATCTTTGGCCTCCATGTGGAATATGGGTACCATTATGAGCTCCTGTGTGGTAGAGATGGGTTTTATGTCATTGACCATGGTCAAGGGAGGAAAATAAGTTCTTATGGATCTAGATGAAGGCTTTAGGAATAAAGGTCCATAAATAATACTATAATCCACATAGCATGTCCTCTATAGGTGATCATTGTCCTTCAAGCAAGATATGGGTACCGTTATGATGCTTTATGCATCATGGATGGCTCTCAAGGCCTTAACCATGGTTGGGGAAGAAATATTGTTAATTATAAACTAAATGAATATTCTTGTGCTAATAGGAAATAATCAAGGCCTTCAATTGCAACAAATACCCTCTAAAAGGGATATTTTCTATATGAGTGGGATAAGGGAACCATTAGGAGATTTCATATAGTAGGGATGGGTCTGGAAAGGCCTCGACCATGACTAGGGGGTGAAACTAAGATCCTTAATTCCTAAATTAATCTTATAGCTCTCATGGGACATAAAATATTCCTTAAACCACTATAAAACCCTCTAGACACTACAACAAAAAACTGGAAGGTGCATCACATTTAGCATTGGATTTTAGTGTAATTGTTTTCCAATTGTGGTGAATCATCTGGTGTTTTTGTACAATTTCGTAAAGCAACAAATTTTGCATCTTTTTTTATGTCTTTTTTTGCATCCAATTTTGCACCGAATTTTTTGCATCTCTTTTTGTGCCTAATTTTGCATCTAGTATTGCCTCCTTCGTTATGTCCTTGTTTGCGTCATGTTTTGGACCTAGTTTTGCATCCATGTTGCATCTGATTTTGCACCTAGTTTTACGTTGAGTTTTGCGACTAATTTTGCACCTTGTTTTGCGTCCAATTATGTGGCCAATTTTACATCTAGTGTTTCGTCTAGATTTGCATCCAATTTTGGGCCCAGTATTGTGTCTAGTATTGCACCTAAATTTCCGTCCATCTTTACATCTAGTTTTGGATCCCATCTTGCATCTAATTTTGTGTCTATTTTTACATCTTTTTTGCATCCAGGTTTGTGCCCACTAATGCATCATGTTTTACGTCTCTTTTTGTCCAGGTGTGTGCCTAGTGTTGCACCTAGTGTTATGCCTAGTTTTATGTCCAGTTTTGCATCTAATGTTTTGTCCAATTTTACATCTAGTGTTGCATGCCATCTTGAATCCAATTTTGCATCCGATTTTACATTTTTTTTGCATCTAAGTTTGTGCCCAGTGTTGCGTCTAGTTTTGCACCTAGTGTTACATCTAGTTTTTCACCCAATGTTGCATCCAATTTTGTTTCCAATTGTGTAACCAAATTAGCACCCAATTTTATGTCCAGTTAGGAATCCAATTTTGTGTCTACTATTGTGTCCTATGTTGCATCCAGTTTTTGGCCTAGTATTGCATCTAGTCTGGCGCCCTGTTTTGGGCCTAGATTTGTGTCTAGTGTTGAGTCCCTTTTTGCATCCAATTTTGTGTCAACTTTTACGTGTGATGTGACATCCACTTTTGCATCATGTTTTGCATGCAGTTTTGCACTTGGTGTTGCATCTAATCTTGCATCCCCTTTTATGTCCCATTTGTCGTTCAATTTGGCATCCATTTTTCATTTTGTTTTTCGTCCACTACTAATTAAGAATATTAATTTCAATTATTAATAGTGAAATATATCAATATTTATTGATTTTGTGTCTATTTTGTTAATTTCAATTAAATATTGAAATATATCAAAATTTTCAAATATTATGAAGAAATCAAATTTATAGCATAACATTTGTAAAGAATTTTAAGGGGAATTCCCAACATCCATCCAAAAGTAGTAAGATCATCATACATAATAATTATCCATAAAAAGACATTGGAAATTTCAATATTTATAAAGTAACAAGACAATATTGATAATATCACCATCTTTAATCAAATCAACTAAAATTCAAATGTATGATCAACATATCAAAACCTTCAATGGATATCATTATAGTAAAGTACAAAAAAAGTCAAATATGTATATGATTTAAATACCAATCTAACAAGAAATAACTTGTATGTTCTCCATATATAAATATAAATGTCAAAACTGATAAAGATATCATAGTTATATATCAACAAAAATACATGTAAATATAATCCAAAACATAGCATGCTCGTGCATATCATCAATAGCTATCTAGCACCACCAACATCATTGTCAAGATCATGGTCATGATCATCAAACTCGCCATCTTGATCACCTTCATCACCATCATCACCATCATCATAGTCATCATCATCATCATCATCTTCTTCTTCTATATTTAATGCAGGTTCAACATAGTTTGGATCATCATTTATGGCTTCATCAATTGCTGTAATCTGAGGAAAGAAAAAAATCAATATTATATGTTAATATTAATTTCATACCATAATGCATATTTCTAATATTAACTCATACCAAAGTAAAACAAAGTATAATACAATTGCAGTTAATATGGGCATGTGCACTAATCTGACTACAAAAAAGTGCAAAAAATAGAACTAAATGACAATTTTATTAAAAGATATAAACAAATTAACTAGTTTAAGAAGTATGAAATGCCAATAAAAATGTCGATCTTCACCTTACTTTTATGATTTTAAGATGAATATTACTCAAGTGATATATTTTTCCTAGCTATTAAATATGACTTGCCACTTCAACCATCAAGCTTTCCTCCACCCGATAGTCACCACAAATCTTACCAATAAACACCACATCTTGCTCTTGCTTTCTGATTTGTGCTCTTCCTAAATGAATGCTCATAAAATTCACCACCATCAAGGCCACTTGAATGGGATCTCTTATGAAATTGACTAGTTTCAAGGGACTGTTCAGTGGGAAAGATCAAAGGCAGGAGGTGTTATCCAAAGAAGTTAAGTGGTGGCAACAAGGGGAGAAATGTATAACTTGATCATCAACCCACTGTCAAAGTATGCCAGATCTATATCTTCTTGAACTGTCGCTGTGGAAAAGGTAAACTATCATAGATCCATCTTAAAATGGGACCTACCAAGCACCAAGAGGAATCAAATCTCTCGAGGTGCAAACCCCTTTTTACAGTGCAAATATTGAGGAAGGGTTTTAATTTATCTAATTTGTGTAGTTTTATATTATGGAGTTGTAAATGTTTTAAATCTAATTTGAGTCGACATGTTATTTTTTATAATATTTTAATATTTTTTAAAAAGGACATGTGTCAAATCTAGGATGAGCAGAGAAGGAGTTACACATCCCCCCTACTTAGCTATAGAATGCGCCTCTTTAGCGCAACCAGGTCACTGAATATTGTAAATCCTTCCACTAATCATGAGGTATGTCAATGACCTCATCTCCAAAAGAGAAAAGTGGTACTTTCAGAATAGGGAGATCAGTGGGTATGAGAAAAGGAAAGGAAACGTCAGTTGTAAAAGTTATGGAAGCAGTTGCAATAGGGAAAAAATCAGCCACCAAAGACATGGGTGAGTGTCACTGCCTCACATTGTAGATAATATGATATAATTTTATTAATGTCCAACAATTGATCACAAAAGTAGGTCAATGGGATTGTGTGGTACCATGATAACAATACAATGTAGGAACCTAAAAATAGCTCCTATAAAAGCTAAAAGTAGAGTGTTATCTCATGTATTGTAGAGTGGAAGATGAGGTAATGTAAATATCATGACATTTAGGAGAAAATGTCAATGTTGACAAAAAAATTATAAGATATTTTTGTAATGTTTTGAAATTAAGATTTTATTTTGAGAATTACTGTTATGTTTTTAATATGCTATTTAGAAATATATGGTATACATTTTGTTGAGTTTATGTGAATCATCACTTTATGGAAAATAATGTTAAAGAGTATCATTTTTATACATCAAATAGCATAAAATACGTTGAAAAATGGTTTGAAATGTCTTTTTTTCTCATTTTGTTTAGAAATTTGTCCAAAATATGATTTCTTTAAGATAAAAGTTTAATGAAAAAACTTTGAAAATGCATATATTTTCCGTTCTAACTTTCTAAATCTTACAAAAATTCAAAAATGTCCGTATTTTTTTTATTATAACTAGTTATTAAATGTAGATTTTTTTGTAAAGTTTGGAAAACGGCCCTTGTAAATAAAAGTTATAGTTTTCTTATGACCAAGAAGTTTCAAAATCACAAAAAAATGGCTCAAAATGAAAAATGGTGCTACGAGTATACACACTTTTTGAAACGGAGGTAAAAACAACTACTAAAATTGACCCCCAAAAAAAATGAGAACAATGTCGGGTCCTCGTCAAGTTGTATAACTTGTTCATAATGGGATTTGGTGCGTAGCTTCATGGCTTCATTTTTTTGTAATGAATCATGATGCTCCTCATCAAGGTGCTCCAAAGGGAACAATCGTTGTTCTAGTGTCGATGTGTCCAATAGTAGATCCACTACTTATTGTAGTGTAGGGATTTGGCACTCAATGGGTAAAATTGCTTATAGTCCATGAACAAGGTGAAATGGAGTAAATATTGTTGTAGTTTTAACAGACTTGTTGTATGCCTCTAGTGCCAGCAATAACATGTGATTTCAATTGGTTTTGTTCTTGATCACTGTCTACTGGAGCATGGTTTTGAGGACATTATTGACTGCCTCAACTTACCCATTGGCTTGTAGATAGTAAGAGGTAAAAAATTCATATTTAAACCCCGATAAGAACAACAGCTCTTCGGATGTCTCATTCTAGAAATGAGTTATGTTGTCAAAGACCAATTGTTTAGGTATGCCAAATTGTTATATGACGTGGTTAAATAAAGATATACCTATTGTGGTTCTAGTGAAATTGAAAGTGGGCATTGCTTCAACCCATTTGGTAGAGTAATATGTGGCAATGATGATATAGTTGTGTCCTTGAGCTAACATAGGAAGACATTCCATAAAATCGATTCACCATTTACAAAAAGGGTCAACTATGACGACTGAGTGCAAAGGCACATGTGGTACCCTAGTTTTTCTAGAAAAGATTTGATAGTTTTCTCATGATTTGATGGCATAACTGTAGTCTTTGAAGAGTGAAGGCCAAAAGTAGCCGGTGTGAAGGATTTTTTGGGCAGTGTCCAATCTTGATAAGTGGCCATCGCATGCTCCTCTATGGAAATCATTGAGCACTTTCTCATCCTCGTCATGATATAGACAACTCCACAAGATGGTGCCAATCCCACGTCAATAGAGAATTCCTTCGAGGAGAAGATAATGAGGGGCTTGGTGATGAATGTGACGACAATCATCATATGAGAGGTGGGAGGAAAATTTCTATATGCAGAGGTATGTGAGAACATCTCCATACCATGGATATTCAGTGGATGTAATTGAGATGCAACCCTAACAGTGTCTTGTTGATTTAATAAATGACATTCTCATTCTGATCCTTATCATTTTGAACTAAGACGCCAATGATTGAACATGATGGCATTGACACATAAAGGATGAAATCCTTTTCGAAGTCTAACAGGGAGATAAGAGGAGATGGTGCAAAATCCTTTTTTAATGCCTTGATATCCATGTTTCTGAATTAGCATGTTATTGTACCAATGGTCCTTTTCCAAAACAATTAAAATTCAATGATTTTAAAAAAAAAATAGGCAACTCTCGTTTATTTTTAATCTAATTGGATTTGCTCATTAATGTAGAAATTGAGGATAACGACTATGTAATAGAAATAAATAGACATAACTAAATACTAATGAAGCATTACTATGGAGAATACCTTCATGTGGATACTTTTTTCTCTTCATATATCCTTCCTAAAAAAGAGGCGGCCTTTGGAAAAGAATCGTGTATTATAGAACCAACCTTGTCTACCTTCTTAGTTTAGTGGCTCAACTAACAACCTACCCCTCTTCCATGACCGTATGCTTTTGATGAATTTCTAGATGCTACCGATCTCCATCTTGAAGCTTAAACCCATTATCATTCTCAATTTATGTGATTTGTAACACCAGTAAAAATGATCGATTGTATAGAAATTGCAAGATTCACACTTTCTTGGTTTCTTTTAAATCAAAGAGGCGGCTATAAGGTTCGTCGCCTCTACTCATAACACCTTTATCCCTATTTGTAAGGTTGGTGGCCTCTATTATCATGACAATCTTGTCCATGTTTATAAAATTATTTTGTTTGTTATTCATACGATGCAATAAACTCATAGAAGTTAGCTTTATATTTTATGAATTAAGTAGTTTTTTATTACAACACATTTTATTTGTGTTGTAATAAATAGAGACATGTTACGGTCATTCTATAACATCTCGTGAACCAATTAGCGAGTATCCTACCCTATATTTAGAGTCATAGAGCTGAAAAGGAGAATGCACCTACGAGCACTTGTGAGGAGATTTCTTCCTTGCTTATGAGTATAAGCAAGGAGACCTACCAGGGCCATGACAAACTTCACAACCCATTTAAATCCTAATATATTATATATCTAGGTCAAGCGCAACACAAATAATCTATAATATATAGCTAGGTCAAGCGCAACACAAATAATCTATAATATATAGCTAGGTTTATTCACACACAACATTAAAGAAAGCAGGGTTGAATGAAACCCTCATAGTCAATCCATCCCTACCCACTGCACAAAACTACCATCCATAAAGCGAAGACAGTGAAGTGATTAAGGAAAAGAAATTCATGTATTGATTTTGTGTCAATTAAATTAATGTTACATGTCCATTACATGACTAAGAACTATATCCATTGTTATTGCCATATCAAAATTTAAATAAAACCTCTCTTTATGTTTATGAACTAGGAAATTACATGACAAATGTAATGTACCCACCTGCTGACCCAATGCAAGGAAGGGAACATGGCACTCAAATCTGGGCATTTCATACAACTCAGCCCACTAATTAGAATCATAAAAATTTAAACATTGGTGTGCAGATACAAATTAGGCAATATGCACAGTGGAATTTAAAACTAATCCACACACACAATTCATGCCCATCCAGCATATCAAAACAATCATCAAATTGATGCATTGCAGAAGTAAATACATAGACAGAAAACACTTATCTCCATTGTGCAATTGTCCCAAGCAACTAGCTATGTTGCTGCAACGTTCCACCCAGCCATAGGCTCTTTGACAGCTTATACTGAGTCTGTCCGAAGGCCTTCCCCGAGCTGGGCATGATTCTCACAAGGAAAGGGGACATTCACTCTCTCACAACCAATTAATCATTCCATCTGAGCCAAGCTATTCCATAGCTGGGTTTATTAGGCTACAATTGAGCCATGGATGCTTATTCTCAAGCTCAAGCCAAAACAATGAATACCCATACCCATACCCCAACATATTCATTTCTCACATAGAAAGCACAAACATTGGGCATAGATACACATTTCCAGCAATGGAATTCACAAACAAGGTGGCCATAGATTTTCTCCAAATTGTGGCTCACCCAAAACGAGCTGTGGGAAGGAAAATGCATCCACAGGGAGGAAAAACGTTTTCTCCCCAACTCTCTCAGCATTTAACAACAAAAACGATCTCTATGGAACCCCCTTTCCATTCCCCTTCTTCCCCACTGGTATACAACACAAAAACGACCTTCTCTACTGGGAGAATGAAGGAAAAACACAGCAAACATGCCTGGAAAATGCCCAGGTAGCTCTAAACTCATGAGGGAGAAGGAATGATTATGGATAATGGCTTGGGGGAGAAATTCATGGCTCTTTTCTTGCCCAAGAAGCAAAACACGAATTCCCATGCAGGGTGGTTTTTCCATACCCAAATTTGGACAGCCATACCTTCCATTCCCCAAGGCATTAACTACCTCAACCAACTCTTGGGAGAAATCAATGATTAGGTACAAAAGTCAACATGGGTAGTTGAGGGTTTGATGGGTTCTCTCATTGACACTTGGCTTGACTTGAGTGGCCCAAGGGTTTGAATGTTTTCCCTCCCAATTCCTTGTGAAATCATGCCCCCATCTCTTTGTTGCATTGCATAGCTAGTTGTGGGTATTATTATTAAAATGCATATTACATGATGTTGAAGTTCCAATGTGCCTGGCTAGCACGCAAACCATATGCATCAATAAATCGATGGCGGGGCCTTGGCCTTGGGCTCCTCACCACGATTTCATAACAATATTACATCATTTAAAATGTTAAAGTGATAGGGTCTATATGGGGACATGACATTCCCCTCCCCTTGGAAGAACACCATCCTCGGTGTTCCAACACTTAGGAATAAATACCCACTTTACATATGCCTCAAAATTCACAACTGGGGGCAGGTCTGTCCTGCGTTTCATCTCTTTACTTTGAACTTTCAGGATCAAGTCCTCTAGCTTCCACAAGCTTCTCCTGCTAGCTTTGGTCTTCCAGCTCTATAGGTGGGCATTGCTCCAGAGCAATCCCTTTCCTTTATTCACCTTCTAGCTGATCCACAAGTCTAGAATTTCATGGATTCCATCTTTCTTGTTGTCTCGGAAACTATTTGAGGAATATTTCCAGCCATAACAAATAGCTTTTGGTATGATTCCAGGATCAAAGTGTACAACTGGCTCTCACTTTTCTCACTAGCAATCACTTGGCTAGTAACAGCTGCAACAATGGCTTTCCCTGTCTCTCTTGTGAGACTCCTCATGGCAATTCTTGTTAGGACAAGCATAACACAATAATAAAATTAGTCAATTATTTTCCTAATTGACTTGGAATGTCCATGCTTTACTCATGAGACTTCCACACATTTCATGCTTTCCCACATACACATGAACTCATTCATGTTGATTCTTTCACAAGAAAATAACTTTTTCAGCATTCACAATTCATTTCAAGCAATTAAACATAGTTGGTTTTCATTTATGACATGCACTCAACAGTCTTTTGTTTCTGAGATGCATCCGTCAAAAGGAAAGAGAAGAGTAAGAGTTCCCCCCTCTTAGTCTTGTTCCAATTCGAAGCCACACAATCACTTGTGGTTCTATGCTCCTTAGCCTCTTTCACTTCAATGTGAATGCTCGACGTGCCATTTCTTGGCTATGACACTTTAGTGTCTAAGGTCTGTCTAATGCCTTTCAACTAGGGAACCCTTCCCCATTGTTGCTTATAGAACCTTTGGCTTCTAGGACCCACACAGTTCCACTAGCACCATCTTTCATTACCGCTCATACTGAGCTCTCTTTAGGATGGTCACATGTCCATATGCATCCTCCAGATGATTTCATAGTCCTTGCTTCTAGCAATACCTACACTCAAACATTGAATTCATTCATATGTTTAGTGTATTTTCATAGGGTTTATCTCTAGACAAGAGTTTGAGAAAATCATGATCAAATCATATACACACGTATATTCATAAGCAAAAAGTTGCAAGATAACCAAATACTTATCTGTATTGGATGTCTTCACTTTACTCCACAGGATCCTTCTTCGCCTTCCAAGCATTGGATTTCTCGTGGATACAACAATGAATGTTGGGCTAGCATGCAGGCTACTCCACAACCATTTGAATAGGCAATGCCAGGCCAGTACGCTGACTGGTTTTATCAATTGTTTAAGTGAATGTTTGGCCAGCACGCCAGCTGCTCCACAACATCAAGTGGTTAATGTTCCCACCAACTATTCTCTAAATTTACCAAGAATTTTATAGCTCCAACTAGTTACTCTCTGGCTCTACCAAGCATTTATAGCTCCCACCAATTACTCTCTGGCTTTACCAAGCATTTATAGCTCTTTCAAGGTCCTTGCTTCCTGTAATGGCCAAGGTTTCCAATAAAGAAACAACAATGTATTAGCTTGGTTGTCATAAGACTTATACCTGACATCTTCTTTATTCCAAACAAGAAATAAATGAAAATGAATACTTATTTGTATTGTGCATTTTCCTCGCTACTCCACAGGTTTCCTTCTCTGCTTTACAAGCCTTAGATCACCTGTGGGGTGGATGCTTGGCCAGCACACATGCTGCTCCACAACATCATCCGAATAGGTAATGCCAAGCCAGTGCGCCAACTGGGTTTATCAAGCATTTCAAAATCAGTATGCTAAGCCAGTACGCTGACTGAGTTTATCAAGCATTTCAAAAATCAGTATGCTAATCCAGTACGCCGACTGGGTTTATCAAGCATTTCAAAAATCAGTATGCTAAGCCAGTACGCTGACTAGGTTTATCAAGCATTTCAAAAATCGGTATGCTAATCCAGTACGCCGACTGGGTTTATCAAGCATTTCAAAAATCAGTATGCTAAGCCAGTACGCTGACTAGGTTTATCAAGCATTTCAAAAATCAGTATGCTAAGCCAATGCGCTAACTGGGTTTATCAAGCATTTCAAAAATTAGTATGCTAAGCCAGTACGCCGACTAGGTTTATCAAGCATTTATAATAACCATTTCCAAGCCAGTTCTCCGACTGGGTTTGTCAGGAAATAACACCCTTCACCAATACCTCCATGACATGCAAATAACCAATGCTAAGCCAGTGCACCAACTGGGTTTATCAGGCATACAACAACCATTGCCAAGCCATTACATCGACTGGGTTTATCAGGCAATATGAACAACATAATATGATTACATGGCTTCTTCTCTTATGCAAACCAGTGGTTCCCTCTGGGAACTCCATAGGTGACTCACTTGACTGCAGGCTAGCATGGCCCCACAATACCCACTCACACTACACAAGGATGATACCCCTTTTCTGCAACACAGCTCCTTGGGCCTATCCATCTCTTCTAGTGTCCTTTAGTGTGAGCGTAGAAAGGTTACCACTGCCCATACAGTCCTCTTGAGCACCTTTTATTCACTTTTTCTTTTACATGCAACACCAAATTGCATATGTGTAAGCTGATAGCACAAGAAGGATAAGCAGACTCATCAGTATTGTTGCTCTAAAATTGTAACCATATTTCATATCATTCACTATCAAGTATTGAAACACCAGGAATGCGTCCATTCCCTTAGGGTGTAGTCAATATTGAAACTCTAACATAACCCATCACCCGAAAGGTATGCATCCCTTTCCGATGTGAGCCATGTAGGCCTTAGTCACACTCAAGTAGTCTGGAACAATAATGAAATAATAAAACATGTTCTGCATATTGAATCTAATAACTAGACATGTATATCCTCAGTTAGGGTTACCGAATACTCGTCCGTTTCACAAATGTATATTTTCTTCATTTGCGAAGAATGGGGGATCCCTTCTCTGAGTCAACATTCCTTCGTTTGCCACCCCAATCTTCTCTCATGCCATAACCCACACATGCCTTATTGGCATAATTTACTGTCTCACTCACATACTTTACCAACATGCAGTTCGACTGAGACATTATCAACATTTACAATGGCGTTTCACCCGAAACCCATTTCCAAAGCATGGGATCCTTCTCATCTAGTTTGGCTTCTACAGGCCATCACACATGGTCTTCCTCATATTGTTTGGCTCTTGCAAGTGGTATCACTCTGCCCATTATGGTTTCACCCTTGCTACCATACATGAACATCCACCTATAACATGTCCTCCTGACACAATTCTATATAAGCCAAACAGTCATTAGCAATTGTAAGCAAATTCTCAAATCTGAAATTTGTAAATCTGTTTTCCTACAGAAATTAGATTTTCAACTATGAGACTATTCTCATAAACTTAAACCAGACAATTTTCAGATTTGTTTCATGCATAAATTTACAACCATGAGAACCTTCTCATAACCTTTGGCTTCTGCACATGGTATATCTCGGTCTTTACTATGGACTTATCCTCATTGCCATACGTAAGACCTTTCTACCTGAAAACTGAAACTTCAATCAGCCGAACACGTTGTGAGTATCTATGCACATAATCATTCATTGCCATAACAGTGACTGAAGTGATCTCAGAATTATAATACTCAATAATTCAAACACCTTCAGTTCAAATGCAATGAAATATATACATTTCTATATATGCATCATTATCACAATAAAATTGCATGACATAGTCACACTATCCATGCAATTTAAATAACTGTAAATACTCATTACTTCATATTCCATGCAGCTCTATCCTTCCAACAGAGTGCTCTGGTATCCCATCACATGTCTACCTTCTTCATGCAGTCCTTCTCCTACATTCATAGCAGCTTATGGAATGGTCTCAGGATTAGTAATAGTCCACCATTTCGTCTATTATCTAACTGTATTGAAACATATATATGTTACACCCATGCATTCACACAATGCTTTTCAACATGTGTACCTACACATGCATGCATATTTACAACATTTACCGAATATTTCAATGCACATGTCTTCAATGCCATCTTGCATGATTTCATGAATACCATGCATTCAAACATACTCTGGCCTAACCATGATTACTACGTACAGCATGCACTACCATGACAGGTCCATAAGTCCTCAGTTGCTTTGGTTGTTAAACTCACAACCAATATTCACAAATGGCATGATATGAATTCATATCAATGCATTGAGGTTTCTAGAAACTATAGGGTGTAAGGCTCCCTGCCTTCATTTACCCACACCTGACCATACTTGGTAGGTTAACATTCACATTTAGGCACTCAATACCACATGCAAACCAAATCATCATAGTTTAACTGTAGTTGAAGGGATCTTACCAAATCCTCCTTCAACATTCATACAACTAAGTATAAATAACCATTACCTGCATGGCTATCATTAACATCACTTGATGTTACCTGATCAGTTGGCCTCTTACCAAGGCTACTCCGTCCTTTTTCCAACATCATGATCACGGATTTGTTGCACCATCCTCTCTTCATAAGGTTGTATGCAACAATCATCATCCACATCCTTAGCCATGCTTCGGTTGTCTTTGGTCCTACAACCAATTTGAACATGACTAATTATTAGCAACCACAATAATTATCTTAAGTGGCTCATTGCATATGTAAAACCTCACTATTTTACTAATATGTAATATCATATACACGCAAAAAAAAACATTTTCACATGCACTATGCAACATGCCATCTAGTACATACTCCCTTCATCCATCTATCCTTTTGCATTTCCAGCATCCCTATGCCATAATTTTTAGTATAGACAACTCAGGAAATATAAATATAATAGCAATGGAGGAGTTAAGGAATTCTCCCTTTAGCAACACTGCCTTGCTGCTCCCATTGCTCTTCTGCAAGGCATATTACAACCAACTACTCTTAATGCAATTCCTGCTTCTCATTCCCAAGCATAGAGAATGCATTTCACACTTTCAACGACTGTCTTTGGGGGACGACGGGGGTCAATCTGGCGCATAAGTTCCAAGGCAATTTTTCCATTTTCGACACCGGAAAATCTCCCTGAAAATGGATGAAATTCCTTATTTCGGAGCAACTTGTGGAGTTCTTCCGCAATTTCGGAAGAGATTCAAAAATTCCTTCCACAGTTTCGGAAGAGATTTGGAAATTCCTTCTTCAAATTCAGAAATTCCTTCCGCAATTTCGGAAGAGATTCGGAAATTCCTTCCGCAATTTCGGAAGAGATTCGGAAATTCCTTCCGCAATTTCGGAAGAGATTCGGGAATTCCTTCCGTAAATTCGGAAATTCCTTCCGCAATTTCGGAAGAGATTCGGGAATTCCTTTCGCAATTTCGGAAGAGATTCGGGAATTCCTTCCGCTAATTCGAAAATTCCTTCCACAATTTCGGAAGAGATTCGAAAATTCCTTCCGCCAATTCAGAAATTCCTTCCGCAATTTCAGAAGAAATTCGGGAATTCCTTCCGCCAATTCAAAAATTCCTTCCGCAATTTCGGAAGAGATTCGGGAGTTTCTTCCGCGAATTCGGAAATTCCTTCCGCAATTTCGGAAGAGATTCGGGAATTCCTTCCGCAAATTCGAAAATTCCTTCCGCAATTTCGGAAGAGATTCTTAGACACTTAGAAAAATTTTGAAAATTTGAAAATTTTGAAATTTTTCTTAACTATCAGTGCTGAGCAGGAAGCATACTTACCTCTGCAACTATGATAGGTAGCCGATAAAGGCCCAATGCTGCAACCAGTAGCTCTGATACCAAATGTAATGTAACCACCTGCTGACCCAATGCAAGGAAGGGAACATGGCACTCAAATCTGGGCATTTCATAAAACTCAACCCACTAATTACAATCATAAGAATTTAAACATTGGTGTGCAGATACAAATTAGGCAATATGCACAGTGGAATTTAAAACTAATCCACACACACAATTCATGCCCATCCAGCATATCAAAACAGTCATCGAATTGATGCATTGCAGAAGTAAATACATAGACAGAAAACACTTATCTTCATTGTGCAATTGTCCCAAGCAACTAACTATGTCGCTGCAACGTTCCACCTAGCCATAGGCTCTTCGACAGCTTATACTGAGTCCATCCGAAGGCCACCCCCGAGATGGGGATGATTCTCACAAGGAAAGGGGACATTCACTCTCTCACAACCAATTAATCATTCCATCTGAGCCAAGCCATTCCATAGCTAAGTTTATTAGGCTACAATTGAGCCATGGATGCTTATTCTCAAGCTCAAGCCAAAACAATGAATACCCATTCCCATACCCATACCCCAATATATTCATTTCTCACACAGCAAGCACAAACATTGGGCATAGATACACATTTCCAGCAATGGAATTCACAAACAAGGTGGCCATAGATTTTTCCCAAATCGTGGCTCACCCAAAATGAGCTGTGGGAAGGAAAATGCATCCACGGGGAGGAAAAACGTTTTATCCCCAACTCTCTGAGCATTTAACAACAAAAATGATCTCTATGGAACCCCCGTTCCATTCGCCTTCTTCCCCACTGGTATACAACACAAAAACGCCCTTCTCTACTGGGAGAATGAAGGAAAAACACAGCAAACATGCCTGGAAAATGCCCAGGTAGCTCTAAACTCGTGAGGGCGAAGGAATGATTATGGATAAAGTTTTGGGGGAGAAATTCATGGCTCTTTTCTTGCCCAAGAAGCAAAACGCGAATTTCCATGCAGGGTGGTTTGCCCATACCCGAATTTGGACAGCCATACCTCCCATTCCCCAAGGCATTGACTACCTCAACCAACTCTTGGGAGAAATCAATGATTGGGTACAAAAGTCAACATGGGTAGTTGAGGGTTTGATGGGTTCTCTCATGAACACTTGGCTTGACTTGAGTGGCTCAAGGGTTTGAATGTTTTCCCTCTCAATTCCTTGTGAAATCATGCCCCCATCTCTTTGTTGCATTGCATAGCTAGTTGTGGGTATTTTTATTAAAATGCATATTACATGATGTTGAAGTTCCAATGTGCCTGGCTAGCACGCAAACCATATGCATCAATAAATCGATGGCGGGGCCTTGGCCTTGGGCTCCTCACCACGATTTCATAACAATATTACATCATTTAAAATGTTAAAGTGATAGGGTCTAGATGGGGAAGTGACAACAAATTTGGCCTTGCCCACGGGGGGTTCACTCAGTGAACTTGTTACATATCACGATCGTTCGCATGATATTAAACAATATCCCTAATTTCAATAAATATTGGAAAATTCCTCCTAAAATTTTATTGTTGAACCCCCCTCCCAATATGTATTTCCAATTAATAAAACCCCTAGTTTCACCAAATATTGTATGTATCCATTTTTATCAACCCATTTTTAATACCCCCTTTATATCATATTATGCAGTTGTAACAAATAGGAGCCCTAACACATAGAAGTATAAGCAAACATTATGATAATAAACTAACAGTATAATGCTAATAATGATACCACCATAATTGCAGGGGTGATTGATCAATTTGTAGCTTTAGATAGTGGAAGACCCAACGAAATAGTACTGGTGAAGGAAAAATGCATTAAAGGAAACTCGGTCAAGATATCAACATAACAAAGAATTTAAAAGGATGATAGTCCAATTGTTAGTGCAATACTAAGAAAATATGAGAATTGCAAATGTTTCACACCACAGCCTGCCAATATACCAATTTTATATCATGTAAATATAAGTATAGCCATAGAGAGCTCATGTTTTATATAAGCTTAATAAATTAAACTCTATAAAATTGAAAAATTGAAACCCTTTCGTGGATGGACTCCCATACCTTCCTATCAAAACAAACATCATTGATGTTTGAACCCAAATAAACATAGAAAAATTTATCTTACTTTCCAATAACACCATATTATCATGTGCATATCCTGGATTTGGGTCATTCACAAGATGCAATGAATTTCCTCCACTTTAACAACATTTAGTTACCTTTTCTTGGGTTATATCTATTTTTTTTATCTTTACAGGAGAGGGGAAAATATCCATTGTTAGGTTTCAAGCATGCAATAGTTATAAAGATACATAGATGGTGAAACTTATACGATACCATTTCATGGTAACGATAACACATAGGGTATGTAAATAAGGGTTTAGATTTTCACCTATGTTCATGTCAATTCCAACACAATACTAAGATGATTCCTTGAATATAAGAATTGAAATTACAATTATGAATGTGCCAAATATAACTCAATCTAACAACCATTCCTAACTAGCAATGTGAAAATGTTAAAGAAGAATACAAAAGTTGAAAGAAATATTTAGTCAAGAAAGATTGATCTAACTTTTCTTGGTTCCAATGAGCCAAGAAATATTGATCTCACTTTTCTTGGCTGTCATGGATAAAGGTTTGATTGAATCTCAATACCAACCTAAACCCCAACCTAAAAAATGAAGAGTTAGATCTTTTTCTCGAATGCCTACAAAAAATACAATATAATTGTTCAACTCCAAAAATCTCAATTACGTACATCTCTTAACTTATAGATGAAAACCAATATAGCATGAATTCAAACCAAGCCTAAATAAGTTATTAAATGAGGATTTCTCAAGGCCAGTAATCCAAGTAGACTTCCATTGATATTATCATTGGTACACTATTATCAAATTTATGCAAAACTTAGGATCATAAGCAATATCAAATAAAAATGGAGGGTCTTTATGTTTTAGGTGGGTATGAATTGAGCCCATGATTTAGAGGTATGAATCCATCCCACGATTTGGAGGTTATTCCTAAACCCACCCGAATAAAATAACCCCCAATATTTATATCACTATGTCAAATTTAAAACCCCCCCTTGACCCCTTAATATGAGACAATATATATTTGATATTTTTAAGAGAATTCAAACCCCCAATATGAATGGACGTGATATGATATTGCCTCGCTAGTGAACCCCCCGTGGCCTTGCCTTGAGATGAGGCCAAATAAGAACTTCAAAAATTTCATTGGTGGACATAAAGCTCCTACATAAAAACTAAAAACTAAAAACTTTGGAAACTTTGCTTAAATTGTTATATACATGTTTTGGTTTACATACACATGAGGCCAAATAAGAACTTCAAAAATTTCATTGGTGGACATAAAGTTCCTACATAAAAACTAAAAACTACAGAAACTTTGCTTAAATTGTTATATACATGTTTTCGCTTACATACACAAATAATGAAAATACAACCAAGTGATTTTTAGAGTCCTTGCTCTTTTTCCCAAGGACTAAATAAAGTATTTACATATTGTTATATGCATGCTTTGGTTTACATGCACAAATAATGAAAATGCAACAAAGTGATTTTAGAGTCCTTGCTCTTCTTCCCAAGGACTAAATAAAGTATTTACATATTGTTATATACATGTTTTGGTTTACATGCACAAATAATGAAAATGCAACAAAGTGATTTTTAGAGTCCTTGCTCTTCTTCACAAGGACTAAATAAAATATTTAGCATTGAATATGTAGGATCAACATTGTCCTCTTATAGAAGGTCAACATCAATTAACTAAACTCCAAACATTTAATTCCACTGCAATCTATCCCTATAGGAAAAATGATTTTATTGTCAACTAGGAGCATGAACCATCCAATACATTACCAAATTGGAGCCTAAACCATTCAATTATATTGTATTAGTAGTAGTAAAACCACCTATCACCCATTTAAGCACCTTGCCAGTAACACTTGGTGATTGAAACCGTCTAGCTCAATCAAGCATCTCCCAATCAAAACCTTTTCCAAACTATAACCTAGTGAAAATATTTGCCTTATACAAAGTAAAACTAAATTTTATTCTTATTAATAATTTCACAATGAGAAAAATAAAATCTCATAGGAAAATTGTTCCCACTCCGCGTGGTGTTGGTCAAACGAGACAACCTATCCTTCTTCCACTTTCGCTTGATTTAATTATTCATTGCTTTTTTCCCAGAAACTATTGTTGGTCAAGATGATTGTAGATATATTTTGTCCATTGAAACATATGTCGGTCGCTCGTCAATAGTAATCAATCAGAATTATTGGGAATATTGTTCATTGCTTTTTTTCCATTAAAACTTTTGTTGGTCAAGATGATTTAATTATTCATTGTTTTTTTTCCATCGAAACTTTTGATTTAATTGTTCATTGCTTTTTTCCATTGATTTAATTATTGGGATTTTTGTTGGAAATTTGTTATAATGATTGATTCAAAGACTGGCTAAGCAGTGACTACGAAAGGACAAGGAAGATTAGTTGCATGTGAGAAAGCTACTGGGAGAAGATTCAATCTGACACACGTAGAGCATTTAACGTTCTGATCCGCTTAACGTGCTCTTCTATTCAATGGGTTGTGGTTGTCACACTTGTGGGGTAAGCAATTTAATCATGACTTGACTACGAAAGGACAAAGAAGAGTCGTTGCTATGGGAGAAGCATCAATTGAAGGTCTGACATCAAAGACCTATTCAATGGGCTGGGTTTGTGGGGTAACAAAGAACACAGACATGTGTAACCATGAACCGGTGCAGTAATAAGCAGTTTAATCATGACTTGCTACTGCGGGTGACTACGATACAAAAGAAGATTCGTTTCTACTGGGAGACGCATCAATTGCTGAGGGTTCAATATGACATCAATGACCTATTCGCTTTGCTTTGCTTTGTGGGGTAACAAAGAACACGGACATGTGCATTTGCTTTGTCTTCCTCAGCGATAATAGATATGACTATGACTGAACCAGCGTTCACCGTTCAGTGTAAGGGTGTTTTTAATGGGAGACAATTGTAAATCAGAATTATTGGGATTATTGTTGGAAATTTGTTATAATGATTGATCCAATACTGGCTAAGTAGTGACTACGAAAGGACAAAGAAGATTAGTTGCATGTGAGAAAGCTACTGGGAGAAGATTCAATCTGACACACGTAGAGCATTTAACGTTCTGATCGGCTTAACGTGCTCTTCTATTCAATGGGTTGTGGTTGCAACTTGTGGGGTAAGCAATTTAATCATGACTCGACTACGAAAGGACAAAGAAGCTGAGTCGTTGCTATGGGAGAAGCATCAATTGAAGGTCTGACATCAAAGACCTATTCAATGGGCTGGGTTTGTGGGGTAACAAAGAACACAGACATGTGTAACCATGAACCGGTGCAGTAATAAGCAATTTAATCATGACTTGCTACCGCGGGTGACTACGATACAAAAGAAGAGTCGTTTCTACTGGGAGAAGCATCAATTGCTGAGGGTTCAATCTGACATCAATGACCTATTCAATGGGTTGGGTTTGTGGGGTAACAAAGAACACGGACATGTGCATTTGCTTTGTCTTCCTAAGCGATAATAGATATGACTATGACTGAACCAGCGTTCACCGTTCAGTGTAAGGGTGTTTTTAATGGGAGACAATTGTAAATCAGAATTATTGGGATTATTGTTGGAAATTTGTTATAATGATTGATCCAATACTGGCTAAGTAGTGACTACGAAAGGACAAAGAAGATTAGTTGCATGTGAGAAAGCTACTGGCAGAAGATTCAATCTGACACACGTAGAGCATTTAACGTTCTGATCCGCTTAACGTGCTCTTCTATTCAATGGGTTGTGGTTGTAACTTGTGGGGTAAGCAATTTAATCATGACTCGACTACGAAAGGACAAAGAAGAGTCGTTGCTATGGGAGAAGCATCAATTGAAGGTCTGACATCAAAGACCTATTCAATGGGCTGGGTTTGTGGGGTAACAAAGAACACAGACATGTGTAACCATGAACCGGTGCAGTAATAAGCAATTTAATCATGACTTGCTACCGCGGGTGACTACGATACAAAAGAAGAGTCGTTTCTACTGGGAGAAGCATCAATTGCTGAGGGTTCAATCTGACATCAATGACCTATTCAATGGGTTGGGTTTGTGGGGTAACAAAGAACACGGACATGTGCATTTGCTTTGTCTTCCTCAGCGATAATAGATATGACTATGACTGAACCAGCGTTCACCGTTCAGTGTAAGGTTGTTTTTAATGGGAGACAATTGTAAATCAGAATTATTGGGATTATTGTTGGAAATTTGTTATAATGATTGATCCAATACTGGCTAAGTAGTGACTACGAAAGGAGAAAGAAGATTAGTTGCATGTGAGAAAGCTACTGGGAGAAGATTCAATCTGACACACGTAGAGCATTTAACGTTCTGATCCGCTTAACGTGCTCTTCTATTCAATGGGTTGTGGTTGTAACTTGTGGGGTAAGCAATTTAATCATGACTCGACTACGAAAGGACAAAGAAGAGTCGTTGCTATGGGAGAAGCATCAATTGAAGGTCTGACGTCAAAGACCTATTCAATGGGCTGGGTTTGTGGGGTAACAAAGAACACAGACATGTGTAACCATGAACCGGTGCAGTAATAAGCAATTTAATCATGACTTGCTACCGCGGGTGACTATGATACAAAAGAAGAGTCGTTTCTACTGGGAGAAGCATCAATTGCTGAGGGTTCAATCTGACATCAATGACCTATTCAATGGGTTGGGTTTGTGGGGTAACAAAGAACACGGACATGTGCATTTGCTTTGTCTTCCTCAGCGATAATAGATATGACTATGAATGAACCAGCGTTCACCGTTCAGTGTAAGGGTGTTTTTAATGGGAGACAATTGTAAATCAGAATTATTGGGATTATTGTTGGAAATTTGTTATAATGATTGATCCAAGTCTGGCTAAGTAGTGACTACGAAAGGAGAAAGAAGATTAGTTGCATGTGAGAAAGCTAGTCGGAGAAGATTCAATCTGACACACGTAGAGCATTTAACGTTCTGATCCGCTTAACGTGCTCTTCTATTCAATGGATTGTGGTTGTAACTTGTGGGTTAAGCAATTTAATCATGACTCGACTACGAAAGGACAAAGAAGAGTCGTTGCTATGGGAGAAGCATCAATTGAAGGTCTGACATCAAAGACCTATTCAATGGGCTGGGTTTGTGGGGTAACAAAGAACACAGACATGTGTAACCATGAACCGGTGCAGTAATAAGCAATTTAATCATGACTTGCTACCGCGGGTGACTACGATACAAAAGAAGAGTCGTTTCTACTGGGAGAAGCATCAATTGCTGAGGGTTCAATCTGACATCAATGACCTATTCAATGGGTTGGGTTTGTGGGGTAACAAAGAACACGGACATGTGCATTTGCTTTGTCTTCCTCAGCGATAATAGATATGACTATGACTGAACCAGCGTTCACCGTTCAGTGTAAGGGTGTTTTTAATGGGAGACAATTGTAAATCAGAATTATTGGGATTATTGTTGGAAATTTGTTATAATGATTGATCCAAGACTGGCTAAGTAGTGACTACGAAAGGAGAAAGAAGATTAGTTGCATGTGAGAAAGCTACTGGGAGAAGATTCAATCTGACACACGTAGAGCATTTAACGTTCTGATCCGCTTAACGTGCTCTTCTATTCAATGGGTTGTGGTTGTAACTTGTGGGGTAAGCAATTTAATCGTGACTTGACTACGAAAGGACAAAGAAGAGTCGTTGCTATGGGAGAAGCATCAATTGAAAGTCTGACATCAAAGACCTATTCAATGGGCTGGGTTTGTGGGGTAACAAAGAACACAGACATGTGTAACCATGAACCGGTGCAGTAATAAGCAATTTAATCATGACTTGCTACCACGGGTGACTACGATACAAAAGAAGAGTCGTTTCTACTGGGAGAAGTATCAATTGCTGAGGGTTCAATCTGACATCAATGACCTATTCAATGGGTTGGGTTTGTGGGGTAACAAAGAACACGGACATGTGCATTTGCTTTGTCTTCCTCAGCGATAATAGATATGACTATGACTGAACCAGCGTTCACCATTCAGTGTAATGGTGTTTTTAATGGGAGACAATTGTAAATCTTACCCTAATTTTATCTTACCAACTAAGAACGAAAGAGTATATGTAAATCTTTTAAAAGAAGGGTAATATCTATTCGTTGAATACATTAGTTGGGAAATGATGCATTCCTGGGATAAGTATTCTATTATTATGAATTTGAATAATTTCTATCATATTATTAAATTTTCTTTAAAATTTGAGAGTGGTTTTGAAAATGTTATTGGTGTGAGAATTTGGCTAGTGAAGAATTGAAATTTTGTTTGATTTGATGCATTTTAAAATACTTGGTTTTTCTAGGACTTTTCAAAAGAAGAATTATGATAGTTGGAAGCATAGTCCATTTGTCCACATGTTGAGTTGAATACAGTTATGTTTTCTTCCAATTACTTGATGGTTCAATTTCATGATACTTCTCTTTACATGCACCATATAATAAATAATAAAAAATGTGAATGTGTTACATTTAATGAGTGGCAATTATTTTCTATAATGGCATTGTATGAAGCAATTTAGTTAATTTGGTATGAAAATTGATATATTATCGAATCACAAATTTAATCAAAATACATAAAATGAACAATCAAAGATGGTTTATAGAGTGTTTCTAGAACTTGTGGTTCGTAATTTCTTGTGAAATCAATTAAAAAAACTAAACTTGTGGGTGCCACTCACAAGTGAAAACTAAATATGTGGTCGGGTTTGACAATTAGTTCACTCGATAGAGATACAATAAAGAAAACATTCAACTTCATACAAATTAAACAATATAAAAATTCATAGGGTAAATGTGAATAGATAGTGTCCTTGCTACTTGCATATGTGTTTAGTGGCAATTCCATTTTTTTAAATATTCATGTCCATGCTACTTTGATTGTAGTTGTTCTTAGAAAGAAAAATTTGGTGGAAATTTTTCATACACTTTTTTGTGTTTTGAAAATGGTATTCAATGTGAATTTTCTTTTGGTGTCAGCATTGAAAATCCCTTAGAATTTTGACCCTCTGTAATCCTCACGGGGGGTTCACTCAATGAACTTGTTACATAGCACGATCGTTCACATGATATTAAAGAATATCCCTATTTTCACTAAATATTGGAAAATTCCTCCTAAAATTGTATTGTTGAACCCCCCTCCCAATATGCCTTTCCAATTAAGAAAACCCCTAGTTTAACCAGATATTGTAGGTATTCATTTTTATCAACCCAATTTTAATACCCCTTTATATTATATTATAATGTTTTAACAAACAATAGTCCTAACATATATTAGTATAAGAAAACAATATGCTAAAAAAAATAATAGGATAATTCTAATAATGATCCCACTAGGATTGCAGGGGCGACTGATCAATCTGTAGCATTGGATAGTAGAAGACCCAACAAAATAGTACTGGGTAAGGCAAAATGTGTCAAAGGAAACCCATTGAAGAGATCAACATAACAAAGAATGTAAAAGATTGGTAGTCCACTAGTTAGTGCAATGCTTAGAAAAGATGAAAATTTCAAATGTTTCACACCATAACCTACCAATCTACAAATTTTAGATTATGTAAATACAATTATAGCCATATAGAGCTCATGTTTTCTATAATCTTAATAAATTAAACTTCATAAAAATTCAAAATTGAAACCCTTTCGTGGATGGACTCCCCTACCTTCCTATCAAAACAAACATCTTAGCTCTAGTGAGCCAAGAAATATTGATCTCATTTTTCTTGGTTGTCATGGAGCAAGGTTTGATTAAATCTCAATACACACCTAATCCACAACCTAAAAAATGAATTATTTAGATCTTTTACTCGAATGCCTACAAAAATACAATACAATTGTTCAACTATAGGACTCCCAATTAGCTACATATCTTAACTTAAATATGAAAAACAATATAACATCAATTCAAACCAAGCCTAAATAATCTATTAAATGAGGATTGCTCAAGGCTAGTACTCCAAAGAGACTTCCATCGATATTATTATTGGTACATTATTATCAGATTTATGCAAAACTTAGGATCATTATAGGCAATATCAAATAAAAATGGAGACTCCATAAGTTTTATATAGGTATGAATTGAGACCATGATTTGGAGGTATGATTACATCCTATGATTTGGAGCTTATTCCTCATCCCACCCAAATAAAATAACCCCCAATATTTATATTACTACGTCAAATTAAAAACCCCCCTTGACCCCTTAATATAGAGCAATATATTTTTGATGTTTTTAAGAGTATTCAAAACCCCAATATGAATGGACGTGATATGATATTGCCCCTCTAGTGAACCCCCGTGGTAATCCTCCATTCATTCATTTATATAGTATCATTTGTTCAAAATAATTTATATAAAATACAACATATTTTCATTAGTCTAGCTATGATCTATGAACAACCATTGTGCACCACCGCTAACTCCTTGAGATTGTGTTGACTCAATTATAGCCACATATCTGCACTCAAGATTTTTGAATTTATCTTTGAGCCCCCTAAACTATGTACATTAATTCCATTGATTCCCACATCCTTGATATGAGATAGGAGAATATATTTAAATCCCAACCTCTCCACCATTTCCTCTTGGAAATTTTTTTGTTAATCCTTCTTGTGATAGACATTTGCTCAAGTATTTTTTGGTGCCTTTCCTCATGCAATGCATGCTTTCATTTAATGATTATACTATGCAAGTTTCATCATTTAACTACTTTGGTTTCTTGTGGTTTCTATTTATTCTTGTATATTTTTCTCTATGGTTTTCTATAGTAGACCAAGTTCTCTTTCTTGATCTTTGAATCTCTAGCGGTTGCACTCATTCCATGAAGTATGCACTAAGAATCCTAGAAAGATATATACCAAGCTTTGTTTAGAATCAGGAAAGTGAAGGGTTGAATTCATCATTGTTCCAATCACCCAAGTGTGAGCCCATGTGATTTTGTCTGCATCTCAAATTCACATTAATAAGCCGTATTGAACCTATATGCAAGTTGTTAGGCCACTTCTCGACAGTTTCACATTTTAATTTCGGCCCATATATCTTGGTTTCTTCCATCTCATTTTGGGGAGTATGTAAACAAATTTAAAATAATAATTTGGTGAATACCACAATTTTGAAATAATTTTTTGTTTATTTATTAAAATTTATTGTTTTTTTTCATATAGTGAGTGTTTAATTTTTTAAGATTGAAAATATTTAGAAGGAAAATATTTTATTTTCATTTATTTTTTATTTATTTTATAAAGGGTTTACTTAATTCAAACTTGTCAATAAAAGTACAACCATTTATATAATATTTCATCGTTGAAGGGTTGGCTAAATATATGCCCTTCAAATGAAAATAATACCAACCCTTCAAATTTGATCACTGACCACTACAATTAAGAAGATAAAGGATGGGAGCTAATGACACGTTCCATTGGCACTCCCATACAAGAATGGATTATGAGAAAGAGAGGCATATAGAAATGCAAAATAGAGTGTGTATGTGGCATGCCTATGGCATCAAGAAGGGAACGCATATGCATTTTTATTTATTAAAGCATTTGCTTTATCTTCCTTTGTGATAATAGAAATGACTATGATTTGAACCAATGTTCACTATTAAGTTATGATATTGGTAATGGTGTTTTTAATGGGAGATAATTGTATGGTAATTTTATATGGGTAGATTGACAAAATGTTTTAATGTTTTTTGTGAAACATGGCCATAAGGGAAAGTTAGTGAAGTTGAAATATCTTGTTATTCATTACTCCACAGTTTTGTAAATAGTGAAATGAGAGGAAATCTGCAGTAGATTTTTAAAATCAACCGTAGATTTCCTCTCATTTCACTATTTGAAATATCTTTTTAATTTGTAAAGTGTGGAAAATAATAATTAGAAAATAGTGCAATTAATGCTATACATGTTGGGAAATATGGTATATATCTTAACTTACACAATATTAATTGCATCTTGTAAGATGCTTATGGTTTGAAAGTGTTTTGATTTAACGTGATGTTAAAAAATCTACATGTTTGACATATTATTTTATGACTTATTAAAGGCACGCATACCCTTTTTTCTTGTAAGTACCCACGGGGATTTGAATGTGTGACATTCCATTTACAACTTCTCATCTCAATTAATCATTACCAATTTCTCTACCTAGAAAGCATACCTCATTGATTCTTCCAAGTTATAAAGCCTAGTTATAGGTGGGTTGTATTCCCCATGTCAATGGTAAACCCTATTATTTAGGCATGTTAGTTTTAGTGAAATGGTGCATGTAATCATGTGATGTGATTCTCTCTCATAAGCAGAGAGATTGTGATATCAAGTTGTGGAATTAACCATTGGGTAGGTACAAGGGTGGTAAGTACCCATATCCTAGGTCAGTGTTGAATCATACAAGATGATTATTCGGTTAAAGGGGAAAGATTATGTTAATATTAGTGTTTAAATGTTGGAACCAAGTTATGATTAAGGAGGACTTTATCATGTTGATGAATCATGTAGGTGAAAATTTTTACGAGCACACTGGTGGGTATAACAAATAGCAACCTGATCCATATCGTAGTTGGAATTGTTGTTGAATGCTAACATCCACTGCGACAAGTCATCGATGTCGACACAACTTCGACAAGTTCCAACTTCGATAACCTTCGCAAATCCGACAAGTTCAGTGACCTCAACAGTATCGCAAGGTTGACATATAGCCTCGACTTGCGACTGTCGAACTTCGATAGACTGTCTCTTTGTCTTCCAGTTGATTGTAAGGGTTGAACTTCTGGAACCATTCTAAATTCTCTTGTAACTGAACGTAACGGGAAGGCACCCTAGAGTATAAGTACAATCTATATAATAATGTAAAACTATTGTAATATTATCAAGTCATTATATTTACATCCAATAATAGAGAAACCAGTTCGCATTCCTGCATTTTGTCTACGTGTTTATATAAGTTTTTGTCGTAGCGTATTCCTTCTTTGATTCTTATTCTTATGCTTCCACCATAACAGATCCGACTCATTCAGTCAAACTGTTGTCCCCTCGTGCTTCCTGGCCACGAGTGGATCATTGGTAGGAGAGCAGATTCAGAGAACTATTCATTCAGAGCTTCGTCAGAGCGCATCAACTTTGTTCATGCTTAAGTTCTGCATAGACACTTCCATCGAAGTTACCTGACTTATGCCAGTTCAAACACGCTCACAGACTCAACAATCCAAGCAGACACTACCTCCAAAAATGGAAAAAGAAATAGGTGAAATACATGCAATCAACGAGACACAACAACTCATAGAGAAAGCGCTGACTCGACAACGAACTGATATGTTCACCGAGTTCAATGAAATTCTCACGCGATTTTCTTCGACATCAGGAGGATTTTCGATGAGAATTAACTACGACAAAATCATCCCCTTCAAAGTGCAAATTAATTTGGACATACCGAATCTAGAAGGAAAGATTAACGCACAATCTTTCGACATTTGGGTACAATTCGAATGTCGACAATTGGGTACAACAATTGCAATCCTTTTATTATGTGAATCAACTCTCGGAAGCCAACAAGATTACCATTGCATCGTTAAAGATGTCAACATCTTTGCACTATTGGTGGGAGAATATTTTGACAAAGATGGAGAAAAGTGGAGACCCCATCGACACATGGGATAAATTTTTCGAATACGTCCGAAAGGATTTTTACCTACCCAAATACCTTGAGCAGCAGTATAAGAAATGGCAGTAGCTAGGGAAATGGAAAGACCAGTCCGTACAGAGTTACACCGACGAGTTTTATCGACTCATGGCTAGACTTGGCGTTCAAGAAGAAGAAAAATTGCTTGTTCTGAAGTACATCAACAGAATATGCCAATACATTTAGTAGGAGATGGAGTTTCTGACTGTCACTGCGCTCACAGATGCATTCCATTATTCCATCAAACTCGAAACCAAGCAGAAGTGAAAAGCGCACTTCGCGACTAAACAAACATCAGGATGACTACCTAACAAGAAGGCACTAGCCGACTTCGACAAGTCGAAACCTTCTCAGCCATCTCCGCCAAATCCAGAGCACGAAAAAAGCCTTTTCACAAAAGGGAATGTAGCAAGCAACCCCCTATTGGTAAATGGTGCGACTACCATCACTCATCTTGGCATGATACATCTAAATGCAAATCTCATAAGACCTTTTTGGAAAAAGTGTCAACCTCCGACGCGTTCGACAAGACTGTGGTAGAATCTGACCTAGAAGAAACGACTCTTTTGACATCGACAACTCCAACAGCCTCAACTATCATCGACGAGGAGGAACGAGAGCGCCTGTTCCATACATAGATATGGGTTCAAAACAATCGATTGCATCTGATTGTGGACAATGAAATCTAGAAGAACTTTGTTTCTGAAGAACTTGAAAAGAAACTAGGTTTTTTACCCCTCTGCATCCTCAGCCTTACAACATTGGTTGGATGAAGGAAGGACAAGAGCTAAGGATCACTCAACAATGCAATCTCGCATACTTCATAAATCCTTTTGAATATGAAGTACTTTGCAATGTGGCACCTCTCTCCGTAGACGACGGCCTATTTGGGAAGCCATACCTATGGGTTCGCCATGAAAGTTACCAGTCACAACCGCAGAAGGTGATTGTCAAAATTCGCAATCAATGGTACAACATACCAGAACGACGACCTACACCAATGGTTGCAACGATATTTTCTAAACATACAAAGAAGCTCATCAATCATACTTTGAATTTCGCATTGATAATTTTATTATGATAAAGCCGTAACATTCTAGGAATACTGCAGCAACCAGTCACGTCATCGACCAGTGCAGCTCCCGACAGAAGCAGCAGATCGACAATATTCTTGATGAGTATCAGAACCTATTCCAAGTTCCAGATGGAGTAGCTCCACATTTATAGGTAAAACATTCTATCAAACTTGCTCATGGTTCTTCTTTTCCTAACGCATATGTTTACATAAGATCCATTCTCAAAAATGAAAAGATTTGCAAACAAATCCAAGATTTGATCGACAAAGGTCATATCCGACCTAGCTCCTCCCCTTGTGGAAGTCCAGTCGTCCTCGTTCCAAAGAAATATGGAACTTGGTGCATGTGTATCAACTACAGGGAACTCAACAAAATTTGGTAAATAATCACTACCCTCTGCCATGGATAGACAAGCTCATCAACTATCTGAAAGGTGCTAAATTCTTTACTAAGATCGACCTCAAGTCAGGATATCACTAGATTCCAATCGAGCCCTCAGATGTATGGAAAACTGCTTTCAATACCAAGGAAGGATTGTTTGAATGGTTAGTCATGCCTTTCGGCTTAACCAATGCACCTGTGACCTTCATGCGATACATGGACAACATTATTCGACCTTTCATTGGCAAATGGGTCATTGTCTATCTCGATGATGTATTGATTTTCAGTCGATCATGGGAAGAACATGTCAGATAGCTTCAACAAGTCCTCGACACTCTCCATCAACATAGACAAGTGCTCCTTTGCGATGAACAACATCAACTATTTTGGGTTTGTAATTGACTCTACAGGCATTCATGTCGACCAGTACAAAGTACAAATTATCAAATATTGGATCATTCCTCAAAGCATTCAAGAACTAAGAAGTTTTCTTAGTTTGGCGAGTTTCTATCGACAATTCATACTCGACTTCAGTCACATATATTGGCCCTTGAATCAGTTGACAAAAGGAAGTGGGAAAACTATCTTCAAATGGACATAGACACAACAAGAAGCTTTCGACAAGCTCAAACACAAACTCTGCACTGCACCGATACTTGTGTTACCTGATTTGCATCAGCCATTCGATATTGAGATGGATGCATCAGACTATGCCTTGGGCGCAGTGATCACTCAGTCTGGTCACCGAGTCGCTTTTCATTCTGAAAATTTTAATGACACTATTAGAATATATTCGACATATGAAAAATAACTATACGCCATTGTGCAAGCTCTTAAGCAATGGAGGCATTACATCCTTGGCAAGGAAATGGTCATCCTCACTGACCACAAGCCTCTACAGTTTGCTCCAACCCAGTATAAATTGTAGACAACTCAACAACTCAAGTGGATTAATTACCTGCAACAATTCCAGTTGGTAATTAAGTATCAGAAAGGTAAATCTAATTTCGCTTTTGATTATCTAATTCAACCACCCATTAGTCTCCTTTTTACAATGATGAGTATACAAGTATATGACACCATTACTTGGCCTCAGTTGTATTAGGAAGACATCAAATTTTCACCAGTCTATCAACAACTACAGACTGACAAGTCGTCGACCACTAGCTATTTCCTGAAAGGCACCTTGCTATACAAGCTTGGACAACTTTGAGTACCGACTGGTGAGCATCAACAACAGCTCATTTGGGACATGCACTACAGCAAGACCGCATGACACTTTGGAGTAGAAAAGACCCTTGCTATTCTCCATAAGTATTTCTTTTGGCCTACACTTAAAACTGACGTCAACAAGTCCATTCGATCATGCGTGGTTTGTGCCATTGCTAAACCACATAATCGACGAAAGGGATTATACACACCTTTGTTAGTTCCTAGTCGACCATAGGAATCTATTTCTATGGACTACTTGACGGGATATCCTACTACGAAACATCAGCATGACGCGATCTTACTAGTAGTCGACATATTTTCCAAGATTTCCATTCTCGTTCCATTGAAGAAGACGACAACATCGCAGCAAACTGCTCAACTCTTCTTTGAACATGTCTGGAAACACTTTGGTTTACAGACAACCATTATTTCCGATAGAGATGCCAGTTTCGTCAGCATCTTTTGGAAGACTCTTTGGTAGCAACTAGACACAAGACTCTCATTGTCGACAACTTTCCATCCTCAAACAGACGGACAGATAGAAGTTGTGAATCACTTGGTCATACAACTACTTCGCATGTACAACCACAAGCATCGACGAACATGGGATGACAGTCTTCCATACATACAACACAGTTACAATCATGCTTAGCACAGCTCTACAGGAAAGAGTCCATTTGAGATCTGTTATGGATTTCAACCCTCAGCTCCTATCGACTTGATCATCTCTTCGACACAGCCGAATGACATTGACCAAAACCAATGTGAAGTGGACAAAGCATTGGTGTTTCGATATCAAATCTACGACATCCAACGACAAGCACAAGAAATGTTGCATCGAGCAAACGCAAAAGCTAAGGCTCGACATGACAAGCATCATATCCCTCATTCATTCCAAATTGGGGATAAGTTCTAGTTACATCTCAATAAGGAACGCTTCACTGGCTCATACAAGAAGTTAAAACCTTTGCGATATGGTCCATACAGTATTCTTCAGTAGATTGGAGAAAACGCTTTCTAGCTCAACATTCCTTCATGCCTTGTAATACATCTGGTATTCAACGTGGATCTACTTTGACCATACCATGCACCACTATTGGAACAGAATGACCTACAAACAACAGAACCCGACGACATCCATCCAGATGTTTAGGATCCTCTTCCTTGCGACACCATTTTGGGACGACGAGTACGTCATACAAGGACAAACACAATTCCCTTGTTTTAGGTTACCAAATATGGATAGATCCCAGCACAAAGAAACTGGTACTCTGCTACTGAATTGACCGACAAGTTCCCTCACCTTCTCGAGCAAACAATGGGTACCATTTTTTCTTAAGGAAGGAGGTCTGATCCATATAGTAGTTGGCATTGTTGTCGAATTCTAACATCCATTGCGACAAGTCATCGATGTCAACACAACTTCGACAAGTTTCGACTTCGACAAGAATTCAAAAACCTTCACAACTTTGACAAGTTCAATGACCTCAACAGTATCGTGGTGTCCACATACATCCTCGACTTACAACTTGCGATTGTCGAACTTCAACAGACTGTCTCTCTATCTTCCAGTCGACTATAACGGTTCAACTTCCGAAACTGTTCTAACTTCTCTTGTAACTGAACATAACGGGAAGGAACTCAAGCATCTCAGTACATTCTATATAAGCATGTAAAACTATTGTAATATTATCAATTCATGATCTTTACATTACATCGAGTAATAGAGAAACTAGTTTGCATTCCTACATTTTGTTTGTATGTTTATATAAGTTTATGTCGTAGTGTATTCTTGCTTCGCTTCTCATTCTTATGCTTGGACTCCATAACAGAGCTGACTCATTCAGTCGAACTGTTGTCGCCCTCGTGCTTCCTGGCTGCGAGTGGATCACAACCCATGCATCAAAGTAGATGGATTTCTTCTTATATAAACATTGATAATAAGTTTTCTTCAGGTACAAAATAATATCAACAAAACTTTTGAGGATGAATCCCATGATGAAATAAGCCCAAATGATTGTTCAATGCAAACAAAAATTAAAATTTGTATCTCCATAATCATGACTAATGGTAATCCAAAACCATTTGATACATTGATTGGTTCACGGCCATCCAAAACTTGTAATGTTCCTAGGGAGGATAATATAAGATATTAGGGAGGTACCCAAGGGGATAATGAATGTAACGTGAATAGGACCTCTTGCTAGTTGGTGGTAATAAATATGTTGATTAGGTGGTTAGAATAAATAATATAATAATAAAGGTTATTTGACATAGAAATACTCATGAGAAAGTATAAATACACACAAGTATGTACCTTATTAGATTTGAAGATAGAATATAAATATTAACATGAGAAAAACATCTAGATGCACACAATAAACCACAATATAATGAACCAATAATGTAGAAAAAACCCTTGAGCTAGGGTAACACCATTAAATATTCCTTATGGAAGGAATCACTCCACAACCCATGATTGCTACAACTATTACATACAACATCTGACTTATTCAATACCATGATACTCGTGAGTATTTATATTTTCTCATGGGTAATCTGATGCAAAATACCCCTTACTATTATATTATTTCTTTTAACCTCCTAGTGGATATAATTATTACCCACTAACTACCAAGTGAGCTTATTCACATTACATTTGGTATCCCCTTGGGTACCTCCCTATGTACCCTATATTATCCTCCTTAGGTACGTCACCTTAATAGATCCAAAGATCATTATAAACATCAACTTGGAAATAACACATAGATGCACACAATAAACCACAAGATAATGAACACAATAATATAGAGAAAACCCTTAACGTAGAGTAACACCATTACATATGTATTATGGAATGAATCACTATGCAAGCAATGTTTGCTACAACTATTACACCGAACATCCAATTTATTCAATACAAATGATACTCATGTGTATTTATACTTTCTCATGGGGATTCATATGCCAACTACCCCTTAATATTGGATTATTTTTTATAACCACCTACTTCACATATTTATTACCCACCAACTACCAAGTGAGCCTATTACCATTACATTTATTACCCCCTTAGGTACCTCTCTAGGTACCCCATATTATCCTCCCTAGGTAAATAAAAAATTACTCATCATGGTTAAGAATAATTCAAAACTCATTGTATGTTGTTACGTTTTAGGGTAAACGAAAACCCATGATGATGTATTGGTTAAGGGTAAACCACAAAATCCCTAGATGATTGATTATGCATTAAGGGGGAGCAAAAAAATGGAGCATCACACTCAAAGAAAAGGATAACAATTAGGATCATGATACAACACAACCAATGAAGATGCATGAAGACAAAGACAACAAAACCAAGCAATTAAAAGAACATTGAAAACACAAACAACAAGTAATCATTAAGGATATGTGTTGGAGGATGCAACTCATACTTCTTGTAATGATTGAACATGAATACAAACAACAAGTATTCAATCAGGGGTATTGAAGGATATAGCACATAATTTTTATAATGATTGAGCCCATGACTCCTTGAACATGTGACCAAGAAATGTGATTTCTAAGAATAGGTAATAAGCACGTGGAGTGTTTATAGGTAATAAGCACGTGGAGTGATTTCTCGGGGCTAAAGCTTCGGCTTGCTGGGATTTATTTGGGGTAAATTCTGGGACGGGAGGGGAAAAGCCTGTCTTGATTGGGGATGTTCCTGTTTCCATTTCGCCCTCTCATATAGAGCCGAGGGACATTTCTTTGGCTTCAACGGATGATAAGGGGGAATTGTTAAAGTTTGAGTCGGTGAACTTAGGTGTGTCTACCACTTCTGGTTTAGATACCCTGGGGGTGACTGAAGGTGAAGACCCTGGTGGGGAAAACACATTTTTGCCACTTTCTATTTATTCTAAGAATCCTAGTTCTAACCCCCTAGTGTTACTATTCGGAAAGCCTGTAGAAAAGGGGGTGGTGGCCGGAAAAAGGTTGTTAACTCCTTACAGGGTCATATTACTGTCTTGGATCGTATTGATAAGCTGGATGAGGTTCTGGATGAATCTGAACATATGCGGGGTCTTAGAGATATATCCCCGGAGAGGTTGGTGACTTAATGTCTATTTGCTCCTTAAATATTCGGGGATTGGGGGGGGCTGTTCGAGTTAGGGCCCTCGCTGATCTATTGGCTACTGCTAGGCCTAGTATTTTACTGTTACAGGAAATGATGTGTTTGGATTTGGTTGCTATTACTAAGTTTGTTGGACTACAGGGGGGGTGGGAGGTCACTGCCTGTAGCTCAAATGGTATGTCTGGTGGTCTACTTGTGGCTTGGGACCCTAGGGCTTACTCTTTTAAGGTTTTTAAGTCTTGTTGGGGTATCTTGATGGAAGGGTTTCGAAGATCTGATGACTTTCCGCTCTCATTGTTGAATTGCTATGCTCCATATAAAAATCGGGAAATATTTTGGAATGGTTTACAAGCTACTGGTTTGCTGGAAAGAGATAATATCATTGTGGCGGGTGACCTAACTTTCACTAGGATATCTCAGGAGATTTGGGGGCCTTCTTCTAAAATGGATGCATTGGCCGAATTCTTCTCTGACTATTTGATTAATAATAATTTGGTTGATGTGTGCACAGGTGCTTACCTCCCTACCTGGTCTAACGAAAGAGGGGGACATGATTCCATTCAGAAGCGATTGGATAAGTTTCTTATTAAAAGTACTCTGCTGGGTTCATGTGTTAGGTATCGTTTATGGGTTGGAAGGTCAAAGATTTCCAATCACTGGCCCATATTTCTGCAACTGGAGGATTGTATTCAATGTCATTGTTATCCCTTTAAATTTGACAATTCTTGGAATGATAATGCTGAATTTGTTAGTTTTGTTTCTTATGTTTGGAAACATATAAATTTGGAGGAGGATTTAAATCCGGTGGATGGTTTGTGTTTTAAACTGAGGAAGCTGAAAGGGGAAGTTTCGAAATGGATTCATGATAGGGAAAAAAGGGATAAGCAGAAACTGTCAATGATTGAGGCGCAGCTACATGAATTATACTCTAACTCTTTGGAGGCACCGTTAGATGACACTAATTACAGTCTTCTGAAAAAATTGGAGGAGGAGCGTGAATGTTTGTTTTTTATGGAGGAAGGGAGTGGCGACTGAAAAGTCGCGCACTGTGGGTGAAAGATGGGGATAAGAATACTTGATTCTTCCACTCATTTGCTTCAGCTAGGAGAAACTGTAATACCATTTGGAGAATGGCGGATGAAGCGGGTAATATGTTCATAGATGCAAAGGACTTATAGGGACTGGCTAAGAATTATTTTAGCAAAATATACTCTGATGATTATGGGTGTGATTTATTGTCAAAATTGCAGGTTGCTAGATTATATCCTAGATACTTTGATGGTAGGGAAGTTGCTGATCTATGTAAGGAAGTTACTCTACAAGAGGTGGAAGAGATTTTGAAATCTTTTGCTAAGGAAAAGAGTCCAGGTCCAGATGGCTGGACGGTGGTGCTCTTTTTGAATTTTTTGACATAATGGGTGAGGAAATGTTACAAATGGTGGAGTATATATGGATACATCTCGACAGCCTTAAATGCTACATTTCTCACTCTTATTCCGAAGGTTAATGATCCAAAGGAATTTGGGGAATTCCGGCCTATTGCCTTATGTAACCTCATCTATAAGGTTGTTTCAAAGATTATTGCAAGCCGTCTGAAACTTGTTTTTTCTAAATTTATTTCTCAAGAGCAATTTGGCTTTCTGTAGGATCGCCAGATCCATGATGCTGTGGGTATAACTCAGGAACTTCTACATTCCATCAAGTGTAAGAAGATAAAGGCCATCATACTAAAAATGGATTTGGAAAAGGCTTATGACCGTGTAAGTTGGGATTTTATTAGACTAGTTATGATCCATATTGGGGTTCTGGCACTTGCTGTTAGGTGGATAATGGCATGTGTTAACACAACGAATTTAGCTGTTCTGGTAAATGGTGCCCCTTCATCTTTTTTCAGTTGCACAAGGGGGTTGCGTCAAGGATGTTCTTTGTCTCCATTGTTATTTTTATTGGTGATAGACGGACTCATTTGGATGATCAAGGGTGTTGTTCAGGAAGGAAATATTAAAGGTCTGAAAATATCACAAGAATTATCTGTGTCTCATGCTTTATTTGTTGATGATGTATTATTGGCAGGGAATGATTTGGTGGAGGAATGGAGAGTTTATCATAGGCTTATTGATCTTTTTTGTTCTGCTTCTGGTATGAAAGTTAGTCTTAAAAAATCATGCCTCTATGAGAATTTGGTTACTGTGGAAAGACTGAGACTTTTGAAATTATTGATGCCATATAAAATTTCTGCGATTGGGGATGGTTTCACTTATCTTGGCTTTCAGTTGAAGCCGAATGGGTATTTGGTTAAGGACTGGCAGTGGCTCATAAAAAAGTTTGAAGCCAGGATTACACATTGGACCTATCGTTTACTTTCTATAGGTGGGAGACTAACTTTGGTGAAGGCAGTTTTAACCGGGACTCCGGTGTATTGGATGTCTCTTCTTTCGGTGCCTTGTTCTGTTATTAATATTCTGAGAAAAAATATGTTTAATTTTTTATGGTCTGGTAGGATGAAGAAGTCTTATCTATATATGGTAGGATGGGATCGGATTTCATTACGGATTGATGCTGGAGGATGGGGGATTAAAGATCTTTCTATTTTTAGTGTTGCTCTCGGGTTGAAGAACTTTTGGAGGGCCTTATTTGGAAACACACTCTGGTCGCAGGTAATACATCAAAAGTATATTAAAATTAATATTTCTCATTGGTTGAGGAAGCCAAAGAAAGTAGTTCATGGTGTCTCTCCCATCTGGAATGGGTTCATGAAAATTTATTGTTCGTTGGCTGATGATCTCTGTTGGAAAGTAGGTAATGGTACAGAGGTGGCGGTAGGTGTTGACCCAATTTTTGGACTGTATGATTATGGGTCTTTATCCCCATAACTGTTACATTTACTGAGGAACAAAGGTATTTTTACTCTCAATACCATTGTTAAAAACGGTGACCCGGGATATTGGCTAGGAGCTTCTGACATTCAATTGCCGCATCAGGTTGCTATGGAATGGGAGCACTATATTAGAGCTCTTTCTGCTGCTGGTATCCGTTTTCTTGAGGGGGGAGATGAGATCCGATGGGATGGGAATTTGGCTACGGGTGGAATTACTGCGCGTTCTGCATATGATTATATCATCAAGCGTAGGTGTATATTCCCTTCACATTGGTGGTATAAACTGATCTGGAAATGGTATCTTTCGTTGAAGTTGCAGTGTTTTATGTGGTTTGTAATGATGAACAGACTTAAGACGTGGGACAATTTGGCTATTATGGGGTGGGTTGGGCCAAGTGTATTTGCACTCTATAGATCGGAGTCTGAGTCGGCCTCTCATCTTTTCATGGAATGTGGTTTTACGATCAGGGTTTGGGAGAAGTTCACAAATTATCTGGTTCTTTCACATAAGTGGGACGGGAGTATAGTGGAGGCTGGTATGCATGCTTGGATAAAAAATGGGAATAGTCATATTACATTGCCCATCTTTATTTGCTGGGCTATTTGAAGGGCTAGGAATAATGCTATTTTTGAGACTGACTTCCCAAGTATAGATTCTGTTTACTGTGGAGCACTCAGTCTTTATCTTAAATTTCAGAAGGAGGCTAACAAATCTATTGCGAGGAATATTGGTCGATTTCATCCGACTTTTGATGATCCTTTGCTATTTTTTGATGGGGCAGCAACTTTGGGGAAATGTGGTGTTGGTGGAGTTATCTTCCTTAACTCTGATCATTTTTATACTATTCGTATGCATATTGGTTGTGGAACTAATATGAAAGCTGAGTTATTAGCACTTTGGTGTGTTGTCAGAGTTGCTTTGTGCTTTGGTTTGATTAAGGTTAAAATTTTTGGCGATTCCAGAGTCACTATCAAGTGGGCACGGAGTGAATATGATTTGCAGGTTCTGGATCTGGTCTATTGGTGCAATCGTATTCAACAGGATTTGAGCTCCTTCATGTCTGTCACACTGGAAAATATTTATTGTGAGTTCAACTCCCATGCTGATAAGTTATCAAAGATGGAAATTGAGGGTGATGAAGGAATTTTATTCTGGGAAGATATTTGTGAAGATGAGGTTATGGATTCTGGCTCCTTATATTTTCTTCAGTAGATGATTCCAGGGCCTATGTATGACAGTTAATGATCTTTGCTTACCAGCCCTTTTTGTTATTTTGTATTATGTACTGTTAGAAAGTACCATTCTACATGGTCTTTCTGTGAGATTTTGTATAATATTTGTATGAACATCTGTACTACTTGATTCTGATTAATAGAATAGCAGTAGTATGCCTTTTTTTGCGGGAAAAAAAGATTAATTCACATTTTGATAAAGCGTAGGCTTCTTCAGGTTGGGGATAGTTGGAAATTTTTTTTTTGCCAGAAATGGTTTTCAAGAATCCCTTGTGTGTGTATAAACCTATGAATCATGTATCTCAAGAATATCCTCAATAGCATATTGGTAACGATGATCATGACTCTACCCTTTTTGTGAAACCAACATAAGTCTATAATAATTTAATGATTTAACAAAGAAGAATGTTAAGAAAAGAGAATGATACCAATGCCATTTGTCTTATAAGGAAAAAGTTAAGTGGATAATTTGAGTGTTTCATAAGGTAAGGTAGGTTAAGTCAAAGTGGATCATTCCAGCTACCTAAGTTTGACCCACCACCATCGCCATCGAAACATGATTAACTTGCATTAATCGCTACTAAATCATTCCAGCTACCTAATTTTGACCCACCACCATCGCCATGGAAAAGCATGAGTAACTTGCATTAATACCTAAGTTAAAATTCTATGCTAGTTTAAATTGCATTTGCCAATTCTATGCTAAATTAATCCCTACTAAATCATTACTAAGCTTTATGCACGCATCAAATTTATTATTAAAATATTTTAAGGTCAAAACGCATTAAAATGGAGGTGCCATATCATGTTATAGTTTTGGTTTTGTTATTCGATGGTTTTGATCCTCTTTTTCAACACCTTCATCGTGGTATTTGGTGAAGACGATCTATCCGCCTTACGGTCACATCGAATAGTCAAATTGTTTCCAGTCCGCGTGGTTTTTGGTCAAACAAGATCTAAACAATATATTTCTTGTAAGTTTCTCAAAAAGTAACATGATAAAAGGAAGGAGTCAAAACCATGACCTATTATTTAATAAAGTATCTTTCAACTAATTGAGATAAACAAAAGATAATTAAGTCAGTCTTGCAGAGCATCTCGGTCTGCTGGAAGTCCTTGGCGATGGTGCCTAGGAAGGTGTCGGAATGCATCCGGCATAGAATGTTTCATATCTTATGGCCAGGTAGCTTATCGCATACTAAATTCCATCTTTCTACTTAGCACTATATAGCACTCTCGAAGCATTCTGGCTGTTGGGGGTTGAAGAACATTTTCTAGTTCAAGGAGGCCTTGGGAGCAAAGACTCTGTGGCAGGCGCTCTTTGGTGATAGCCTGTGGAGTAGTATCATCCATAAGAAATATTTAAAGTCTACTTTGCCTTTTATTTGGATTCGGGATACTCCTAAAATTTCCTCAAACACGTCGGCGATCTGGAGAGGTATTTTCAAGAAGCTTCCTATATTGAAGGAATGACTGAGTTGGAAAATTGGATGGGGTATTTGGGCTTATATTGGTATCGACCCGATTGTGGGTTTGCAGGAGGACTTCCGTCTTTCATCACATTTGGTTAGGGATCTTCATTCCACGAATATAGATGTCCTAGCACATGTTTATCTCTCTGGACCGACGGGATCTCTTGATACCGGTTGGTTGCAATCCGAGGATTTAAGTCTTACTGGTATTGAGTCCTGTGAATGGAAAGGGTACGTTCAAAAGCTTTGTGCAACTGGTATTCGATTGACAGATGATCTAGATTGTCTTGTTTGGGACTGGGCAGATTCGAATGGAAAAATATCTGCAATGTCTGCTTATGACTTGTTGGTTTATTATCACGCGGTTAGGGAGCCTGCTTGGTGGTCGTATCTGATCATGGGGGGTTCACTAGTGAGACAATATCGTATCACGTCCATTCATATTGGGGGTTTGAATACTCTTAAAAATCTCAAAAATATGTTGCCCTATATTAAGGGTTCAAGGGGGGTTTTTAATTTGACACAATAATATAAATATTGGGGATTATTTTATTTGAGTGTGCAGAGGAATAAACTCCAAATTGTGAGATGAATTCATACCTCCAAATAATGGGCTCAATTGATACCCACCTAAAACTTAAGGACCCTCCATTTTTATTTAATATTGCTTATGATCCTAAGTTTTGCATAATTCTAATAATAGTGTAACAATCATAATATTTATGGAAGTTTCTTTGGATTATTGGCCTTGAGAAATCCTCATTTAATAGCTTATTTAGGGTTGGTTTGAATTGATGTTATATTGTTTTTCATATTTAAGTTAAGATATGTAGCTAATCGGGAGTTCCATATTTGAACAATTGTATTGTATTTTTTGTAGGAATTCAAGTAAAAGATCTAACTCTTCATTTTTTAGGTCGGGGTTTAGGTGGGTAATGAGATTCAATTAAACCTTGCTGTATGAAAAAAAAAGAAAAGTGAGATCAATCTTTCTTGGCTCGCTAGAACCAAGAAAAGTGAGATCAATCTTTCTTGGCTCGCTAGAACCAAGAAAAGTTAGATCAATGTTTCTTGACTAATTATTTATTTCAACCTTTTGTATTCTTCTTTAATATTTTCACATTTCGAGTTAAGAATAGTTGTTAGATTGAGTTATATTTGGCACATTCATAATTGTGATTTCAATTCTTATATGCAAGGCATCCATCTTAATATTGTATTGGAACCGACACGAACAAAGGTGAAAATCTAAATCCTTATTTACATACCCTATGCATTATCGTCACCATGAAATGGTATCATATAAGTTTCACCATCTGTGTATCTTTATAACTATTTCATGCTTGAAGCCTAAAAAATGGAGATTTTTCCCTCTCTTGTCAAGATCTAAAAAAAAAACTAGATATAACGTAAGAAAATGTAACTAAATGTTGTTAATTCCATTGATTGCAAGAATAAATGTAGAGGAAGTGGAGGCAATTCATTGGATCTTGTGAATGACCCAAATCCAAGCTTGCACATGATCATATGGTGTTTTTGAAAAATAACAAGAATTTTTCTATGTTCATTTGGATTCAAACATCAATGATGTTTTCTTTGATAAGAAGGTAGGGGAGTCCATCCTCAAAAGGGTTTCATTTTTTCATTTTTATGGAGTTTAATTTATTAAGCTTATAGAAAACATGAGCTCTCTATGGATATACTTGTATTTACATGATATAAAATTGGTAGATTGACAAGTTGTGGTGTGAAACATCTGCAATTCTCATCTTTTCTAAGCATTGCACTAACTATTGGACTTTCAATCTTTTACATTCTTTGTTATGTTGATCTCTTGACTAGGTTTTCTTTTATGCATTTTTACTTCCACAGTACTATTTTGTTGGGTCTTCCACTATCCTATGCTAATAATTGATCAGTTTCCCCTGCAATCCTAGTGGGATCATTATTAGCATTATACTATTATTTTATTTACCATATTGTTTTCTTATACTAAGATGTGTTAGGGATATTGTTTGCTACAACTTGATAATATGATATAAAGGAGGTGTTAAAAACAGGTTGATAAAAATGGACACCTACAATATTTGGTGAAACTAGGAGTTTTCTTAATTGGAAAGACATATTGGGATGGGGGTTCAATAATACAATTTTAGGATGCATTTTCCAATATTTAGTGAAATTAGGGATATTCTTTAATATCATGCGAACGATCGTGCTATGTAACAAGTTCACTAAGTGAACCCCCTCGTGTCTCTGATCTGGAAATGGAAAATCCCTACGAAGATCATCTGTTTTTTATGGTTGTGTATGGAAAATAAAGTTATTGCGTGGGACAATCTTCTGAAATGTCGCTTGGTTGGTCCGGGTATTTGTTGTATTTGCTCTCGTAAATCTAAATCTGTTTCTCATCTATTCGGATCGTGCTCCTTTTTTTCGAATGCTTGGAATATATGTCAAGAGTTATTACACTTCAAGTTTTGTTGGGGCCGAGGTAATTTTCAGGATTGTGTTCGGTATTGGTGGCTTATAAAGCCTCAATATCTAGAGCTGCCATTTTTCATTTTCTGGGAAGCTTGGAAACAAAGGAATTGCCTTGTGTTCAAGAATAAGAGACCAAATTGTTTTCAGGTGGCCTATAGAGTGATTGCTCATTACAGAGAACTCAGTAAAAAGAAGGTAAAGATGAAACATAGAAATCTTATTCCTCCTCTTTTTGACACTTCAATCTCTATGGGTTATTTTGATGTGGTTCAGAAAGAAGGTCTTTGTGGAGTAGGTATGGTGTTACATATCAAGATGGGGCATACCATTAAGCTTTGGTTGTGTGTTGGTTCTGGTACTAACACAAAAGCGGAATTGTTGGCCTTGTGGGGAATCTTGTGGATTTCCGAGCAATGGGGTATTCAAAGGCTTAAGGTAGCCAGGGATTCTTTGGTTGTTATCAATTGGATTGCAGGAAAATATTCTTTAAATGTTCTTCATATTAGTCATTGGATGGCTAGAATCTTGGAATTAAAGAAGTCTTTTACTCAACTCTCCTTCTGTCATGTATACCAAGAGTTTAACATGGAAGATGATCACTTACCCAAGGTGGCGGTGGGACAGATGGATGGTTCACTGCAGTTTGAAGAGTTTGTGGATGGTGTTTATATTGATGCTAGAATTCACCTTGTGTTCTAGTCGGTTTCTCCTTTTTTGTTCATTGCTTTAAGTTTGATCGATCTTAATTTTTGATTATGTATATTGTATTTTGTTCCCTTTCATGGGAGTCCTATGCCTAGGTGACCCTTCATGGTAGTCTGTATGACTGTAACTGGATGTATTATGATTTCCTAGTATGGGATATTTTATGTTGTTTTCCGGTATGTGATCCAAATGACACTTGATAGAGGTTAAGTATATGATGTAACTTTGATTCCCCAAGAATAACAAGTTATGTTTTTTTTGGCTTGAAAAAAAAGATAAAGTAAGGTTAAGAAGGAGAATTTGTGGTGGCGGTGGCAGTGGCAGTGGCAACAAAAAAAATCATTTTTTCTTGCAAAACACTTTTACACTCTTGTTAGCAAGCAACTCATAATTAAGAATGGGATATTTACAAGAACCTTCACCTTGTCAAATTGCATAGTATATAAATAAATGAAGGGATTAAGATTCTAGTTTCTCAATGTGAAAGGCTCTTATCTCAACATATTTGAATCCTTTAATCATTATTATTATAGTAAGAAAATGTTATGTTATTATCCTTGGTTGTTCCCATGAAGATGGGAAACACTTTTTGGCAAGCGCAGGGCATGAGTATCATAAAAAATGAGCTCGATCGAGCTATTGACAAGCTCTCGATCGACCTTTAAAAAGCTTGATAGAGGGATTAACCAAATGCTCGATCGAGATATTTTAAAACACTCCATCGAGAGATAATAAAACCCTTGATTGAGCTCGATATCTTGATCAAGGGTTTTATTAACCCTTGATCAAACGTTTGTGTCTAATAAAAAAATTAAAACAAAAGGCCATGGGATATTTCCCACCTATGGAATTTAGAAGCTTGATCAATCTTGAAAGCTCACTCGAGCTCTTGCAACAGTTATAAAAATTAAACAACAACGAACCATGGCTTATTTCACCATGTCTGTTGCATAGAAGATAGATGACCACAACTTATTTCACCACATCTGTTGCATAGAAGCTCGACCAAGGACTAGTAGAGAGGGGTTATGGATGTAACAACGGAGTAATTGGTGTTTATAGATGCGACTGAAATCGTGGAAAATATGGAGAATGGTCCTTTGGTTCTTAATCCTTGCGTGTTATTAAAAAGCAAGAACCAAAGGACCCTTATCCCCATTTTTCATGATTTCAGTCACATCTATAACACCAATTACTCTACGACCCATATCTACACATATAAAATCTAGAGGAAGTGGTAATCATGTTGCCTTTACCTGATTCCTCTTCAAGGTATTTACTAGTACCTAAACGTATCATTCTTCTTCTTAAACTTATGTTTACTTAATTTTTTTATCTTGTAGTTCTATGTTTGAACTATTTGATTATAAATTATTTTTGCTTCATTTTAATGTTATATATATATATATATATATATATATATAGAGAGAGAGAGAGAGAGAGAGAGAGAGAGAGAGAGAGAGAGAGAGAGAGAGAGAGAGAGAGAGTATTAAAATTTGTTTAATCTAATAAAAAAAATACTTTGGATAATTTATCTAGTTTAGTTGGAAAAATATTGGACATATCCATTCACCTTGTTTTAGAATAGAATTGGAAAATATCAAATTTAATTGATATAAATATAACAAATTTATTAATTGGAAGAGCTAGATCCCATGAATGTTATAAATATAATAAATATAAACAAATTTATTAATTTACAAGGGAACTCAAATAGTTAACTTTAAGAAGAAGAATGGGCACCCCAAATCCCTTCTAATCAAAGTTTTTGAAAGCTCGATCAAGCTATTAGCTCAATTGAGCTTCTTGCTTAACCACACATAAACTCTTGATCAAGAAATTTAAAAAATGTGCTTAAAACCTCGATCAAGGGTTGTTAAAACCTCAATTGAGCTAAAGCTTGATCGAGGGATTTAAAAACAGGCATTTAGGCCCCCTTTCTACACATTTAATTTTATTGGTGTCCTTACTAGGCCTAAACCCTGTCTTGGGATGCATCTTAGGTGGCAGACTTCATATCGATGGATTTATTAATGAATCATCTATCCAATGGCATATAATTTATAGGTTTTTGAGTTCACATGATAATTCCTTTTTTTTTTTCTTTTCAAATTTCACTTAAAAACCATGGCCACAATTTTGAATCAGTGCAAAGAGAAAACAACAATGTAAAAAGTACAAAACAAAAAAATTTAAAAAAATATATGAACCCATACCAACGTGTCATCTTCAAAAGGGTGTTTTTTTGTTTTTCGATTTTTGTAATCAACAATTTTTTTTTACGTCCACACACATGTGTATAAAAAAAATGTGCACCCCAATGCATTATATATATATATTAAAAAATTATGCATTTATTACTAAATTATTTTGTGTACACACAAGCCACTTGTTAACTTTTCCTGAAATTTACAAGAACAAACATATCATTAAATGCAATTTTGACATATCAAATAATAATATTTTTTTTTAAATATAGGTGGAAATACAACATAATTTCCTACAATTTGATTTTTTTATTGCATGTCGGAATTCACAAGGAATATGTCAGTTTTGAGAGCTTCGATTTAATAAATGAGTAAGAAATCAAATTTTCACTGTCACTTTTAACCAAAAAGTGTTACCCATCTTCATGGATTCACCATCTTCATGGATTCACCCCCTAAAAATAGTTTTTTTCTTGGACCATGGTTAGCATCCTAAAACCGAATCCTAGCATGCCAAACCTTATAATGGTGTCCATATTATACTTGTGGGCTGAGTATTCCATTTACAAGGCTTGTGTGGTGGTTTTGGACCCTATGCATGGCCCATGAACCATCAAATCATATTTTAGTCTCTAAGGAATTAGTTTTTATCCTTGGACAAAGGATAGTTCCTCAAGAACCATATAGGGTGAAAATCATAACGAATCCCATAAGACCATGTTTAAGTTGTTGAGACCCATCCCTAGTGAAAAAACTCTCTTAATGATGTATGTATCCCACTTGGGAGATAAAGTTCCCCTATAAAGGGTGTCTGTGATGGTTCAAGAGTTCCTTTTATCTTATGAGTGAGATGAAATCTTCATTGATTTTATCTAGCTCTTCTTTCCCTACTTGACAATGGTCAAGAACCCAAGATCATTCTCTACTATAAAAAATTTCCTATAGGTGCCCATATCCTAATAATAAAGAAACAATTATTTTTAGAGGGAATATGTGGTGCATTGAGGTCATGTTCATGGATTGAATGCTTAAAATATTTAAATAAGACTCATGCCCCTTTATTTTATCTCCTTTCCATGGTGAAGATCCAAAGACCCAAACTAGGTGCACAAAATCTTCTAATGGCACCCATACCCCAATCAAAGGCCAAATATCCCAACTACAGGGCCTTTGTAGTGGTTTGAGGCTTCATTCATGGATCATGAGCCTTAAAAGCTTCATTTAAGTCCTAAAGCCCTTTATTTTCTCCCATGACCATGGTCAAGGTCTCTAGACACATCCATTGTGTCTAAGACTTTCTAACAATTCCCATATCTCATTCTTAATCTAAATATTATGATACATAAATGACTATTTTTTCTGATATAACCTTTTTGGTCCTTCATCCACCATGGTCAAGGCCCCGAGACCCATGTTATGTACATAAAATATTTTAATGATGAACGTATACCACCAAGACGCTAATAATACAGGTTTATATGGCATATTTAGGCCTAATTTAAGGACCAATACCACATAATCTTCCTTTTGGGCCAAAGTTACAAAATCCATATCTTGTCTGCAAAACCTCCTAATGGTATCCATATCCCACTCAAGGACAAAGGTACTTTCTAGAGTGGTTTTGAGTACGTTTGAAATTCATGTACCATAATACCTTTAAGATTAATTTTAGTGACGAAGGACCTTATTTTCCTCCCCGAATGATGGCCAAGGCACTAAGACCATTCCTTACTACTCAAATAATCCTAATAACACCCTTATCTCACTCTTATGCAAAAGATCTATTTCAAAGGGCCCATGTTGTAGTTGAAGGCCTTTGTCATGGCCTATTAGCCCAAGAATATTCGTTTAGGATCTAATTCCCTAAATTTCTCCCCCAACGATGGTTGAGGCCTTGTGAGCCATACCTAATGCACAAAACATCATAGCGGTACCCATATCTCACTCGGAGAACAATTATTACCTATAGAGGACATGTTATGTGGTTTATGGAATTATTTTTGGCCCTTGATCCTTAAAAGATTTACTAAGGACCCAAGGGCTTGATTGTCTGCCCTTGACCATGATCAATGTTTTAAGACATCCATCCATAGTGCACAATACTTTATAAATATGGTACCCATATTCTAGTTAGAGGCCAAAGATCACCTCTAAAGTTCCTATGTTGTGGTCACAAGGGGGTTCACTATTTTACCTCTAAAGTTCCTATGTTATTCCCCATCTTGAAACATTTTTTCTCACTAATATTTCATATTTTATCTTGCAAGGTTTCTAGAGGTTATAAGTTTTTTTTTATAAATTGGAAAGTTGTTCATAGGGAATTCACTATTTTACCTCTAAAGTTCCTATGTTATTCCCCATCTTGAAATATTATTTCTTACTAAGATTTCATATTTTACCTTGCAAGGTTTCTAGAGGTTATAAGATTTTTTTTTTTTTTAAATTGGAAAGGTGTATAGGGAGGGGGTTTCAACAAAAGAATTTTTGAAGGCATTCCTTAATGTCTAATGAAATTAGTGGTATTTTTTAATATCCTGTTATCACACATGCTATGTCATGGTTCATAGAGTAAACCCCGGAAGGTTTTGTTTGGAGGTTATGCTCATGGATAATGGGCCTTAGAGATCCATTTATGGTGGAAGGCCCTTATTTACTTCTTGTGGCTCTAGTAAAGGCCTTGAGATCCATCCTACTGTAAAAAATCTCTTGATTGTTCCCATATCATTATTGTATTCCAAAGATCCGCTTTAAAGGGTGTATGTTATGTTTCATTGTCTTGACCATGGCCCATTAACTAAGAATATTATGTTAGGGCCTAATTTCCTTAATTTATACCCCAATCACGGTCCAAGAGCTATCCCTAGTCCAAAAAAATTCATATTGACACCAATATCCCACTATAAGAATAATGGATAATGAAATTGTATACTACCTTTTCCATTTAACAACCCTTAAATTGTACTTTTCTTATTTTGGTTCTACTTTCATGTTATATATCTCTATACTTTTGTAATATTGCAATAATATGTGAATATCTACAAAATCAAGTTGACTTGGTCCAAGTCAAGTATGATGATGCCCCCCCTTGCCTCTAGAATGGACCTATGTGCTCCTCTTCAATCCATTCCACTTTGATATTAATGTAACCAAAAGAAACTCGATTCAATGCTTACTGGGGTGCCCATGGCGTTAGAGGTTGGGGAATGCATGACCTGGAATATAGGGTTCTGAATGCTTTCTTGTGAAGCTATTTTCATACCTATAAAGGAGAAGGAAAAAACAAAAGTATATTGAATAGATCAATTTGAAAACCAGAGTAAGGAAATTATGTAGGTGTTTCACATTGAAATCCATGATGATTTACATGGTAGACTACCAAATAAACAATATTTTTAGTAAGTAAATAATTGAATGTTTCAATGATGGCTTTTCCAGAACTAGCACAAGCATTGTATCACATTCAATAGAGAGACAACATAAAATGGAAAAATGGAACTCACAACAAAATTGGACCTTAATATTACAAAATAAAATTGGTTGACTATAAATAAACCTAAATTTTTAGTATATGATTTTTTTAGTAATCTCATTGAATGTTTCAGTGTTGGTGTTTCTAGAACTAGCACACGCATGGTATCACATTCAATAATGAGAAAATATAAAATAATAAAATGAATCTCACACCAAACACCAAAATTAGACCTTAATATCACAAAATAAAATCGATTAAGTATAAATGAACCTAAATGTATGATAATATTTTTTTAGTAATCTCATTTATAATATAGATACTATTATAAAAATGAAATGATAGTCACTAGATTGATTAATCCACTTTCCTTCAATCCCACTTGCAATTAAGTATAAAAACGAACAACAAATGAAATTTCTACTTTATCAACATCTAGTATTAAACTAAATAACAACAATTTGCCTACATTTATTAGCTTAGGTAGATACATTAGAGAGATTTTGAGGTCAAAAAATGGCCTCCTAAGAGATTTACTACAAAAATATGAGATATATTAAAATATTAGGAATTGAGGGTTTTATGGGGTAGGTATATATGACAAGTCACCTCCCACACTATTTTCTATGCACAATATAAATAACCATGGTTGAGTTACTTTTCAAAATTCACTAGAAATAAAATTAATAAAATAAGTCTACATTGATGTGACTACGATTCATTGTAAATTCCTAAAAATTTCTTGTCCTTTAGCATTTATTTGTCTTGAACTTGCAAATGAAATGAAATAATAAAAAACATTTTTAAGAGCTATTTTTTAATTCTATGTTGACTTTTTTATATTTAGTACTTTTCTCATGAATTTAATATAATGTAATTTAATTGAGAATTTATTTACATGTAAAATGTTAATAATATTATTATAGTCCACATTGCATTATTATTATTATTATTATTATTTATTAAATCTATTATTATTCTTTATTAGTTTGACATTATGTTATTAAATAGAGTGGAGTGAATAGGGGAGAGAGTTCTATAGTTGAACGAGAACCGGTAGTGTTGATAGAATCGATGACTGTTACAACCCAAAAAGTGACCAAGAAAATGCCAACTGTCAAACACATATAATTATATAAATATATAAAAAGTTTCCTATTTAAGTTCATTAAGTGTCATTCTATACAGTAGGCCCACAACTGTCAACTATAGGACAAAAGGTTGACAACTGAGCAGTCTTGACAAAACCAAAATCAAATCCATCATGTCCCTTCCAAATCCCAACATGCACTGACACAAACATCTAATTGGACCTCATCACTCCCCAGGAAGCCCAATCTACAAGGACGGATTGCCCATCACATGGACCCCATCGAACAAGCTTTAGGGTATACCCAGACCAGCATCGAGAATCACTTAACCACCAAGGCATCCCACCTGCACATTTATCAAATGTCACCTGCATAATAAATGGAGAATGAATGTCAGCTCCAGGTGCATTGCTGTTCAACAAAGTAGCCCAATCAATGCAATTAATGCTGCCAACTCCATTAAAATCATCAAATCAACCAGAAAACCAAACAAAAGCATGTCCATAGGAATTTCGAAGAGCACATGGATCGACAAAGCCCCATTGATGGCCATTGGATCGAGGGCAACTCAATCTTGAGCCACTCATCCAACTCCAGCCAGTTGCAATCCATGCCTTCTCAAACTTGCCAATCAAATCAAACACCAAAATGCTATAAAGACACTACAACCTTCAAACAAACTTCATTTTTTCTGCAATTCGAAATTCCCAGACCTTGTTAAACTCACCTCTATTTCCAAGCATCAAATTTCAGAGTCCAGGCATTACATTCAAGCAAAACACAGTTGCAGAGTTAATTCAAGACAACATTCAGAGTTCAGGTATTGCATTCAAGATAAACTTGTCTTTCAATAATGTTTTCAAGTAGCCAGACTATATCTAGTTTTATGCAAGAACCTACATTGAACATGTAAATCACATCAAGAGATCCTTTTGAATACTCCAGATCCTAGGGTCGTTTTAACACTTTGTTTCAACACAACTATTGTAATATTCCAGATCCCTGTGAATTTACACAGCTAGTTCTCCGTAGGTGGGGGCACTGTTATGGTTTTTGGTTTTTAATGGAGCACTATCCCTAGCCCTATCCTTGCCCCTGTTTGTTCTAATTCTGTGGGTGATTGCAGTCATGGCAAGAGTCAGCACTACTCGTGCAAGGAGGTCAGGTAGGAGACTCAGCAGGGGTGCCCAGCTACGATGCACCTCGTCCGATGAGGACATAGCACATGATGCTGATAATAACAATGCACACAGAGATGATGAAGAGGCAAATGATGTAGAGCATAGTGGTGTTATTCCACCATCAACCACAGTTGAAGAGGCAAATGATGCAGATCCCGGAGGTGTTATTCCACCATCAACCACAGTTCAAGGTGCAACTTCCAGTAAGAAGATTAGTGCCATCAGAGGATGGACACAAGAAGACATGAAGGCTACCATAGATGATATAGAGTTCAATGGTTTTTCTATCAGAGCAGCTGCTAAAAAACATGGGATTCCACCAACATCAATCCATTACTGTATAAATGGCCTGACCCATACCAAGCGAAAAGGACCTCTTACAGTGTTGAGTGCAGAAGAGGAAGAAGAAGTCGTGGTTTGGTGTGAAGAGATGGCTCAACTAGGCCATGGTCTGGAGTTGGTTCAACTCAAATCCACTGTTGTACAAATCTGTCAAGGGAGGCCAAACCCCTTCAAAGATGGATTTCCAGGGAAATCATGGTGGAGAGGATTTAAACAAAGGCATCTAGAACTTGTGTTACGCACAACAGAGGGGCTTGACAGGGATAGGGCTTTCAATCTGTGCCCTACAGTTGTGACCAAGTTCTATCAGACACTCTCTGATGCATATGAGAAACACTCATATAGAGGAGACCATATATGGAACTGTGACGAGACTGGATTGCAGGCAGGGAGGAATTGTGGCATAAGGGTAATTTCCAAGAGAGGGAGCAGGAATGTGCCCAAAATTATGCCAAAAAGTAGGGAGTGGATAACTATTCTTTGTTGTGTCAACGCAGTTGGAGCATCAATTCCAGGTTTTTATCTGTTCAAGGGAAAGAATCAACTCAAAAATTACATTAAAAACTATGAACCTGGTGCATGCATGGCTGCACACACCCATGCTTGGATGACAAAAGAACTGTTCTTGAGTTGGCTTTGCCACTTTGCTTCCTCTGTCCCTGGCGGTGTTTCACCTGAAAACAGACACCTTTTGATTTTTGATGGCCATGGCAGCCACGTTGCTATACAAACCATTGAGGAGGCAAACAGGCTAGGCATTGATATGTTGACACTGCCTGCACATACCACCCACAGGCTGTAACCTCTAGATGTGAGTGTGTTTGGGCCTTTCAAGTGTTACTTCAGGTCTGAGAGAGCGTCCTGGATGGCAAAGAACCCGGGGGTAGAGGTGAAGAGGTTCGAATTAGCAGAACTTGCAAGCAAAGCTTTTGCTAGGGCACTCACAGCATCAAATATCAGGGCTGGTTTTAGGCAGACAGGAATATGGCCTTTCAATTCTGATGCTCTTCAACATGACACAGGATGTAGTCAAGCTTTTGATGTTCAGGGGAGAGAGGATGCAGATGCTGCAGATAACATCATATCACTCTCTTAAGGTCATTTCCAACCACTGGATGACGACAATGAACACGTAAGTGAAAGTCAGTATGGCACCGAACCTGTTGGGGAGAATATAGAAGCTGTTGGAAGGACAGAAACAAAATTAGATTGCCAAGGGATTGTTCATAACAACGTTGCCGATTTGAGTGTGAATGGAGGTGACCAAGCAATGGTAAACAACAGTGAGGAGTTGACATTTCCAAGCCAGCCAGAACAACCTGAGTGGTTGGCAGAGGCGATGACAAATATGAACAGACACATTGTCACCCCCACCAGCAATGAAAGCCTTAACCTGCCTTCCATGCTAGCAGTCCTTAACAATGAAGCTGTACATTATTATGTGCCACTTGGGGGTGTTGGAGATGATATTGAACAAAATGAAGATACAGTGGACCAAGAAAATGATGATGAGGCACTCCCACCAAATGAGCCACTACTTGGCCAGTTCCTTAAGTTGCCAGTGGAGAAAGTTGCAACTCAACTATCTAATCCCATTGCTGAGCATCTTAGATTAAGCAGGAGCTCACAACTACTAACATTAGAGGACTACATCACCCTACTGATTGAGGCTGAGCACAAGAAAAAGGAGATGCAGGATTTAAAAGAGAAGAAGAAGGCCCTGGCAAAGGAGAAGAAGGAAGCAAAGATTGTTGTAGCAGAAAATCAAAGGAAGGAAAGGCTTGTAAGAGTGAAACAAAGGGAGGAAAGAGAGCGACAGAAACAATTGGCAAGGGAGGAAAGGGAACAAAGAAAGGAAAATCAGAGGAATCCAAATGGTCTGGAGAGGATAGAGGTGGTTGACAACCCATTGGATCAGTTTTCAGAGAACAGAAGATTATTCCAGGACCTTATTAACATATAGATACCCCAATACCACCAGGCAGGGGGAAATACTGTGTATGCCTTCCAAACTCTAGTGAACCCAGGGCAATTAGGCTCAAGTCATAACTATGGTTACTCAATTCCTCCTTGGCTACAAGGAGCAACCTGGCCCGCACCAAATGTTTGCAGCTCAACGCAACCAGGTCATGCATTAGTATCTAACCCAACTAGTTTGGGTAATGAAGGCAGTCAACCTCCTCACACATAGGGTTTTTTTTTTGGCGAATGATAGATGTTTTGTGTTTGGCATACACATATGAAAGGAAGATTTTGTTGCTGGGGGGAATTTTGGGTGGTTCCGAAGTTTTCGTTTGACAGATGGAAGATGTGTTTTCTTTGGCATACACATGTGATAGCTAGATAAACCTAGATTTTGTTGCAGGAGGAATTTTGGTTGGTTTCCTAAGTTTTTGTTTTATTCCAATCTGACAGTGGATATATGTTAGGCATAACCACAGTAAATGTATAAAGTCCCAACCCACCATGGACCAACCATATGTATAAATCTCGAATTGCTACTATGTTGAACAAGAATATGCCCTTTATGTCAAGTATTGTTTTCTTCATGTCTCTGTCTATTTACTGGACTACATTCCTTACTAAAACTGATTGCTATATTTCTTGGTTGGCAAACTAATTTGAATGTTAAAATAAATTGGATGGTAGACTAACCTGATTGAACATTTAAATTGAATGCAAGTTTTTTCTGAATGCAATACTGACTTGAATGCAAATCGACTTGAACTGGATTGATAGTAAGCATTGCAAACAATCACCGAGCACACAGTTAAAGATTACTTAGGTTAGAGCACACAGCAAGAATGAAAGCAAGTGGTATCACTAATTCCATGTTGCATATTGCATTACTGTCGGAAGAGTAATGACAAATTTACAAATGAGAACCAAAATTCTAGAAAAATACAAAATGAGGGATAACTGTAGATGGGACAAACACATATGCATGTCCAACATTCAAATACTCCTTCATATTCTCTCATACTCTCATTATAAATCAATGCTTATTTCACATATTCATCCAATAAAGGGATATTAGAATTGTAAAAGGTTTCATGCCTCCAATTCACAGTCCAAATTATTCATCTAATTGGCATGCCCAAATCCATTTCAAGCATGCAACAATCCTATAATCAACTCCAATAAGAAATTAACAACCATTCCTTAAGAATTCAAGCAATCACTGAAAGCAATATAATCACTGAAGGGTTTAATGGAGCACTGTTATGGTGTTTTTTTATGTCAGAATTTCCCGTAACCTTCATACCATTAAACCATATCTGAATTTTCCATAACCATGAAACCTTCTCTCAATTTTAAAATATACTAAGTTATCAACCGATGAAACAATGAAACCATATCAAACCCTAATCCTATAATGAACTCCATTAACAAATTAACAACCATTCATTGCGAATTCATACAATCACTGAAACAGTCACTGATCCATAGCAAACCCTAATTAGCATGAATGGTTGTTAATTTCTTAAAACGTTTCATGCCTCCAAACCCTAATTGCAAATTCATACAATCACTGAAACAATCAATGAAACATAGCAAACCCTAATTTGTTAAAAGGTTTCATGCCTTCAATCCACAGTCCAAATTATTCATCTAATTGGCATGCCCAAATTATTCATCTCAAGCATGCATGAATCCTATAATCAACTCCAATAAGAAATTAACAACCATTCCTTCAAAATTCAAGCAATCACTGAAAGCAATATAATCACTGAAGGGTTTAATGGAGCACTGTTATGGTGTTTTTTTTATGTCAGAATTTCTCGCAACCTTCAAACCCTCATCCTATAATCAACTCCATTAACAAATTAACAACCATTCATTGCTAATTCATACAATCATTAATAATAAATTTCGACCCTAACAGTGTGCCATTAATAATCAATTTCGACCATAACAATGCTCCATTAAAAACCAAAAACCACAACAGTTCTCCACTAAAAACCAAATACAATTACAGTGCTCCATTAAAAACCAAAAACCATAACAGTGCTCCACTAAAAACCAAATACCATTACAGTGCTCCATTAAAAACCAAATACCATAACAATGCTCCATTAAAAACCAAATACCATTACAGTGCTCCATTAAAAACCAAATACCCTAACAGTGCTCCATTAAAAACCAAAAACCATTACAGTGCTCCATTAAAAACCAAATACCCTAACAGTGCTCCATTAAAAACCAAATACCCTAACAGTGCTCCATTAAAAACCAAAAACCCTAACAGTGCTCCATTAAAAACCAAAAACCCTAACAGTGCTCCATTAAAAACCATAAACCATTACAGTGCTCCATTAAAAACCAAATATCCTAACAGTGCTCCATTAAAAACCAAAAACCATTACGGTGCTCCATTAAAAACCAAATACCCTAACAGTGCTCCATTAAAAACCAAATACCCTAATAGTGCTCCATTAAAAACCAAAAACCACAACAGTGCTCCATTAAAAACCAAAAACCACAACAGTTCTCCACTAAAAACCAAATACAATTACAGTGCTCCATTAAAAACCAAATACCATAACAGTGCTCCATTAAAAACCAAATACCCTAACAGTGCTCCATTAAAAACCAAAAACCCTAACAATGCTCCATTAAAAACCAAAAACCCTAATAGTGCTCCATTAAAAACCAAAAACCACAATAGTGCTCCATTAAAAACCAAATACCCTAACAGTGCTAAAAACCAAAAACCATTACGGTGCTCCATTAAAAACCAAATACCCTAACAGTGCTAAAAACCAAAAACCATTACGGTGCTCCATTAAAAACCAAATACCCTAACAGTGCTCCATTAAAAACCAAATACCCTAACAGTGCTCCATTAAAAACCAAATACCCTAACAGTGCTCCATTAAAATCCAAAAACCCTAACAGTGTTCCATTAAGAACAAAAAACCACAACAGTGCTCCATTAAAAACCAAATACCTTAACAGTGCTCCATTAAAAACCAAATACCTTAACAGTGCTCCATTAAAAACCAAAAACCATTACAGTGCTCCATTAAAAACCAAATACCATAACAGTGCTCCATTAAAAACCAAATACCATAACAATGTTCCATTTGTAAACGAATTCAACCCTAAAAATGCTCCATTAAAAACAAAAAACCATAATAGTGCTCCATTAAAAACCAAAAAACAATAACCTACGACGTCGTTTGAACATGCCGCCACTGCGGAGCACGAACCAGGAGCGGAGCACTCATCAAAATCAATTCAACCAAGAACACAGATGCAACCGGACCCAAACAAACCGAACACAGATAGAGAAGGAAAGCAAATCACACTGAGAGAGTGGTTGTGTTGAGAAACACAATGCAAGAGAAGCCGGTAGGATTGAAATCCTACCACGTTTTCTGAACAGGTGGCCACCGCCGAGCACGAACCAGGAGCGGAGCAGGTACCAGGAGCCGAGGACGAACCAGGAGCCGAGGACGAACCAGGAGCCGAGGACGAAACAGGAGCCGAGGACGAACCAGGAACATGAACACCAGGAGCTGAGGATGAACCAGGAGCAGCCCGCAAACAAGAAGGAACAGGAGATTCCCACCGAGGAACCCATGCCACAGACCATGAACACAAGAACAACACCACACCAGTTATCCAACGCAGGGTGACGACCATTGAGGCGGGCCACTCCACCATGAGCTTCGAGCTAGTTAACTACAACAAACATCTATGCTCAAACAACAACGACCTCCACGCGAACAACAAACGTATGCGGACTAGAACACCCTGACAGAGCTTCCAAGCAGCGGCCTCATCGAACAGCAGCAAGAGATGGCATCGGAGCAGCAGCGGAGCCATGGCGGACAGGTTCTGGGGTGGCCGAACGCTCACCTTCCAGCCCCGAGCAAGAAGGAACAGGCATCGGGAGCGACTGCAGGGAAAGGGACAGTTGGCACGCTTCCCGAGGTGCCATAACGCGCATTAAAGCGCTAGCTACCCGGGACGACGTGGAGCAGCCACCTGCATACCTCCGGCCCTCGACGGGTGGCGTCCACGCGGCATCCCGGGTGGCCAAAGTGGGGCCGAACCACTTCTGGCCTCCCTCCCCTATATAATTTAAAATTAAAAACATAAAAGTGATAATATATTATTTTATAAACAAATGTAAAAGGACTTTCTTTATGAATTAAGAGTACTTCACTTGAAAATGACAATAATATTATTTTATGAGAAAGTGTGAAAAGACATTCATTATGAGTACTTTACTTGAAAATGACAATAATATTATTTTATGAAAAGACTATCATTATGAGTACTTTACTTTATGACTTAAAAGTACTTACACCACTACCTTGGTTAACTATGTGTTTTCATCCACCATAGAAAATTTGACAAATAAACATTCTTAACTCATGCAATGCCACCTCAACCACGAGGGATGATGTCATCTACTAGAATGTGATTGGTTGTTTTTTATAGTACATTTTCTTTGTTTTGAGGCCATTTTTTGACCTCAAAATTTCTCTAATGAAACACCAATAGGAGCAAAGAAATTCTATTGAGCTATAGTATTTGACTATCGGAGAGTAGAATAATTAGTCTGAATATGCTCTTGAAGGAAATCGCATTGAAATATCTTTATCTCTACCTATTTGAAAATATTTTGCTAAACAAACAAATTAGCTCAAGTAAATAAAATACAACCTGAATATGCTCTTGAAGGAAATTGCATTGAAATGTCTTGATCTCTACCTATTTGAAAATATTTTGCTAAACAAACAAATTAGCTCAAGTAAATAAAATACCAATAGAAGCAAAGAAATGGTATTTGACCATAGGACAATAGAATAATTAATCTCACTATGTTTTTGAATCTAGGTGCACTATAATGTCTTGAACTCCACCTTTTTTATAATCTATTGCTAATTATTGCTTGAATGCTTTACTATGATTTTTGCAACTAAATGTTTGGCATTTGCAAATCACCAACCTTACTTTCCTTGCTCATGTCATTGCACTTAAAATAATGATTCTTAGAACACGTAAAGTAATGTTAGGAAACACAAGTAGTTTTGCTGTGTACCATCATTCCCAAATTATTTACTACAAATATTACTCTAAATGTAATGTTTTCAAAGCATCAAGGAACTAAAGAATTATTGACAACACAAGTCTCCAAAACCCTAAGGATATTAGATACACTATTATTGTGGTAGACATCTAGTTGTCACTATAGGTCATTAAACATATCCATGTCTATAGGAATAATAGCAACAAACTAACAGTAGAATAAATATATATTTTCAATAATGCTAGACATTTAGTTGTCACTATAAGTCATTAAACATATCCATGTCTAGAGGAATACTGGAAACAAACTAACGGTAGAAGAACTATATATTTTCAATAAATATAAATCGAGTTGTTTTTAACATTAGCAAATTCACATTTCCTAGTTTACGAAAACACTACATGACGATAAAAATGAGAGAAAAAACATTTAAAACTATGCAATATCTAAATTTAAATAATATAAATCCACAAAAGAATGACTACTTTGTTAATGCAAAGTATCTATTAATGCAATAGAAAAAGAAGACAATGACATCCTCATTAGTCTAAAGAACATCATTGTTAAAAGGCTTACTAGAATTGAACACAAATATTTTGAGAATAATTTATTTTGAAAGCATCAAAGAACTATTATGGATAAATGGTTCAAAAAGCCTAAGGATTGCAACAAAATATATTATTGTAGGAAGCATCTAATATCTATAAGATATTAAGACTACCTATATCTGGACAAATCCCAATGGAAAATTTATTTAACAATGGCTAAATGTTACTTACCATAAAAAACTTACAAAGTAGCAATATAAACACAAGAAGAATGTTGGGTCTCGGTCTTAACCTAAAGGTTTTGGTTCAAACTATGGTCTTCACTAAATCTATAGTGTAATTAAATCTAATAATGGAAAAATATTGAGTTAAAATGTAAAAAGTGATTTTTTTTTTTTTATGTAAATGGAGGTAGTGGAGCATTTATTTCCCACCTCCATTGGACATGGGATAAATAGAGGGTTATGGGGAGCCATTTGACATGTTTAGTGTTGAGTTTATCTTGTAAACCTTTCTTTGAATTCTTGAGATTTACAATTACATAAGGAAAGCCAAGGAAGTGAGTTCTGCATCTCCCTTTTGGGTATTTCCTCCCTATTTATCCACTCAAAGTTGTGGAACCTCAGAGGATGATCATCCTATTCTTTTGGTGTGGTGGGCATGTTTTTTTATGACAAAGTTTAGCGTATCACAATGAAAATAGAATTGCAATAAGAGGTATTGTTGTGACTCTCTCAAGCAATCTATTTTCAAGGAAAAGTAATGCTTGGATGTGAAGTGAGATCTTTGTAGAATGATCCAACTATCTAGAAAACCAATAATAATCAATCCACAGGTTATACATCAACTAGTCCATGATTGGTCTTTGATGTGTGGCTCCTTGGAAATCGCTGAAGTTGTATTCCGGTGATGACACAATATACCTATTCCACTAAGGGTATTTACAAGAAAATGACACTCATTTTCAATGGACGAGTTAGCTTCTGGTGGTTAGAATAAGGCATTGCTATTTTTAGTTGTGGATTGTGTTGAATGGAGATATGGAGTTGTTGAAGCATGGATTTTCCTTATACCTTATTCCGAAGTTTGTGATTCTTATCTCTATGTGTATGTGCCAAATTTTGATGTGGATATTTGTAGAAGGGTTGTTGTGTGTATATAAAGAGTTATAGAATCAATGCATAAAGGGTTATGCCTTGGTAATTCGGTGGACATGAAGACATCAAATGATGTGGGATTGATGATGAGAGATTTTGCTTGCTTCTGTATGTTCTAGTTACTTGGGAAAACTAGTTTATATCTATCAACATAGATTCATATTAAACCCGGATACCTCTCACTGCTTGACAGATCCAGGTTTAAGATGGATTTATATTGGTTTTAATTTTTCATGAGGAATTTTATAATTTTTTTATTTATTTTTGGTAACTTAGTAGATATCATGATTTTTCTAATTATCACTTTTTATGTTTTGTAAATTATGATTTGACATGAAGTTTCTTAATTACATTTTATTTTTGGGAACATTATCTTACATAATGTGACATGGTAACATCTCCCCCATACTGGTTTGTAGAGCGCCTTGCATATTCTTGGTGCAATAATGTCTTAATGATCGCTGATATTTGTTTTCAGAGTGTTGCATATGCACAAATTGATGAGAGTTGCTATCTAAGAACCATTTTATTTTGGGTTTTTGAAGATTGTAGTAGTCGGTGTTGTGAAGGTATTGATTGGACAAGTAGCGATGTGGCTAGGACATGTTAAGAAAATAGTTACAGATGATTCATAGTCCTTTTTCCTTTGTCCATATGCATATTTACATTATTGCAAAATGGTTAGTTGTAGACCATGGAGAGTTGTAGAAAGTGGTTTGGAATCTTTTTAATGTTTACTCATGAACGAATCTTGTTCCCTTGCAATTGTAGAAATTCATTTAATTTTCCTTATATTTTATCTATGATGCACCTTAATCATTCATGAAAAGATACCATAATGAAATTTAACATGCTTGGAGGAGTTGTGGATCAACCTTGCATGGTAAGATCCCTGTTGTATTTTTCCATTAAGTTGATTTTGTGTGGTTCCGTCATGAAATTGGTGTAGTACACAATTATATTTTTAGAAGATGAGGACTTTATGGCGAGATGGATTTAGCGGGATGATGTAATTAGTTGTGACAGGTGTGGTAGACTAGCTTCATATTGTTTGAAGATTGCAAATATTGATAGATTTATTTTGGTTGGTATGACTATTAATATCATTGACAAGAATTTAAAAAATTAAAAATAAAATAAAATACAACCTAGATTTAAATATACTTTGGATATTAAAATAATTTAGTTCATGGGCTAAATTTGGGATCCATTAATTGTAAATTGTTGCATTGGTGTGTCCTTATGATTCTACTACCTTCCACCACATTCACACCACATAAACATCATGTTTTCAGAATACACACATCTTGGTTCAAGTCGCAACAATAAATTTAAGCCGCAATCAATGCAGTTCCCCTTCTTGCATCAAACTCTCAAACAAATGGATAGTAGTAGACGAGATTTCAACCCACGTTCAGTGTGAAGCTTTCTCTCCAGGTTGAATTCATACATTTAGCATGGAGTCGAATCATTTTCCTCATAAATCATCTTCTGGCCATCAGCTTCTATGTCTCCAGGTATTTTTCGTGGTAAATATGGTTGAATTTCATGCATTCTAGGGATTTTTAGCATTAAAGATGGTTGAATTTGAGGCATTCTAGCGTTTCTAGGGTTATTGAATAGGAAGAGATGCATATGAGAAAGAAAAAAGATTAGACATTATTCCATATATTTTTGGTTTAAATGGAAAGATTGCATGCGGCTTTTGATGTACTTGCCCTGGATACAAAACCTCTGTCTTCTGGATCTGCTAAAATTGAGAAATAAATTAAGCTAATTAACTAGTTAGGTTGATTTCCTTGTTAAGTTCTTAATTTCTCCCTTGATTCTCATTATTTTCTATTTATGAGGGGATTTGTTTTCTTTGTTAATGCTAGAGATGTTATTGGAACAACCCCTCTTCATATGTTTTCCCAAGTTGGGAAGGATGATATATGTCGTCTGTTGTTGGAAAATGGGGAATTTGTCTCAGCAACCACTTCCACATTTGGTTTGGGTTAGATTTCCAAAATTTGATGTGTCAATTCAATAATCCCAATTTTGATATAATTTAGAATTAGAGTGGGTGGGTATGATGTAGATATCAAGATCAATCTAGGTAATTGATTCATAGTTTTTGAGTAAAAAAAACACATGCTTGTGTGAGAGAGACTCGACCTCTGTTAGGGTTTCCATTTGTATTCACATCAGAATATTTGTAATGGGCTTCATATGGGATCATGACTTCTTTGAGATCTATGGATACAGAGCATTTTCCCTTATGGTAGATCAATGTGTATACGTGGGTAGAACCTAGCTCTTGTTTTTTGTGATCTATGATTGCTTTAATTTGATATGTTGCTTTGGAAATTTGTTGAATGCCAAAGCATGGAAGCACAACTCTTCATAGAGTATCCGAGGAGGATCGGTAGAAGTAATGTAACAACTTTTTATTGAGTAAGAAGTCTCTGTATCTTCTTCGGAATGATTTCTGTATCCTTTATTGCTCTTTACAGGAGACTACAATGCCCAGAAAGAAATGTCAAGTTTGAATTTAATGGTTGGACAACAGTTATTTATAAAGCTATGGTTCCATCCTCAAGAATATTTTTCATATCAGATTGATTGATTAATAGATTCAAGCTTTCAGTTGAACCTAGCAAGAGGAAATGTTCTTCGATCCCATATTCAAATAGAGATGTGGTGTATGTAAACAAGGATGCTTATGCAGACCTATAAAAAAATATGGAATTAGCCGAGCACTTTCGTTCTCCCATCTTGTTTTATCTCCCATGGCAGACAGAGAATGAATGACGTCGAACGTGTTTGCAAAAATATGAGACATATCTCTTTTTACCCCTAACATTGATTGAATGACAGTTCCGACAAGGTGCTGAAACGATCATGTGGACATCTGGTGCCCATACCTGTTGGGGCCTTTCATATTAAAAAAATAATCGCAGCCTGAAATACTGCTTGGAGCAACATATTTATTAGTTTTGTTTGGAAAAAACCCAAGAAACTGGCATTTCAATTGATGAACCAGAAGTGGGGCTCAAAGATGAAGCAATAGACTTCCCAATCAATATCCAAGGTATGATAGTTGTCCTTTCCTTTCACAAAATAAAAAAGGGATGACTACATTCTAGAATCTGAATTGTAGAAAAGATAGAGTCCCATTACTTTTAGTTCTCAAGCAATGATAATAAAACTATATGTAGCTGGTAAAGAATTCTCTTGTCTAATGTAGCATACAACTACAAAATAAGCTAGAACGGACCCCTCTTAGTTTGAATGAACTCTTCAAGATAGAACGAGCTATTGCTTATTCTGAAGCTCATAAAGAAAAAATATTACCCCTCTCAGTTTGAATGAACTCTTCCAGATAGAACAAGCCATTTCTTATTCTGAAGCTCATAAAGACAAAATATTAGCTCATATTTCTGATAAGACCATTCAACATTTCAGATTATACTTTAAGCTTGTCAAGTTCATTATTAGATATAATCTTAAAGTTATGCTAGGAATGTTGAAAAATGAGAAGCTACTCATAGAGAATAGCTCTCAAATTTTGAAATGGGTTGTGTGGTTAGAAATAAATTGATTTTGAGGTCCAGTATAAGCCTGGTTATTAAAAATATTGATGTTTCCTTTCAAAACAAATATTTTTCCCATATAGTTACAACAAGTGCATTCTAATATAATACCTTAGTCACCTTTTTGGTTTGCATAGAGGCTTCTATCTATGCTAATAGTCGTAGATTGTTATGGCTATTGTAGGATTTAATGCTCAGCCAATTGATTGCTTTGTTTGAAATTGGATTTATCTTCTTGTTTACAACTTAGTGGTATTCATTTCTTGGCTTTTGCATTAAACTTTATAGCGATGGTTTCTGATACTGAAAGGCATCATACTTCACAAATTACAAGGTTTGACACAAAACTTATTCATTCTACATACCCATCCCAAATCCATTTTAGGGACAAATTTATTTAGGGTATGTTTCCCAATTGATTGTTGTCTGTACCTAGAGTTGATACAATTCCAAGCCATTCCAAGAAAAGAATTTAGTGATTCCCATGAAAATTCCTTAACAAAAATTAATTGTAAAATGCAATCAAGTGAGCTTGACAATATAATGCTAGGCACATTTTGAAATAAGATGTGTAGTCATCCAATATTACTTGTATGTTCAATCTTTAAAGTTAGTATTTGATCATGTATGTGATTTATCTATTGGTTTGAGATGAAAGGGTGCTTGAATGGTATATATCCATTTCCTTGTGTTTACCAATATATGTTTCCTATTTACTTGCGCAAATAATTTATTTTTCATTGCAACAGTTTTTGTCTCCTATAAAAGTTGGGCCTTCCATTCCACGTTCATTTTTCCATTCCATGTACTTGTTTTCACTACAACTAAACGATGCACAAACTTGATCATATTTTCTAATATTAAACTGTAGTGGTGCACTTAACAAAGTAGCTTCTATTTTGAAACTCTTGCCTGTATGTACCAAATATGTTTATGGTAGAACTCTTAAGCATATTATTGCTTAGAATATTTTAAAGAGCTTGACAGCCTCCTTTTCCAGATCGTTAAAGCACTGCATGGATTTTTGACATTTGTAAGAGCTGGATGATGATGACCTTGTAATCCTCACATTAGTGAATTTATATATAAAGGTGTTGAGATAGGATGTTACGCTATATTATAAAAAATAAGTGGCATTATAACTTTTTCTGGAAATATTTATTTTTCAATTAATTTTTTTTTAACAAAACTGTTGCAAAACAGATAAAATGTCAATTCACAAGTACTTACCAAGAATTTTTTTTATGGTGTAAGGACCTTATTTTCCTCACATTGCTCCAGTAAAGGCCACAAGATCCATCCTACTACACAAAAACTCTTTATTGTGCCCATACCCCCAAAGACCCATTTTAAAGGGTGTATGTTATGGTTCATGGCCTTGACCATGGTCACTTAACTCAAGAATATTAACCAAATTATGGATCAAAATCCTACCCAGATAATGATTTGGAGGTGTTGGTGGTGGATTTGATGCGCGCGAATGGTCGAATGGCATTTTTGGATAGTTTGACATCGACAGAGTCAGGTAGAATGGAATAGAAATGGGCCTCGGCCCAATTTTAATATACAAAGTAGAGCGCGCGCTATTAACGCACACACATTAAAAGCGTGTGCACATTGATAATGTGCGTGCGCTTCTAAGGCCTATGTGGATGCTTAACTCGTGGTTCAGGATTTACCAAACCGCAACGTGCACACGGTCTTGAGGGCGTGTGTGCACTTTGTTTTTTTAGCACTCGTGCCCTCCTATTGCAACACTTTTTGGTATGATCTTCATGTAGGCACCATTGGGTAACACATCAAATTAATTAACATAAATATCTTATTACTTTTATGATAGAAAATTAACATAAATATCTTATTACTTTTATTACCTTATTTTAGATAAATACAATATTTTTTGTTTGTTTGCTTGAATCTCCCTGACTTACGGGAGTGGCGTGTGGTCTGAGAAACCATGACCCAGGGGCATATAAGCTGTCAAAATCACCAGGGATCGCACTCGGCCTAAACCACACCAGCCTCAACTTGATTGGGTTTTTGGGTGTTGCCTCCCAACTAAGTCACCCCTAAGGGGAATTGAACCCGAGGCGCTTTGCTGACAAGACCCACACCTTAACCAAGTGAGCTAGCGTGAATTGACGATAAACATACTATTTAATTAATATTGTAATATAATATTAATAATAGCATTAACTATAATATTATAATATTATATTATAGTTAAATGCTATTATTTTAAATTAAACATTATTATTTTAATATATATTAATAACGAAGTATTATTCCATTTAAATTTTATTGTTAAATAACTAAGTATTTTATTTTAATAATATATCATTATTTATTTAATTAATTAAAAAACAAATAATTATTAATATATTATTAATTATTTATTTAATTAATATTATTATTAAGTAAATAACAATTTATTTTTTTTGTCCGATTGTTGTTGGTAGCAATGAACCAACCATTGGTTAAGAGCCAAAACCTAGGGGCATCTAAGCCATCAAAGTCACCCGTGGACAGGGTTGTTGAAATTTGACGTCCTACCTTATAAGTTAATAAATTTTTATATGACATTTTAATTTTAACATTGTCTTTGATTTGGCGTTTAAATTTTAATTTTACCAATCATAATCATAGTTGATTTTTGTTTTTGAAATTTAACATTTATAATAACTATAAAACATTCAATCCTCATATCTTGCCTCATAATAAAAAAATATAATTAAAAAAACATAATAAACATAATGATTAAACCTAGCATGCACATAATGACAAAGAAGGTTTATCGGAAAAACTTTAAATATGCTTCTCCAAAAGAAATAAAATGGGCATTTATCATTGGCCACCAAATACCATGGGCCCTAAAAACCATGACCGAGTCAAGTTTACCTAACAAGGGGAGACAACGAGACCATGACAAAAATCAAAATTTCCATATTAGAAATAAAAATACAAAGAAAAATTATTATATGCATTTAATTACTAATAACTAATTATATATATGGGCTTGGGATATAGATATTAATGACATGTAAGAATAAAAATGCACTTCAAAATGGCGGGTGAAATTAAAATTCACACTTCATTAATGACGATTAATTTTATGAAGTGGCTGGAATTTTGGGTGTCTCCTCTCAATATTATTAACTAAATAACAATGTTACTAATTAAATTATTTTATAATTATTTTGTTAATTAATTATTATAAAATAATAGTATTGTTTAATTAATAGTTCAACAATATTATTAAGCAAACAATTAAAATATGTATTTCATTAAAATCATTAAACAATAATATTATTTATTTAAATTTAATTAAATAATAAATAATTAATAAATATTATTATTGACTAAATAACAATAATAACAATTAAATTATTTTATAATTATTTTGTTTAAATAATTTTTATAAAATGATAATATTGTTTAATTAACAATATTGTTTAATTAAACAATATTATTAATTAAAATTTTAAAATATCTGTTGTTCAGGATTTAAACCTTATAGTGAGGAGAGACAGTACCAACTTAAGTGGGGTTGACAAGTAAATACATTTATCATACTGCAACTAGTTCTTACAAATGAAGGGGATCGGGATATCGAAAGAAGTACCTTTGATCGACGGCTGGTCCTAGCTTTCACTTGATCTCCCACTTGATCTCCCTCTTTGATGAACTTGCAATACAAAAGAGACCTTTCTCGGCGTATCTTGACTATATAAATATTGAAAGCAAACAACCATCAACAATAATCAAATACTAATCCAAATGAACATGCAATCTCATAGACATTCGATTTGGGACAGGAAGGGTATTTCCACCTTTTTATTGTCAAAGAAACATGAATCAGTACAATATACCTGATGTTTCGAGATGTTTCTGCAACCGAGTCCTGGGCTTTTGCTCTTCACAATGACTTGGGAATTCCTCCAGCGTAACAGCACTTCAATGCCTTTATTCTAGGTCCCTCTCTCATGGAGCCTCCTTGTATTTATGGGACAAGGTAGGCAGTTGGAATCGAGAGGTGGTTGAATTGGGAGGTTGGGGAAGTTGGAGAACCAACTTCAACTAATCCCAATTCGTAATCTTAATATATTTTTTAATTTCATCTTAAGATGTGTGCGAGTTTCTCAAGGCATAGTAGCGCACAGTATGCAACTTTATTGTTTTACAACATGCGTTTGCAACTTTTCCAAGGTGTGCATTGGTTTCCCTTGAGTAAATTAGGGCATTTTCCATGCTGTGCACTGGTTTACTACCCAGAGAGTAGCGCACATGTCAAAACATAAAGAGAAACATGGAATTTCTCAGCTGAAGAGGGTAGTTCTAGTCCATACATCATCTAGGTCAACCTAGCTCTTCAATCCATGTTGTCCTTTTGTGTGATCGACAGAGCAATGTGATCACGGACGGAGAAGTGCAGATTTGACCTATAACAGATGCTCCCTAATGTGTGAGGTCAGAGGGAAACACTAACCGAAATACATTATAATTCCAAGTCAGAGGAGGAGCAAGAAACCACAAAACCAAGTCACAAAAACACCTGAAACAACAATCAAGTTTAGCAAGAAATTACAATCTTGATATCATATAGATGTGTAGCATGATCTCCGATACATAACTAGGATATGTATATATAGAGCATGGTCACTGAAATACAAGCGTGGATCCATGTCAAAAAGAGAGATCATAGCCATAACAACAAGTTGGATCTATGTCTCATGAAGAGCCAAAATAAGTGAGGCTCAGTCTTGCGCAGCTTGGGTGATAACATAAATATGGTGATGCTATCATAGTCCCAAGGTCTTCATCCAAACAACCCAAGGTACAAACCTTAACCATGAGAATAAATGAGCTGAGGTCAAGCATGGGGGGTATCGTTTGATTACCGTTCATTGATGTATACCGTTAACAAACGCGAGGACTTCCATCGATAATGATAATGGGGTCCAAGGTACCTAGTACGATCCAACAAGTGTGAATAAATGGACTTGAAGTCGAACACTTGAGGAACCTGTCGAATAAGAGACATTGATGTATTCTCGTTATTCAACAGCAAGGGAAAATTCCACTAATGATTGCAATCCCCAAGGTACTAACCGAAACTCTAAACTTCGTTCCCAGAGCATAATGAGATGAAGTCAATAGGAAGAAGTTCACTGGAAGGGAGGCCTTAATGCATCGTCCATCATCCAACATGAGGAACAATCATAGGTATGAGCTGATGTGGAGTAGGACAAGTAACAAGATGAAACAAACTGACACCAGGATGGCCGACACATGAAGTCAAGGTAAACTGCAGAATGGCCGACACAGGATGTATCCTTGAACAGTGAGCACGGCACACTGTGACTTAGGAATTTTTCAACATGAAGGGGAAATGATATAAGCCTGCAATGTAGGAGACATTGACATGCCCTCCATATGGTTGGAAGAATAACCAACAGGGGGAGTAAAAACTCGGAGGTTAGGTTAACCCTAAGGTCAAAAAATGAAAACCCAACTGACATGAAAGACTCAAGTAGGTGTTGTGTTCAAGAACATGATTGACTTAACTGCCTTTGAAACCGAAAAAGAAGTGATATACCCTTCTTATCCCTTATTCTTTTTGGTAAAAGAATGTCCTTCTTGTTGGTTTAATGAGTCCAAGAAAGATAGAAAACTCAATAAGTCCAACCATGTAAAAGTTTAACGATCCCATAGGAGGAAGACTCAAGACCTTCTTATTTTTTACAAAGTTCGAAGAAGAGATAGACGAATACTCTATAATACTGATATCTAGATTTTAATATTGAGCTGAGATATGTTCTTGCTCACCGGTGTTTTCAATTTTAAGGAGTCTGAAAAACTTAAACAATAACTCCATACACCTACCCATGGATTTTAATATCGAGCCCAGGTTGGTATATGCTCGCCGGTGTTTTCCTGTTTATAGAGTCTGAAAAGCTTAAACAATCCTCTATATACCCTCTCGTGGATTTCACATCGAGCCCGAGTAGGTGAGTGCTCACTTGGTGTTTTTATGTTTCGAGAGCCTGAAAACCCTAAAGAAGGATCCAAAAGTCTTTTTTCATACAGTTAGTCTCCTCCCCCCAAAAAGTGTAAAATGATGAGATAAGAACTCTTCTAGCCACGTATGACTAGAGTATACCTTTTTCGTAAATGATCCACATATGTCCGGAAAAGGGGTAAACTTATACCTAAGTGGATGTCGCTTCAAATCCTTTAACGAGTCTGAAATGACAACTATACTTGGCAATCCTGTCATATTTAAAGAGTCTAACTAGAGTGTGAAAGAACTCTATAAAGATCCTTTTCATAAAGTTTTAACGAGCCCGAAAAAGTAAACTCGTGACCTCCTTACTGTTTTTAACGAGCTCGAAGTGAAGGTTGAAGAATGCTTGTAGCCTCCATATTGTTTTTAACGAGCTCGAAGTGAAGGTAGAAGGATGCTTGTTACCCCCTTACTATTTTAAACGAGCTCAAAGTGAAGGTAGAAGAATGCTCATCGGTGGATAAATGTCCAAATGAATGGCAGACTGCATTATAGACTCTAGGAAAACTTCATCAGATGGAAGTATATCATTCCAAATAGAATGCATGTATAACATTTAGATGGAGTCATCACCTGGTCAATTGTCGGGACCCAGTCCTGAGAAGTTAAGCATGGATTTAGAGGCTTCTTCTCAGTAGAAATTGGACTCAAGGAACAATATACCACATAATTTGATTGTGACATGGTAGTTCCTACTAACGGGTGACATACTTGGTCTATAGTTGGGTAATAAGAGGGATAAACAAATCTAAGCTGATCGATAGTGACAATGCTTTTGTTGTGAGGAAAATGCATCACGCGAAAGAGCGTAGACACCACAACCTACATAGCATATACGTAATCACGCCCTAGGATCATATCAAAATCCATAGGGTCCTTTAAAACCATAAAATCAACTAAGACTGTTTTTCCACCCAAAGTAATGGGTATTTGAGGGAGGAATCCCAACAGTTCACTAGGTATTTTATCGAAAGTCAACGGCCAACTAACAGCTGGAATAAGGTTAGGAAAACCTAAATCTTTCCAAGTATAATGGGATAAGATACTAATAGAGGCTCCTTCATCTACAATACATCGATGAACCGCATGGTTGTCGATATCAACCTTTATTTGAAAAGGTGTAGCAGAAGGAAGGCGAGGCCCAGTTAGGCTATGCCAATCAAAGGAAATGATCCTAGAGCTTGATAGGGGTTCACTCAGCACAGATGAAGTGCCCCCCATTGTTGGGTCTAGGAAATGCCCCTTTTTGGCCATCCTTATTACATCATTTTGCCCTAATTTTATCCTATTTTCATAAGCTATATCCATGCCTTTCTCCAGATCGACCAATAATCTTGACAGGTATAATTTGTTATTTCTTTATTTATTTTATGCCTAAGATTGTTAAGGATTGAGATCCTAGTCCTTGGTTTATGCTGATCTATGTAATTTCATTTAGTCAAGGTCCAAAGCATGGGTGTATCAGCCAAGTGGCACCATCTGTTACTCTTCAAAGCACCAACTCCTCATAAATCCAAGGGACAGCGCATTCATCCACAAGTATCTGTAACAGGCTTCCACTGAAACAGAACCCAGCTGCAACAGATAGATCGCATTTTAGCTTGCCAAATCTGTTGATCCATTGATTACTGGAGTAGCAACTCCTTCATGAGTAACAACTTCATTTAATACGGCTGTAACAGTTAGCTGTAACTCCGCAGCATGAAGATCATAGATATTCATTGCTACAAGATTTTAGTGGATCGTGATCTGCACTTTCAATGTATAAATATGTAAAGGCTCTCGTAGCCTGGGGTTGGACAATTACCATTTTACATAAGCTGTAACAGAGCACTGATACTGTCAATTTCCATCATTAATATGAGAGCAGAGTTCTTCATTTCTATGTCTTAATTTGTTGTGATTCTCGGCGTCTCTGTTACAAGGCCAAGGCCCGCCTTCTCACAGAGATAACCGGTTTAAGTAGGTAGGGTAATTTAGCTTTCTTTCTGTTGTGTGGTGTGGAATTATTGCAGATGTTATTGATAGTTGCAACAGAGAATTAGCTTTCCTTTTGGCAGTTCATAATTGCATCTTGAATAGTTGTAGTAGATTGGTGTGACAGTCAACTGTGTAGGATAATTCAGTTAATGCATGTGTGTTTGAATCAACTGTAACAGCCAAGCTCAATTCCAATATCTTTCAGTTGTTTATGCTTTCTAGGATTTCCAGTAATTATCAGTTAGAGTCCAAGCTTAGATTCTGGTTACCGTTGTATCTTTAATTGATTTAAAGTAGGTAGATTATGATTGAGTAACAGTAGCTGTTGGATGGATCGTTTTGGTAAAGATCAATTATTGGTAGTTTGATAATTATAGGATTTAACTTCTTGCAAAAGCAATCTGGTTTATTTCTATTCTTAATTTTATAACTATTGGGTGATTTCTGTAGGAAGGTAGTTTCAATCAAATCCTTAGATGTGTAAATTAGCTGGATAGATTGGTAGGATCATTATCTACATTTAGTAAATCAACTACTTGACATGTTTATGTACAAATTATGCTTATTACCATTGAAACAAAATACCTCCCTGGGTTTGACAATTTATATTGACCATCCTGTGTGTTAGCTTTAATTAACTGACATATAGGGTGACCAACATTTTGGTGTCATTACCGGGGATGGTAATAGATATACAGAGTTAGTAGTTGGTTTCATTTGATTTGATTTTATTTCAATTATTTACAGCATGCATGAATACAAGAAAAACAAATTGGCGACCCCCTTTGAATACTAACATTGCAGGTGGAAGAGGTTAAGGTCGTAATGCAGGTCAGGGAAGAAACACATACATTGATGAGATAATTGCTAGATTTGATTCTTCCACTAGACCACTAAGGATCTCTACAGGAAGGGGAAATTATGTTCCTCCCAATCTTGCACATTCAGCATCCACAGTGGAGAATACAACGGGACCTTCAACTCCTGTTGCATAAAGTAAACCCCCTGAAGATAAGGGAAGCGATGTAGGTGCACTAGATAGAGAGGAGATCTATAATATCGATGGAACTAGAGTTACTAAAGAGGTGTGGTTGGAGACTTTCCGAATAGCAGAGGAAGAGAGAAGGCGAGAAGAAGAGAGGAGAAGAGAGGAAGAAGCTAAAGCAGAGGAAGAACGCATAAAGGAAACTGTTGAATTTTGGACTAGAACCATGGCTGGTAGAGAATAGGAGGGCGAGAACGAACATGGGAATAACCGGGAAGAAGAAGGAGAAAATAATCAGCCCAGTAATACTGTGGCTAGATTAGAATTCCCTATCCTCTAGATACCTAGAGCAACTTCTATGAAAAACATCTCACCATCAGTTGTCCCGAATTTTCATGGTAAGTCCTCTGACGATCCTAATGAGTTTCTTTTTGAGTTTGATATCCTCCGTCGCAGCTATGATTACACCTCTAGTGCTCAAAAGCTTAAGTTATTCCCAGCCACCTTGAAAGGAAATGCTCTGTGCTAGTTCATGAGTCTGGGTCGTGAGACCATTACTACTTGGGACCAAATGAAAAACACCTTCCTTTCTAAGTATCAAGAATATTGCAGAACTAGGGATAGAAAGGAGGAGTTGTTTAAAATGGTTCAGAAGGATGAAGAAAGTTTGGAAGACTTTGTGGAAAGATTGTTGTACAATTTACAAAGATTTGGTCATGCTGAGATTGGCAAGGATGTGCTCAAGATCATCTTACTAAGAGGAATTAGAGAAGACTGACTTGATATGTTAAATCTGCTTGGAAAAGGGGATATCTCGAAGGAACCTTTCGAAAAGATTATTGAATTATGTCAAAGGTACTTTAGGGGATCCTCTATAACTAGCAAACAAGACAAAGACCGAGACCAGGATGTCTTCACTAGGACTCAGAAGTTAGCTAGTGGAGGGGCCACTCGAGCAGAAATAGGCAACTTACTGGAGAATTTTAAAACAAACATGATGAGCTCCATTTCCTCATAGTTAGATGCCATGAGAGAAAAGCAGAAGCAAGTGGTAGAATATCTTACACTCGGTGTATTCTGTCCTAGATGTAGGAAAAAGCACCCACTGAAGGAATTCCCGTTGGACAAAGCAGAGGTATGTAGGATATGTGAAATCGAGCATGATGCTAAGGAATGTCCTTCCTTACCTAAGGTCAAAGAAGTCCTGCAGGAATCTATTCTTGATGTGGATCCAGCATACTTCATGGCACAGAAGAAACCATGGCAGCCTTGAAACCAAGGTAAGAATCCAGACCCAACATTTTTTCTGAATAACATGAATGGAATGAACAATATGCATAATATGAATACACAATTCCCTTCACATTATTCTAACAATGAGTGGCATCCATCTCAGAACCCAATGAAAAATCCTAATTCATGGACACCATGGTCACAGCAGTCAAACCATCCTCCTTGGAATTCTAACTGGAGAAATTCTTACCAAGGAAATAACTTTTCCCATCACCAGAATCAGTATCAACAGTACCCTCCTCAACAGTATCAGCATCAGCAGTATCAGCACCAAGAGTATTAGCAACCACAGCTCCCTTTCCAAAACAATGCCACACCTATGAATGCACCACTTCAACCACAGCTACCTGCACAACCTAACCCGAACCCAAACAATAAAGCAGTCCATCAATTTGAGACTGCCAACATGCCTGCATATCCCATCACTCAGATTCCCTACAATGATATACAATTACAATTAGGGAGGGTGGTGGAACCTATTATCACTGAAGATGTTTCATCCCCAGTGATTGAAACTGGAGTAAATCAGCACTATGAGAACATGGTTAATTCAGCAAGCCCCATTATTGAGGATGTTGATACTCCTACTAAAAAAGTAGCTGAAACTCAGAAAGTAACACACGATGTGTCACAGCCTACACAGTTGAATAGAGAACCACCATACCCTGAATGATTGGCCCTGCAGAAAACAGTGGAACAACCCCGATTTGATCTCGTGGGAGAGTTGAAAAATTTGTATGTTAAAATTCCACTGTTACAGGCCCTCCATGATGTGCCCATTTATGCCAAGACTGTTAAAGATTTATGTGTCAAGAAACCAGGAAGAAGCCCCAGGACCCCCCCACTGTCCACGTGCTGGGAAAGCCTTCAGAATTAATAATGGGGAATGCCCCTGTGGCAAAATATGATGACCCTGGGAACCTGACTATTACAATTCACATAGGGAACACACAAATTCCAAATGTCTTGGTGGATTTAGGCACAACGTTATGACCATAGAAACTGTGAAGAAATTGGGACTCACTAATCCTCGGCCAATGCCTACTCTTTTGGAACTTGCTGATAGATCAACGCTCAAGCTTGAAGGGATCCTAGATGACCTCATGATCTCAGTCGACTCGTGGGAATACCCTGCGAGTTTCTTGGTGTTACAGCCGAAATCCCAGTTGGGGGGACACCCACTGATCCTGGGAAGACCGTGGTTGGCACAGCAGATGCCTATATCAGCTGTCGGTTAGGATCTATGACCATTTCAGATGGAACTGAGATCAAGAGCCTATCCTTGTACCCTCCATCTCGACCAAGCACAGAAGCTGAGACTCCAATATGGGCAAATTTGGAGGAGGAAGAGGGTGTGCAGCCATTACTAACCATAGGGAGAGCCTTAACATTTAAAGATGAAACAGAGGATGATGCCATTAATAGTTTCATCAGAGAGCCCACGTCAGTCAATAAAAATGTCTATCAGATCTTGGACAGTACTCTAGCTGCAACAAAACAAGAAAATCTTACAGAAGAAACTCTAATCCGTGATGACAGTATAATTCCAGTACTTAAGAATTCAAAGAGTGTTCTAGTAGAAATTGAGCCAGGAAAAACATTGAATATCAATCATAATCTGGCACCTAGCGAGCTGGAATAGCTAGTCACTTTGCTGAAACAACATATGGGAGCTTTCGCTTGGGAGTACACAGATATGAAAGGAATTCCTTCTCATCTGTGCACCCATCACATTTATATTAAGAGCGACTCTAGGCTTGTATGTCAACCACAACAAAGGATGAACCCGAACCTAAGAGACATAGTGAAAGAAGAAATCCAAAAACTTTTGGAAGCTGGAATCATATACCCAATTTCAGACAGTGAGTGGGTTTCTCCACTCGTGATTGTGCCAAAGAAGAATGGGAAATGGAGGGTCTACGAGGATTACAGAGAATTGAACAAAGCAACGCAGAAGGACCATTTCCCCTTACCTTTCATCGATTAGGTCCTTGATACTTTGTCTGGGAAAAAGTATTTCTCCTTTCTAGATGGCTTTAGTGGCTATAACCAGATCCAGATTGATCCAGAAGATCAGGACAAAACCACTTTCACCTGCCCCTGGGGAACTTTTGCCTACCGAGTACTTCCTTTTGGGTTGTGCAACGAACCAGCTACATTTCAGAGAGCAGTGATTGGAATATTTTCAGAAATGGTGAATGATTGCATGGAAAGTTTTATGGATGACTTTACTCCATATGGTGATAGTTATGAAGAAGCACTGAAAAATTTAGAAAAGGTCTTGAAACGCTGTGAACAAAGTCAGCTCTCTTTAAGCACTGAAAAGTGCCACATGATGATGAGTGAAGGCATAGTGCTAGGGCACTTCATCTCTTCTGATGGTATCCAGGTAGATCCATCCAAAATCAAGGTAATTGAAAATATACCAACTCTTGGAACACAGAAGGATGTACGTAGCTTCTTGGGGCATGCTGGCTATTACAGAAGGTTCACAGAAAATTTTCCAAACTAGCTTCTCCTTTGTTCACTCTATTGATGAAGGATGCATAGTTTGTCTGGAATGATGCATGCCAAACAACGTTTACTGAGCTAAATAGAAGGTTGTCTACAACACCCATCTTATGAGGGCCCAATTGGGCTCTACCTTTTCACATTTCTTCAGATGCTTCAGATGCTGCCATTGGATCAGTTTTCGGATAGCATGAAGGTAATGCTCCTTATTCCATTTACTACATTAGTAAAAATTTGTCTCCTATTGAACTAAATTATACTGTCACAGAAAAAGAATTTCTTGCCATTGTTTATGCCATCAACAAATTTAGACATTATATTACTGGATATTCTACTTTTTTGCACACTGATAATTCTGCTATCAAGTATTTAATGAATAAACCGATCATGAATGCTAGAGTTACTAGATGGTTGTTACTATTACAGGAATTTGATATCACAATTATTGATAGAATAGGAAAGGAAAATGTTGTTGCATATTTTTTATCTCGACTTACTAACAGTGATGACAATTTACCAGTCGAAGATTCCTTCCCTGACGAACATTTGTTTGCAGTATTAGCTCATTCCCCATGGTATGCAGATATTTCTAACTTTTTGGCTATAGGTAAGCTCCCAGCACATCTGTCAAAGAGAGAAAAAAGGAAGATCATACAACAAAGTGCTAGGTACTGCTGGATTGATGGCCATCTTTTCTACACAGGGCTTGATTTAGAGATCAGAAGATGTGTTAGAGAAGACGAAATCTTTAGCATTCTTAAAGCTTGCCATGATGAGCCCTATGGGGGACATTTTGCTGACAAAGGGACAGGTCATAAAGTTTTGAGAATGGGCTATTTCTGGCCCACATTATTTAGGGATGCAAAAAAATATGTTCAGGCATGTGATAGCTGGCAAAGGATGGGCCAACCCAATAGATTAGATGAGATGCCTTTGCAGCAACAACTTGTGGTTGAACCATTTGATAGGTGGGATCTAGATTTTGTAGGGCCTATCAACCTTCCCTCAAAGCAGAAAGTTCACATCTTGGTTTGCACAGATTACATGACCAAATGGGTAGAAGCTGTAGCCTTGGTCAAGGCCAATGATCAGGTTGTGATTGATTTCCCATATGAAGAGATTTTTACTAGGTTTGAAGTACCTAAGGAAATCATTACAGATGGTGGACCACAATTTGTGTCTCACAAGATGGAAGCACTGTTACAAAAATTTCATATTTAGCACAGAATAACCTCGCCATATCATCCACAGGCCAATGGCCAAGTGGAGAGCACAAACAAGGTTATCGAGGCTATTCTGACAAAAAGAGTGAAGAGCCATCGTAAATATTGGGATGAAAGGATTCCAGAGACACTATGGGCCTATCGTACTACGTGGCGTAACACCTCTAGTTTTTCCCCACATGAGTTAGTGTATGGTAAGAACACTGTTTTTCCAAGTGAATTTGAAATCAGAACCTTGAAAACAACTGTGGAAGCAAACCTGGATTTATTAGAGGCACAGAGGAACCGACTGAATCAACTCAATGAATTGGATAAGAAGCGCACAACTGCAGTATATAATACAGCTTTAATCCAACAACAACGCTCTAAGTGGCATGATCAATTTATAAAGAATAAAGTCTTCCAAGAGGGGGACTGGGCCCTATTGTATGATTCACGGTTTAAGAGGGACTTTAAAGGTAAATTGGACACCCGTTGGTTGGGTTCCTATCGGATAGATCGGGTATTTGATAATGGAACAGTCCGGTTGATCATCATTGATGAAAACAAAGTACCATTATTTGCAAATGGTCATCGACTGCGACTATATCACAAACCGATCTCAAGGGAAGCTTTTGTTTCGCATGTTGCAGGTGATCCAGACTATCAGCTAATGCTGGGACAGGGATTTCTCTTAACCCCTGTCAATTTTTAAGAACTGCAATATCCATGTGATCTGTACATAAATAATCCATTTTTTTTTCTTTCATTCTGTATTTTATCTATTTTTTTTCATTTTGCATTTCATTGGGTTTGTTTGAAGAATTCTGTGCAGGGACTAATTGGAGGAATAACAGTCGTGACTGGGCCAGACGATTGCGGGCACCTTGAATTTCTTTCTGATCTAATAAATCTCCTTTTAAGAAGATGGATGATTTGTTATCTTTCAGCAGCCAGCTAAAAATTTGCCTGTTACTTCATGTCGTGCAACTGCGACTCCTTACCTTGCTCATTCTTACTATTTCACCAGCTACGACTCCGCTATCCTTGACTATTCCACTAAAACCAGCAGCTGCGGCTCCTTACCTTGCTCATTCTTACTATTTCAGTAGCTGTGACTCTGCTATTCCTGACCAATCTTCCAAATGCAGCACCTGCGACTCCGCTATCCTTGAATATTCCTCTAAACCCAGCAGCTGCGACTGCTCTATCCTTGACCATTCCTCTAAACAGCTATGACTCCGCTATTCTTGACTATTCCACTAATCCCAGCAGTTGTGACTCCGCTATTTTTGACTATTTCGCTAAACCCAACAGCTGCGACTCCGTTGTTCTTGACTATTCTACTATATCCAGTAGCTGCGACTCTGTTATTTCCACTTCATTTCCGCTCCTTCCGTACAGCTGCGACTCCGCCATTTTTGCTTATTTTGCTAAGTCTAGCAGCTATGACTCTGTCAGTTTGTCTGCTCTCCGATTGATGATGCCAGTAATGATTCAATTGGGCATCAGTTTTGTTGCTCGCTCCACACGATCCAATCATGGTTTTCCACGAAGGAAAATTTCAGGTGTCTTGAGTAGCTGTCAGCCCAGGTGGCGGTGTCCACATCACTTCAGCACATGTGCATTCATATTCACGAGGATGATGGCCGGCTGTAATGATTGATCCATGGCTCAAACTCATAAACGTAAAGGTATGAATAGCATCTTTTACATGATTTGGCAAAAAATTAAATACGGTAATAATGATTATGTACTATCGTAACCCTCGATTAACAAACCCATACGAATTCACCTCTAGGGATGATGTTAGGATCATGGTTGTATTTATTTCCTGTCACCTTACCCGATTTGCACCTGTTACCCCAATTCTGCCAACCTCATCGTTTCAACGGAATGTTCATACTGGCCCAGACTTGCCTAAAACCTGATTTTTGAACCCCAACGACCCTTTGCATGTTCATAAAACTTCAACTTCCACGTCTAGACTGGAAATTGTTGCATTCATTCTAAACTTTGAGGAGGGATAAAATGGGAAACCCAGTCCGACATGAACCAGTAAATACAAAAGCTGTACGTGCCAATGCAGAAGTTCTTAATATTTTTACAGCAGTAGGTTGGATGGCATACTTTGAACAGTTGAACGGTTTCCACACAGAAACCGCATTGCAATTTTCCCTCAACCTGACTGATACTCACTCTGAGGTCAGGGGACTACGTGTGGATGTTACAGAAGAAATCATAGTTGAGGTTACTGGCTTACCCCTAGTTGGGAAGAAGTTATTTGGATGGAAGGCACATAATGCAAATGCGGTGAGGGAATTTTTGGCAGTTGGAGAGTAGGTTAGTCCAAAGCATCGTGGGCTGGAACTGGCATCTTTACCACCACCCTGGAATCAAGTGGCAATCTTTGTGAAAAGATACATCTCTTGTGGAGGTAGGTACCAAATTGTTTCCTTCTCTGAACTTCCCTTACTGTCTCATTTACGCCATGGCAATTTGGTGAATATACCATTTTATATGCTTAAAGCCCTACAAACCATGGTTGGATATGCATGAACCGCCCAACACCCAGTTTCCTCCCTTATTAATCATGGCCTAATTAAATTACTAGTCCTAAGAGCCATTGCAAATCGTAATTTAACCTGGGAACATTTTTTGGCTGGAGATGCGCCAATCATACAACCTATATTAGAAATGGAGGGTGTTGGTGAAGATAGTGAGGACCGGCATTCCTCAAATCCAGTTGGGGGGGAGACTGGAGCATTTGAAAATCGTACCAGTGACAAAGAGGAAGTAAACAAGGGAGAAGCAGCATTAACAGAAAACCCTATTGCTGAGGAAATTGTGATGGAAACCATGGAGCAGGAGGCAGAAAAATTAGAAGTTGTAAATGCAAAAGAAGATACTCAAATAAAAGAAGTTGAAACTAGAGCAGTTGTTGAAGCTGCGACAGTAGAAGCTGTAATTGCAGAAACAGGAATTCAGGAGGAAGGATATCAAACAAGAATAGTAGAAGAAGGGACTGTGCAAATTTTGGAGGTTGTGTCCTCTCCGGAGATAAGAGGTACCATTATTGAAGAAGAAAAGACCGAAGTAAAGACTCCTGTGTCAAAGAAACAAAGAGGAGGATCAGGAAATAGGGGTCAGACACCCACTGCAGCAAAGAAAAGGAAAATCAGAACTGTCAAAGCACCAGTACCAGTAGGCAGTGAGAAACACCCAGTGGGAATGGTGAGGAAAAGAAGGACTCGATCAGTTGTAGCAGTAGAAGTAGTTGTAACAGCTGTAGCAGCAGAAGCAGTTGTAACAATAGCAGTAGCAGAAGCAGCTGTGACAGCAGCAACAGCAGAAGCAGTTGCGACAGCAACAACAGCAGAAGCAGCTGCAATAGCAGCATAGGTAGCAGAGACAACAGAAGAATCTGAGACAATGGATGCAATTGGGGGTAATATTGAAGAACCCTTAGCAGAGACAACAGGAGCAGTCGGAGAGAATAGGGAGTCACCTGTGGTAGAGAAAGCACCTATAACAGGGGTAGATATAGAGATTCCCAATTTGAAACCCAAGTCATCTACTGCTATGCAGGAACCTTCCAGAGAAGAACCTCAAATCGAAAATCTCCTGCTTGAAAAAGAATTATTAAAAGAGGAGGTGCAGATATTGCGAAATGAGCTGGAAAGATGGAAGGGAGTAGTTGGAAAGAAAGCAGAGAAGAATTTGAACACATTAGCAAATGCTGCAAACTTATTTGAAAATTCATCTTTTGCATTTGAAAATGAGAAGTATGGAGAGACTGTTTGTCTAGAGTGTGGAGATATATTTTTTGCAGCAGGACACAGAGTTGTTGTGTTGGGAGATGTATCACAAAGGCATGTACAGATAGAGGAGGTGGAAGAAAGAATGCCAGAAATTGAATTGATGGAGGAAAATGAGCTAAGAATTAAAGAGATCCTTGATTTGAGATTAAAAGATGAAACAGTACAGTCCCAGCCATTAGGGGATACCGAGCTTCTTCAGGACCAGTCTCATCAGTCAGGGAAACTTGATATAACCCAAAAACAATCTCAGCAGTTCAAAGAAATTGAAGAACATGGGACTGTTACACAAGAACCAGTACCCTTGAAAATATTTAGTGAGGCTACAACTCAAACAACAACATTTGATATCAAGGACCAAGAAGAAAACACTGTTACACAAGAACCAGTGTTTCTAAAATCATTTGCTACAGTTGCAACACAAACTGAGATGGCTGAGATTGAAATGGAAAAGGGGGATGTTGTCACACAAGAACCAGCAATCCTAAGAATATTGGCTAAGACTGTAACACAGACTGAGGGGGCTGAGGTTGATATGGAAATAAAGGATGCTGTTACACAAGAACCAACATCCCCGAAATCCATGGCTGAGACTGCACCACAGGCACAGACCACTGCCACTCCAATAGAGGATGAAACTGTTACAGTGGAAAACCAAAACAAGGAAGTCATTTATCTTGACTCTGATGATGAAAATGAGGTAGAAGACAGAAGGTTTCAAAGGCTGGAAAAGAGGATTCTCTAGTTAAATATCGGGTTGGATAAATGGCTCAAGTGGATTGATCAATTCAGGACAGGTATGATCTCTCTCCAAGAACATGATAGGAATGTCATTAAAGGGCTGAGAGAAAAGTGGGCTGAGGAGTTATTCTTCCATAAACTCCGGTGGGAGAAACTTCAAGAAAAATTGGAAGGATTGAAAAAACTTAAGTCCCCGCAACAAGAAAAAGACAAAATGTACACTCTTTCCATAGAATTGTTGAGTTGCAGGGCTCCATCCCCCTCTTACCCTGTCTTTCTCCATGAGCAGACAACTTTATTTCAATTAAAGGCTCTTAAGGAGGGGAGATCATTTGATTTGGCAACAACTACTTAGTTTTTGGAGACTTTTCTGAAAATTGATTTTGAGGATCAACATTTGTTATGTGAATTGTATTTACATCACAGGGCTTGTTATCTTGACTCTCCATCTAATCCATTATCTTGTCTAGGGGATGTTCAGTTGAGGGCATTTGCCTCCTTTGTTATTAACCATGTAAGATGGCGAGATGCTTTCCAAACCATCCCCGGGAATGAGGAGAATTCTACTCTCTGGATTAGGGGGGAACCTCAGGATCCAAAAGCATTCATAGAAAATCATGCTAAATCTCTAAGGGTTCCTTCAATTGCCTAATATTTTGAAATCCTGTGAGATAAACTACTTACCACATGTGTCCCAATGATTCTTAATATGCAGCAGGATGCCATGGAAGGTAGTGAATACAGATGGATGTAGTCTTCCTCATCTCTGAAGGAAATGGATCCATATGGATTTGAAAATTTCATGCAAGCTTTGACAAGGCTTCTTAGATATGTGCAGTGCATGAAATAGTGTGGGTCTTGGTGGATTGGCTTAAGATTCAAATTCCCTCTCATATGGTTGCCTATGAGTCCTTACAAAAAGAGCTATTCTTTGACTATAGAAGAAGAAGAGTTGTGTTGAGAGCATTGGATATCCTGATATGGGTTTGTGCCTCGAGGGGAGACACCAGAACTTGCCTACAATCTTACAAATATTCACAGATTCAAGTCAGACTCAGATTCGAACTAAGGGAGGTTATTGCATGAGGACATGCAATCGGATAGTTGGGGGGAGATGTTGGGTCTAGGAAATTCCCCTTTTTGGCCATCCTTATTACATCATTTTTCCCTAATTTTATCCTATTTTCATGAGCTATATCCATGCCTTTCTCCAGATCGACCAATAATCTTGACAGGTATAATTTGTTATTGCTTTATTTATTTTATGCCTAAGATTGTTAAGGGTTGTGATCCAAGTCCTTGGTTTATATTGATCTGTGTGATTTCATTTACTTAAGGTCCAAAGTGAAAATGTATCAACCAAGTGGCGCCAGCTGTTACTCTTCAAAGCACCAGCTCCTCATAAATCCAAGGGACAACGCATTCATCCACAAGTATTTGTAACAGGCTTCCACTGAAACAAAACCCAGCTGCAACAGATAGATCACATTCCAGCTTGCCAAATCCGTTGATCCATTGATTACTGGAGTAACAACTCCTTCATGAGTAACAACTTCATTTAATACGGCTCTAACAGTTAGATGTAAATCCGCAGCATGAAGATCATAAATCTTCATTGCTGCAAGAGTTTAGTGGATCATGATTTGCACTTTCAATGTATAAATATGTAAAGGCTCTCGTAGCCTGGGGTTGGACAATTACCATTTTACATAAGCTGTAACAGAGCACTGATACTGTCAATTTCCATCATTAATATGAGAGTAGAGTTCTTCATTTCTGTGTTTTAATTTGTTGTGATTCTCGGTGTCTCTGTTAGAAGTCCAGGGCCTTCCTTCTCACAAAGATAGCCAGTTTAAGTAGGTAGGGTAATTTATTTTTCTTTATGTTGTGTGATGTGGAATTATTGCAGATGTTATTGGTAGCTGCAACAGAGAATTAGCTTTCCTTTGGTAGTTCATAATTGCATCTTGAATAGCTGTAGTAGATTGGTGTGATAGTCAACTATGTAGAATAATTCAGTTAATGCATGTGTGTTTGAATCAGCTATAACAACCAAGCTCAATTCCAATATCTTTCAGTTGTTTATGCTTTCTAGGATTTCCAGTAATTATCAGTTAGAGTCCAAGCTTAGATTCTGGTTACCGTTGTATCTTCAATTGATTTAAAGTAGGCAGATTATGATTGAGTAACAGTAGCTGCTGGATGGATCATTTTTGTAAAGATCAATTATTGGTAGTTTGATAATTATAGGATTTAACTTCTTGCAAAAGCAATCTGGTTTAATTCTATTCTTAATTTTATAATTATTGGGTGATTTCTGTAGGAAGGTAGTTTCAATCAAATCCTTAGATGTGTGAATTAGCTTAGTCTTCTTTCTGGAGTGAGTTTGGCTGGATAGATTGGTAGGATCATTATCTACATTTAGTAAATCAACTGCTTGACATGTTTATGCACAAATTATGCTTATTACCATTGAAACAAAAGACCTCCCTGGGTTTGACAATTTATATTGACCATCCTGTGTGTTAGCTTTAATTAACTGACATATAGGGTGACCAACACCCATTTCAGGAACGTCTGAACTGGTAATACAAAATACTTCAGGGACAAGTGCATCAGTCTCTGAAGGACTGATGGGATCAGTTGAAGATTGCATCGATTCGATCACTTCACTCTCTGAAGGAAGAGTGGGGTTGACCAAATATTGCATTGGTTCAACCACTTCATCAAACAAAGGTTGATCAGGATGTCGGGAATCTATAGACAGTTCAGGAGCGGAGGATCCTTCAAACATGGACCACACTCTCTGCACCTTTGGAATAGAAGGGCACAGGTTAGTAAGGTGATCTCCCTTACAAATTTTACAAGGGAACTTTGTGCTTTCGTCCTATAATCTTAGACTCCTTTACAACAACAGTACTCTCAGCATGACTAGCATTGGCTGACAGCTTGCCCCCACCATGACTTGCAGTGGCTGGTTGCTCAGAAGAAGAAGACTTTTGAACTACGGACCACACTCTTTTCACTTCTGGAAGTACATGGCACAAATAGGTCAGGTGGTCTCCCTCGTAAAACTTACAAGGGAACTTAAGCTTCTGTTTATTAGGTTTGTCGCTAGTGTCAAATTTCTCAGCATGACTTGCAATGGCTGATTCAGTGTCTCTAGTATGACTCACAGTAACTGGTGACTTGTCATTAATATGAACAGTAGTGATCAATGACGTGTCCTCAACATGAGAAATAGTGGTTGAAGACATGCTTTCAGTATGATTTGTAGTGACTAAACTTTTTCTCCCAACATCACCTCCAGAGGCTGGGTAGGTGCCCTCGGCATGACTTCTAGAGGCTAGGTGGCGGCCCCAACATGACTTCCAGAGGCTGGGTGGGTGGGTTTAGTATGATTTATAGTGACTGAGTGAATTCTTCCAACATGAACTCCAGAGGTTGGGTAGGTTCCCCCAGCATGACCTCCAGAGGCTGGTTGCATAGGTTCAATATGATTTACAGTGACTGAAATTTTTCCCCCAACATGACCTCTAGAGGTTGGGTGGGTGCCCCCAGCATGTCTTCCAGAGGCTGGGTGGCTGCCCCATTGCTTTGGCACCTTCTTCCTATTCTTCCTCCGTCTATTCCTTTTAGACTATTGGTTACTAGTATTACTACTTTCACCACATGAGGTAGAAGGAGGAGGAGAAGATGTTACTGGCGAAGTAGGCATGGGGTTCTGATTCTCTTGATGTGAGGAGCTTACTTGAGAAGCATCAAGAGCATGCAAGGCATTCAGAGTGGAAAACAACCACACTGGTAGCCCTATAGTGAATCCCGGAAGATTCAAGGTAGCCATTAAGGGAGTACCAATGTTCCCAATGAATGGAAAATCACAAGGATCCCCTTGAACAGGGGTCCCTTGATTGGTGCTCACCGGGATGTTATCCATGGTTTCTGACTCAACGGGCCATAAATATATAAGGCCAACTAAAAACAAGTAGCACAAAGAGCACACCACTAAAAAGGTCCTAGGTAATCCAAACCAGGAAAACAGATGCCTTCCGGAGGGAAGTCTGGGATGATTAGGGCCCATAACGAACCAACGAGGGATGAAGAACAGTTACCCAGGGTCCACATACAAGTCCTCTGGGTGCAATCATTTGAATCACCAAACCGCCTTCCCAAATTTCTGTAGAGGGTTTCCTCCCGCGTCTGTCCTAGGTACAATAGAAATAGCCTTCTGTCATCACCTATGTAGAGCCCTAGAGTCTGGATACTAAGGTTACCACCAATACGAAATAGCATTGGGGGACAATCATCATCCTAGTCGAGATGCACGGGAAGGGTAACAAATCTTGAAATCCAAAAGCACTTTAAAAAGCACTAGTGGACCCCCATACGCAGACCAAAGTGAGGGGGTATCCTCAACAATTCCATTCGCCCATGGCCTTGTGCTTAACTCTGGTTTGAGTAGAGCATCCCAAGAATATTTGATAGAGATGGATTTACCTAAATGAAAGTCATACTATGATTGTTGAGTAATGAAGCCAGTTTCGAATCGTTTAAGGTGATTTAAGTCTGAATCTCTAGCCTAATCTAGTAGATGTTGTGTATACCTAAAAAAAAAAATGTTGCCAATAAATTTTATTAATATTTATTTTTTAGGGCTACTTGTTACTCAAGAGTTGTAGTGTGGTGTGTGGAATGGTTTGTATGAAAGTAAAGTGCAAGTAAAGTAATGCTTTCAAATTCACAAAAACTTTTTCTCTTTTTCGTTTATATTCTTTCAAAAATTGAAAACTAGGCAATCCTAAAAAAAAATTCTTTTGTATTTTTCTTTCAATATTTCAAAGCAAACTATGCTACCTTAAAATAATGAAAGACCTTACTACTAAGCTACTTGAACAATTTTTTTGTCTTTTCTGATAATTATAAAAGAAAGAGAACTTGTACAAAAGCAAGTAAGATCTAAATGTAAAGTGTGTGTAAGACAAACACCTAAATGGCTAAAAAAAAACGAATCAAAATACTCAATGAAGACTTGACTTACCAAGTTTTTGCAAAAGAAAAACTTGAGGCTTGGAAACAAAGTGTAAAAGAAGCAGGGAAAAGAGACACTTGTAACTGAAAGGAAAACCTAAGCAGGTTGCTCCTAAGCATCAAAACCCTAAGAAAACACTAAGCCAAGCAAAAATTAAGCAAGTGAACCAAGAATGACCTTACTAACACACAGACTCAATAGAAAGAAAACTAGAAATATTTGACTCACTTGGACTGAACTGACAAGACAATCAGAAAGTATCTAAACCAAGCAACCTTTCGAAAGCAACCCTAAGGACTCAAACTTGAAGTCAAACCTTAATGAGAAGGATAAGAGATAGTGAAAGTGTGCTAAATGTTGCAACAGACAACAAACGTTAATAACACAGGTCTGTATGACTGCGACAAGCGACTAGGGTAAAAGTATGCGGCTATGTCCAAAAAGAGAATAGTGCACGAACTTCAAAAAGGGCTAGAAAGCAGTAAAGACACTTAAACAATTACTCAATCAAGCAAAAACAAACTAAAAGACTCAAGAGAAGCCAACAAGACTCAAAAGAGACATGGAAGTCTTAGGGGTCAATCAAAGGAGGCAAAGAAACAGGCTGGAAGTGGAAGCAAACCACTGGAAATCAAACCCTAACAACAAACTGGAAGACATAGGAAAATGCACTACTGTGCAATGCAGAAACCACCGCACACTAGAAAAGATGCGCTATTGTTCAGTACACAAACCAGCACTCATTAGGAAAGATGCGCTACTGTAAGTAGGTTAAATCAATGCACATGCCTCAGAAGGGAAGAAACAGGCTTTGCAGTAGTGGACTGAGATGAATCAAGCAGTAAGGAATAGGTAACAAACACCTACAAGACTTCTTAGAGAATAAAAAACTGAAAAAGTGACTGGAAGAAACCCTAAACTAGGTCTCCTAGAGCAGAATAACTACCGGTTACTCCCTAGCGGAGTCGCCAGTCTGTTGTTCAGGATTTAAACATTATAGTGAGGAGAGACACTACAAACATAAGCGGGGTTGACAGGTAAATACATTTATCATACTGCAACTAGTTCTTACAAATGAAGGGGATTGAGATATCGAAAGAAGTACCTTTGATCGACGACTGGTCCTAGCTTTCACTTGATCTCCTGCTTTCACGAACCTGCAAAACAAAAGAGACCTTCCTCAGCGTATCTTGACTATATAAATATTGACGAATATTGAAAGCAAACAACCATCAACAATAATAAGATACTAATCCAAATGAACATGCAATCTAATAGACATTCGATTTGGGACATGAAGGGTATTTCCACGTTTTTATTGTCAAAGAAACATGAATCAGTACAATATACCTGACATGTCGAGATGTTTCTGCAACCGAGTCCTGGGCTCCTGATCTTCACAATGACTTGGGAATTCCTCCAGTGTAACAACACTTCAATGCCTTTCTTCTAGGTCCCTCTCTCATGGATCCTCCTTGTATTTATGGGACAAGGTAGGCAGTTGGAATCGAGAGGTGGTTGAATTGGGAGGTTGGGGAAGTTGTAGAACCAACTTCAACTAATCCCAATGTGTAATATTAATATATATTTTGGTTTCATCTTAAGATGTGCGCGAGTTTCTCAAGGCATAGTAGCGCACAGTATGCAACTTTACTATTTTACAACATGCGTTCGCAACTTTTCCAAGTTGTGCGCTGGTTTCCCTTGAGTAAAGTAGGGCATTTTCCAAGATGTGCGCTGGTTTACTGACCAGAGAGTAGCGCACATGTCAAAACATCAAGAGAAACATGGAATTTCTCAGTTGAAGAGGGTAGTTCTAGTCCATACATCATCTAGGTCAACCTAGCTCTTCAATCCATGTTGTCCTTTTGTGTGATCGACAGAGCAATGTGATCACGGATGAAGAAGTGCAGATTTGACCTATAACAATATCTATTCCATTAAAATCATTAAACAATATTATCATTAAATAATATTATTCTATCAATATTTTGGAGATAGGTGTATGGGCATATCAATTACTAGAAACAACCACATTAATAATATTAATGCTTTCGAATAGTCGGGCAAATTGGGCACATACTTTTCATATTATTGTTTTTACCTATAGTGTGTGTCCTATTTATGACTATGGACGAATTCAAACACATTAATATTATTAATGTAGTTGTTGCTAGTTACCATAATTTCTTACAATATTAAGTATACATTAAATTAATCACATTAATATTATTAATATAGTTGGTGCTATTTACCATAATTTCGTACAATTTCTTACATTATTAAGTATACATTAAATTAATACTAACATACTTATGTGGACCTTTATTTAAATATAAATTGATTGGATGTTGAGTTGGATTGCACTTTTATGTATCCTATAAAATTTTTTGGGCCCATGGTATTTACTGGCTCATGGTATTTGGTGGCCCATTGTATTGCTTGTGAAGAAGCCTAGTTAAAGATTTGGAAGATAAAACTTCCTTATCATTATGTGTGTGTTTAGTTTAATAGTTATGTTTATTATGTTTTTTTGTTTATTATATTTTTATAAACTTTTTATTTTTGTATTATATGAGGCAAGATATGAAAATTCCATGTTTGATATAGTTACTATAAATTTTATTTCAAAAATAAAAATCACGGGTCAAATTAAGATTTTTTGGAAAAACCATTTGTTTTTTTATTGATTGGTGCATAATTATTTAAAACTTGTAATGTACTTTTGAAAATTTTCGTCGAAATTTTTTAAAGATAATAAAAAATAATAAAATGACATATTGAAAAATAAAACTCAATAAAATCATTATCATTTTCATCTATATTTTCTAAAGTGATAAATTGCTACAATGAAATGACAACTCAATAAAATCAATTATTGACCTAATGCAAAAGACTTGTCAATAAAATTGTTTAACATGTCGTATTCCACGTGATTGTTGGTGAAAGACGATCTATCTTTTCCACTCTTCTTCACATGTCGTATAGTTTGGTCAAGTCAAAACAATCTCCCCTGGGATAAAGGTTTTTGGGACGTTTTGGCTCCTGCTGAGTCACAAGTTTCTGGTATATCTGGTTTGCGGGCTCTTGGATATACCCTTGGGAGGTTGTTGTTCCCATGGTTAAAAAAAAAGGTCAAAACAATCCATCCTCTTTCCCACTTCCGCATTCATTTTGTTATTCTATCTACTACTCCTCGTCTGCACATTCCTCTTAAAATCTCTTTGCAATTCTTTTGTTTCGCTGCCAAATTCACCTGTTTCTTCATCTTCGTCTTTACGATCTCTCGGCTTGTGCGTGGGAAAATGATCTATTGCCTCCTCACGGTGCTTCTCCTCCTTTCCTATATATATTCATTGGTTTGATATTTGTTTGTTTTCATTTGAATAATTTTTGTCATCTAATTGGTCATTGTCAATTCTTACATAGGTATCTCTAGCTCCACTTATGATAGAGATACCTATGCAATTCCAAAGTGACTTGACTCAAACTCATATCGTTGAAAATAAGCATTAGTTTTAGTAAACAAAAGTATTAGCTTTAGCGTTTTAGTTTTCTACCAATGAGAAACTCTAGTAGTGAATCATACCTTGAGCATTAACATACAATAGAAAGTGTTAGGAGTATTGCATCAAAATTCACAAATTTATTACACATTTACTATTACTTAATTATATTTTTTCATTCATCTTATATCATGGGTTGTGAATTTTTTGTACACCTATTAACTCACAATACATGAGGGAAATTGTTCATCTATATATTTAAAATTAGAGTTTGTTTGCAAAATTGATACTATGCTTCAATGTATCATTTTGTGAAGTGTCAATTTAGAGTGTTTTATGATTTGTAGTTCTAAGTAATTTTGGATGTACAAGATACTTTTCTATGTTTTTGAATGTATAAGATTGACTTCTTGGGAACTGCATTAACTTTAGGTGGAGGACTCAACATTTGTTGTAGTTAAAAAATGTGATAAAAGTGAAAAACTAAATCATATCATTTTTTTTTATGGTGCAAGTTAAGTTTCCTTAAGAAGGCCCATTCTTATGCATGGACTTCCAAAACGAGATGTAGGCAAGTTTCATATCTGAAAAGAAAACATGTATATTGTTATTCCCTTGTTTCAACCATGTTAGGGTACAAAGGTATTTAAAGTGCATAAAGAAGATTATATGTGGATTTAGCATTTTAATGCAATCATGTTTAAATCTAAAATTATTAATAATAAATGTTAACTTCATTATGTTTGGTCATATAACCAAGAATCTAGACTATGAAACTTTGGATTTTGATCTTGAAAGTGAGAATATGAGTCTCTTTAAAGTGCAAAATTAGATTTTGATTCAAAAGGTGTGATTTTTGAAAAATTTAGATTCAACCAGTGTGGGTTTTGATTTCAAATCTTTGAATTTCTAATAATTTAGATTCCAAAACTCTGAATTACAAAGTCCAAAAGTGTAATTCAATTTTGAAAATGTACATTTCAATTCCAAAAGTGTCAATATTAAGTTGCTAGAATGTATATTTGGATTTCAACATTTTGATTTAATTTTTTTTAATGTATATATTATATCTAAGCCCATGATTAATGTATGAACATTATATTTTTGTATATCAATGCATAATATGACTATGATAACCACGGTTAAATATATCAATATTGAAGAGATGCAACCAAATCATTTAAAACAACCAGTAATAATTATCACTATGTTGTAGAGTTATATTTTTTCAAAGCAATTTAAGGCAACACATAATAAGGTTCTATATAAAAAAAGTGACTATCAACTAGTGATTTTTAACAAGTTCCTCACCTTAACTACAAATTCTATAACTCTTTGTGAAAATGTTATTCACAAAACCCACATTCCAAGACAAGAGATAACACCTTCAATAGTTATTACATACCCTAGTGTATAAAAATCAAATGAAGATATGCACTAAATCGAATATTTGAAAGATGCATCCCATATGGATTTGATATCATATTAGGAAATATAAAAAATATGCAAGTACGACTTTATGAATAAAGAACAAATGTGTATGATGAACCTCAAGGCTAATTCTACTCCACATATTAAACACATGTATTCAAAACTAAGGTGACTTAAATGATCCATTGGACTATGAACCTTTCAACTCCAAACCATATCTACAAATACAAGGGAATTAAAAATATTATTTGTTTGTTTGTTCAATTATATTTACAAATAAAACAAAATTGAAATTATGAGCTGCGAGGATAACAGCGCTGCGATGTGTTTGGTCAATGAAAGATCCAGCTAAGCAAAGTGTTGGACAGAAGACAACACATATTCCGGTTAGGCCTCGGAGATCTATTTTTGGCAAAGATGCTCGATAACTACCAAGTGGTGGGTAGGTGTAGATCGAGAGGAAGGTGACTGGTCGCACACACAGAGAACTACTACCTGAACCAGTCGTCTAAAGGCCGTGAAAGAAGGAACAACTCGACGAGAGAAACCTATTGGCGTGCACGTGACAGGGGGGGCTGATAGCGACGTGTCCACACACGGACGATGACCACAACGGAAGATCCACTACCAGACACCAGTAGTCCGGTTTTGGGGAAAACCGTGACAATTTTGTAAACCTAAGGGTTTTGCCTATGAAATGTAAAGACATGACCTACAGGCATGATCTATAAATAAGGCATGATTTTGTAAGGGAAGGGTTGGTTATTATTGAATATTGTTATAGTCTGTAAGCTTGAAGCTATTGTAAAGGCTCTACAGCTAAGTGCGCAGAGACCTAATTTTGAGAGAGAGAGAGAGAAGAGCGTCTGCAGCTGTGTGCGCAGACGAAGAACTGTTGTACCCTTCCCTAAAGACAATATAAACAGTTCTTTTGGACGCAGCCTCCATCCGAGGGGTGAACCACATTAAATACCATGTTATGTGATTGCTTTGTGTATTTGCCATTGTTCATTTACTTGATGTGAATGCTGATGCTGCAGTTATCTGACATTTGTTGCTTTTATCTGTATTCACCGTGGAAAAGATGGGAATAATATGTTAAGTAGTTCATATATGGATGAATGCTAATGCTTAGCATCTATAAGTCTTTGAATGTATGGATCTATTAAATAATCACAGAGTTGATTGTTAAGGTTGAAGTGCTGCATCAGGGCGCGCAACATTGTATATTTCATTCCATTACATATGTTTAAATCATTCTAAGTGTTGATAAATGATTAAAGACTGTTAAGTAAGATTGGTTAGTTTGATCAAGACTTGAAGTGAATGCGCGGTCTGGTTGATGCGCTGATCCATTATAAGTGATGCGAGATAAGCTTTTGATAGCTTATCGTCGTATCGCCAAATCTAAGAATCCTTAACTTAAGATCTGCAAGCTTAGTTAGTTTGAGGAGGGAGCATATTTACCCATTGCGTTGTCCTATTGATGTAACCTATTAGTACCGTGCAGTCCATGGATGCGCTTGTTGCACAAGTGCTCCAGTGTGTTGTAGTAATCGACGCGGGGTAGAAGACTTCGCGCAGTCTTTTGTCTGCAGCATGGAAGCTCCTTTCCGCACTGCTCATTAGTCAATTTAGGCACTCGCATCACCAGGCTGTGGAAACCTGATTCCACAACCACCCCCTCAGCTTCGCTTCGGGTGAGACCTCAGGCTGTTCACAGTTTGTTGCCGAAAGGGCCGGTGAATAGAGTTTTTGTTGGTATCCTGCACCGCGAAGTACCTGAGTCTACATTGGAAAACCTCTAGATCAGTAACTACACCAACAAATGGTCCCGTTGCCGCGCTAAATACAGTGATGCGATAGTGTGTTTTGAAAAGTAATGTGCGAAGAAGAATACGAGTTCCCATTGGGGTCAGGAAATTGGCATCCAGAAAAGAAAGATTTATGGGCTTGGTGTGATGAGATTGAAAGAGATTTCACAAAGAAAGAAAACAAACACCCGCATCTATCTGACGTAGAGTGGTTGAACAGATACTTGTGGAGGGACATCCATGAGATTTTTTGGGTGTCGTTTCCAAATGAGATGCATGAGTGGATATCACGCCAAGCAAAAAGAAAGAATTGTTCTCAAGGCGGAGTACCTATAGAGTGGACTCTGGAGCTTACTGAACAGCTCAAAGCAATAGACAGCTCACTGTCGCGAGCAATCGACTTCTGGATTGATAGCACACTTGAAGGATTTGTAACTGAGTTTGCTATAGACATGCTGAAATCCTACAACCAAGCTGAAGCATACTTTTTCGAAGGATTCAGAGGTAAGTTCTTGAACAATCTCAGTCTATACGTTAAAATTCTTTTAGCTGAGAAAGGTGTTTTAAGAATGCAGTAATAATTCTGAATCTGTCATGGTAGAAAATACATATATTGATTCTGACGAAGAAACCCATAGTTTGAGAAGTGGAAAGAGATATAAGTTTAATAACAAAAAGAATATTGAAGGACCTAAAAACTATGTAGATACCAAAATTCCGTGTGACCTTAATAATCAGACCACGCCATTATCAACCACAATCCAACATATTACACCTCAGAATCCACCGAGTGTTAATACCGCGCCTCCCCTATCTCAGATTCCAGCAGTCTAGAACCCACCCGTTGCGAGCATCGCACAGCCCACCCCACAGAATGTCAATACTAGTAGCACCACAGGAGCGAGTGCTTAGACCATTCCGCAGAATATTATCCCTAGCACGACCCAGCAGCCTGCGTCTACTTTTGTTGCAGGGAACCCAATGCAAAATAGTACACAACCCGGAAGGAGGATGACTGGTAATGATATAAAGTTGTCAATATTCAAAGGAATGGGTCTAGAAGACCCTGATTAACATTGGTTTCTATGTGAAGCCATATGGAGTGTCAAGCAAGTTCAGGATGACGCTATGAAGAGGGCACAACTCATCACTACTTTTAGAGATAGAGCATTACATTGGTTTATGAAGTATTCTCAAGCACAGTCGAGAACCCTAGCAGAAATCAAAACCATGATGTTAGCAGAATTCAAGAAGCCGTAATCAGAACCACAGTGCATAATAGAGTTGAAAGAAATCAAACATAAACATACTGAATCAGTCTGGGAATTCGAGCAAAAATTTAAAACATTGTTGGACCAAATGAGCTTTGTTATAGCTTCGCAACAACACCAAGAGTGGTTCATTGTTGTGTTGTTGCCCCATATCAGAAAACCACTGATGCAACAGAAGGTTGTATCACAGGCTGAGGCCTTGGATATCGCGATGAAGTTGGAGGCTTCACCAATTGGAGAGAGTAGTTTTGGGATGTTATAGATCCAAAACCAGTTGGATACCTTGACATTAGAATTGCAAGGTATGAAAAATGGAAAGGAACAAAGACATGAACAAAGAAATGAAGTTTGGTGCACAAGATGCAAAGGCGAGGGCCACACTAGAGAACACTGCCCTCTATTTCAAGATTATCTTAACAGTGGTGCACCAAACCCAATGAATTCGAATCAGAACCAAGCACCGTGGTGTGAAATTTGTAGAACCAGAGGACACCGGCCTAAGGACTGTTATCAGATACAAAAATATGTAACAACACCTAAAAACTTATACTGTAATTTCTGTAAGTCAGTTGGACATGATGAGTCCAACTGTCGCGCTTATGAGCTGATGAATGAAATAAAGCGAGATATGGAAGCAATGCGAGGTGCTAGAATGTACCATATTCAAGAAGAAAACCAGCCAAAACACGAGAACACCTAGTATGATCAGGGTGGATATAGAGGCCATGGTGGTGGATACCCTTGGAGAGGGAGAAATGCTGGCCCAGCTCAAGGAAGAGGCCGAGGTCAGGTAATCTGCTATAACTATAGCTAGCCAGGTCATGTATCTAGAGAATGTACTAATAGATGCACCACATGAAACTACTGTAAATCATTTGATCATGTGATTGAAGACTGCCTCGTGCTTGAGGTAGAAATGCAGAAGCGAAGAAGGACAAAAACACCAAACCCTAACATTCAGTTGATTGCATCAGAGACCAAACCTACAGATCCGAGTGTAAATGCAGTAATACGAAGTGGCGTTGATATAGGAAGAGAGAAAAGCGCAAAAGCCTCAACTTCGGGAACAACTGATGCTAAGAATATCCCTAGAGAGACAATATGGATTAGAAAAGCTCCTAGGAAAGAACCTCCTTTGAACTTACAGAAAAATAAATAAGTATTTGAAGAAGCATGGAACATGTTCAAACAACCACCACCTGCCTCACCGAGAATCCCATTGTGTAGTGAAGTACCACAGATAGAAGACATGCCACTGGCATATGATCAGACGTGCGCTGCACCAGATACAGGCACCTCTGTTGTGCAGTTCCTACAGAGCTGCATTAAGTTATTGAAGAACAAAGACACTCTTATGGAATTTGAAAAACTTCTAAATCAGTATGAATCACGCAGTGAGAGGGGGAGTCCCCATGGCGCAGTTCATAACATTAGGAGTCCCAAAAGAACCGGGAGGGAAATGCGGTTCACTGCACAAATTGGAGACTATGATATGGACGAGATCATTCTTGATCTCGGATCTGAAGTAAATGTCTTGACCAAGCAGACATGGCAGGCGATGGGGAAACCAAAGTTATAGTGGTCACCTATACAGTTAAGAATGGATAATCAAGGCATAGTCATACCGTTGGGGAGGTTACCCAATACCATTGTTGACATTGACAGAGTGCGAAGTTATGCAGACTTCGAAGTAATTGAAATTGTGGATGATATCCATCCTTATCTGGCGTTGCTGGCTATCGATTGGGAAATGACAAACTCCACCATCATAAATCTGAAGACAATGAAAATAATATTTGAAGGCAACAACATAAGGGTCGTCGCACCACTGGACCCTTCGCAAGGGGAGCAATATGTTGAACCAATTCAAGAGGAGTACAGAGCTCAAGATCTCGATCATATCTATAATATGACAACAAATGCTGCGGATTATACTCATCCTACTGCGAATGGAACGCTCAGCTGGAGCTGTGATAGTTATTGCATCTCAGACTCTGAGGCAGGATTGGAAAACTGGAAACATAGAATGCATGAAGTATCTGCTAGGAGATGCACGATAATTACAAAATCACTACACTGGATTGGGAAGAAGGTGAGTCCAATTCCCACTTATGATGGTTCAGCTAACGTTTATTAATTTATCAAAGAATACACTGCAACAGTTGCAGATGAACACCGCATCTCAGCATTAGACATGGCACTGCGCGAGACACCTTCCATATGGTGGGCTACGCATAAGAAGACATTGAAAACTCGGGACCAGTGCAGAATTAAAATGCAGATCAGGTTTTCTCATAAGGTTACACTACCTTTTGAGAAATACAATGTCCAGACGGATCCAGGGGATCATATTGCAGCCTGTGTAGAAGCTTGGGAAGAAAGACCACAGACAGAATGGGTACATCTTTTTGTGCATACGCTGGAGGAGCCTATTCCAAAGAAATGGTATCTAGAGGTGGAGCTACAAAGAGGAACTATGGACTGGTCTGTCCTCACTGCGAGCTTCCAGAAAGACTTTATCTTTGAAGATTACCATCCTAGTATCAATGAAGCACTGCAGTTTATTAAGGAAAAGATATTTAGACCAGATTGCACACAAGAAAATATAACATTAGAAGAATTTTTTGGAGCAAACAGCATACCTGCGAGTCTACAACCAGATTGGACAGAATAGGTAGAGCAGGCCTTGGAATGGTATAACTTAGCTAAAAACGTTGAGGATAAGGAAGACAATGATGAGGAGGACCTGCGCAACATAAACATCCATGAATCAGAAGGAACGCGCGAGGTAGAAGGACCTCCACTGGAAATTCCAGATATGAGTGGACCGATTAAAACGAAGAAAGTAAACATTGGCATCAATGAAGAACCAAAGTTCGCATCAATAGGAGACTATTGGGATGACGATACAGTTGTGGAGGTTGCGGGTATATTACAGGAATATCAGGAAGTATTCCCAACCAAGTTCACAGAGATGAAAGGCATTCTGGGAGACTTAGGAGTGATGAAAATTCCTCTTAAGCCTGGCGCTAAACCCATCTTGCAAAAGCCATATAGACTAAATATGCGCTACAAAGAATGAGTTAAGGCAGAACTCGACAAGATGCTCGATGCAGGGATCATTAAGTCGGTTGAAGAATCTGAATGGATAAGCTCGATCGTTGTCCAAGATAAGAAAACAAAGGGTGAGATCAAGATCTGTGTTGATCTCAAAAAGCTGAACGATGCTTCAATGCATGACCCATTTCCTACTCCTTTTACCGACGAAGTACTTGATAATGTTGGAGGGAATGAGGCATACTCTTTTACTAATGGATTTTTTGGATAACATCAGATAAGAATTGATCCGGTCGATAGACACAAGACCACTTTTGCAACAGAATGGGGGTCGTTCCAGTATGCAGTTATGTCATTTGGTCTGAAGAATGCACCAGCCATATTTTTTAGAGTGGTGATCACGACATCTAAAGAATTCATACATAAGTTTTTAGAGGTTTACTGAAGAACCATGCCGCGAACCTCAGGATGATGCTGGAAAAATGCAGATAGCATCAGATTTCTTTGAATTTGAAGAAATGTATTTTCTGTGTTCCTTATGGGATTCTACTGGGACACATTGTGTGCAAGTAGGGCTTGATGGTTGATCCTGCGAAGATCACAGTTATTGTAAATTTGCCTACACAAAATTCAGTTAAGCAATTGCGCACTACACTAGGGCATACCTGTTACTACAGGAAATTTATAAACGGGTATGCGCAGATAACCGTAGCAATGGAGAATATTTTAAAGAAAGATGCACCATTCATTTGGAACGAGGACTGTGAGAAGGGATTTGACACATTGAAAGAGAAGATGGTCAGTGCACCGATCCTAGTTTTTCCAGACTGGGAGAAGCTATTTCACGTCCATGTTGATGCTTCATGTATAGTATTAGGTGTTGTCCTTGCTCATCCAAGAGAAGGAGGCATTGATCATCCCATTGCATTTTTTAGCAGAAAGCTGTCATCTGCTGAGAAGAACTATACCACTACTGAAAAAGAAGGACTTGCAATGGTATATGCACTACAGAAGTTAAAGCACTATTTGCTCGGTGCACACTTCTATATGTTTACTGACCATTCTACATTGAAATACCTGGTCAATAAGCCAGTGTTACGGGGGCGGATATGTAGATGGTTGTTACTCTTCCAAGAGTATGATTTTGAAATAGTGGTTAAGCCAGGCAGGTTAAATTTAGGACCTGATCATCTGTCCAGGATTGAGTCAAGAGAAGAGCCTACAATTCTTGAAGACAATTTGCCTGACACGCAGTTGTTCGCTATACAAGTCGTCGATGAGTATTATCAAGACATAATCGACTTTTTAACTATAGGGTTGGCACCTGAATAATTCACTATGCAGCAGAAGAAACAACTGGTAGTGCGAGCCGCAGAGTTCACCATTATCGCAGGTCAGTTGTACAAGTTAGGACCTGATGAAGTACTATGAAGGTGTGTATTGGAGCATGAGAAGCCATATATATTGGCCGATGCGCATTTAGGAGCAGCAAGAGGCCACTACGTAGGAAGGACCACTACGCAGAAGGTATTGCGTGTAGGGCTATGGTGGCCAACAATCCATAAGGATTCGAAGGAACATTGCCAGAGATGCGATGTCTGTCAAAGGATAGGGAATCTTTCACAAAGAGATGAAATGTCGTTGAACCCTCAGCTGACCTTGCAGGCATTCGAAAAATGGGCAATTGATTTCGTGGGACCTATTAACCCACCGGGAAAAAGAACTGGTGTGAGGTACATTATTACTGCAACTGACTACCTCACCAAATGGGCAGAAGCAAAACCAGTAAAAGATTGTAGCGTTGCCACAACTGCCGAGTTTATCTTTGAGAACATGCTTACATGATTTGGATGCCCAAAAATTTTGATGAGTGATCAAGGCACTCATTTTCTGAATAGAACTATTGAAGCTTTGACTGAAGAGTTCTACATCCATCATCAGCGCAGTACGCCTTATAATCCGCAAGCGAATGGAACTGTTGAAGAATTCAATAAATTGATCGAGAATGCACTAACCAAGATATGCAACATAAACCGCGATGATTGGGACCTGTGCATTCCATCTGTATTGTGGGCATACAAAACGACATGCAAGAAATTAACTGGACATACACCTTTCAGATTGGCTTATGGGAAGGAAGCAATAATGCCAATGGAGTATATTATTCCTAGCTTGAGAATAGCTGCATTTACAGGGATGGAAGACTACGCAGCGCTAGAAGAAAGGTTGTTACACTTGGTTGGTCTAGAAGAGGATTGCTTCATCGCAGGCTTCCACCAACAAGTACAAAAAGAGCGTGAAAAAGCATGGCATGATCGCCACATCAAGAGAAAGTATTTCCAGGTAGGTGATCTAGTCCTCTTGTATGATAGTAAATTCATGAAGTTTCCTGAAAAGTTTAAAATGCATTGGCTTGGGCCATATACTATTATACATGTTACCAACGGTGGTGCAGTCCAGTTAGCTACTTTAGCCGGTAATACATTGCCCGAAGTAGACTAAATATTTACCACGATAGTCCTGCTTCGCAGCATCCTATATGATCAAGAAGAAGGAAAAAATTTCTAAGTGCCAAGTACAGTTGGAATTGGGCACTAGAAACTGCAAAAAGTATGTACACGAAGTTATTGAGATAGATCTATGTACCGCGCAGCACTACTGAAGCTACGCGTCAAAAAAATAAAAATAAAAATAATATATATATATGATGAAAAAAGAAAAGGAAAAGAAAAGAAACAATGCACTGTTGCGACGTTCAAAAGGCAACTGCAAAGAGAAAAGAAATTAGACACCGCGAAGTAACTGCACAGAACCAATGATGACTTGTTGCACAGTTTGACGCAACACTCCAGAAAAATAGCCGTTACAATGTTGGTAGTCGTTATACAGTACTTTCTTACCAACCGCTTGGGCATTTAACGCATAGATAACCGTTCTGAACGAGTTATTGAAGGAATTGACTGAAGGATCTACCGGATTTGGCTCACAGATACTGCAATTAATGTTTATTTATCCTTTAAGGGGCGCGGAGGGGGATCAGCCGCGCCTATAAATAATGCATCATTTAGACTCATGGGTGTTACCAAAACACTTAGAATTTCTTGCGGACATTGTTTTCTAAGTTATTGTTGCTAAGTAGTGTGCAAGTGAATGTCACAAAGGTCCTTTGTTGACAAAGAGTTCATGGTCCAGGAGACTGTGAGGTTGTTCCAATATGGAAGGATTGACGGGTTAATGAGAAACCCGAACAAGAAAGTCGTCACTGAACTAGAATAGGGTCCAAGATGATCACCAAGGCATGGCCCAACAATGCAAGACAAAGGAAAAAATCTAGTAGGGCCGAGGACAAATATACCCAAGATGAGTTCGGCAGGTCCGAACAAGCCAATAACTGATAAGGAGATACCATTAATAATGACTCCATATTACATTTCACCCCGTGCAATGGACGCACCGTCCATTAAATTACTAAAGATCCCTAAATATGAGATACCACTCTCGTCGATATCAAAGCATGTCGAGGTGGACAAAAATATGTTGGGTAAGATTCCCGAATGTAGATGGGAGGATTATGATCTGCTTGCAATGCAGAAGGAGAATCCCAACGAGACAAGGTTCCCATAGTTCCATCCCAACAAATACATGTGTTGGAAGAAGAATGTAAAGGGAGACCTCACTTTGGTCGTAGAAAGCTGGTTGTCCGGAGTAGCCAAGTCGGGGCTACTCGATCCGCTTAGGCTTCCACACTTTGATAGATCGTCGGAGCTCAATGTTGTGGTGCGAACTCTAATGGCACACATCCACCAGGGATATTTATGGCTTGACCAGAACATCGACCTGACGATTGACTTGATCCATCGGATAACTGGGTTGAGCAAAAGGGGAGAAGACCCGAAGAAGTTTTTTCAGGGGAAAAGCAAGGATAAAGAGGTAGCCACGTTGATGAAGCAAATGCAGACTATTGTCAAAGGGAAGTGAGGCTTCTAGATGGACGACATAGATGACCAAGCAATAAGGTTGTCACGCAACTGTTAGCAGGAAAAACTCTCAGAAGATGTAGACCATTAGAAGTCTATGCAGGCGCAGTACTACTTGGCGCCACAGCCGTCGAAGGAGAAGAATTTAATTGGTGTCAATACCTACTGAATGAGTTCCCAGAGGAATTGAATGACACGCAGATCAATGGTGGATACTTCCATTTCACCTGGCTAATAGTGTTGATCCCCTTCGTGGGATGGAAGGAGCCGAAGCAGTACGTTGGAGTGATAACTGACACTTCAGACTACAAAGGTCTCTCTATCAGAACCTTTGGGCAAATTTGAATCCCCAAAGACAACACGAGATAGCGCCGGTCTTTTACACATATTATGACCAGCTGCGCAGGGCCATCATGCTTACGCATCGGATAACAAAGCAGGTGACAAGAAAATATACCCGCATTGTCAAATTTTATGCTGTGATGAAATGCATCTCGATTTCAGCTAAAGTGTAGACGAAGAATCCTGACTAGTACTCAGGAAACTACCATATGTACGAGGAATATATTGAGAATATCATGAAGGAATGGCTAGCTGAATTCTGAGTTGAGGTTGTGGACGTCCAAAGCGACTTTGGCGAGGATGAATCAATCCCATGTCCCATAATAGAAGACAAATAGGCAAGAAAAAGGAAGAAAGTAGGGAGTCCTTCACAGCCCAAGGGGCCAAGGAAGAAGCAGAAAGCCACTAAAGATCAATTGGAAACAATGCTTAGCAAGGCTGATTATATAATGATCACTGCAAAGGTCACATAGAAGATGGAAGAGCTCACAACTGATAAAGAGAAAAAGGACATAGCAATTTAGAACAGTTTTCACCAGAACCTAATCACACTGCAGGGGATCTCAGAAAAATTTGACGAAGTAAGCAAAAGATTACCCTTGCCGCGGGAGTCAGAGTATGAAGGGAAGTCAGGAGGGACTTCACAGCAGAATACACCGTAGCTACCATTAGCCGTGCCTGCGAGGTCCCGTGTCATCCACCTACAACCATTGAATGTAAGGCCACCCCTACTTAAGCAACTACTATTAGATACGAAAGAGGTAGAGCGAGTGGACCTCGCGAAGATACCACTGCCTAGTCTACACTATTTACAGCTGTAGGTTACTGAAGAAATGCACGACAGAACAACAGACACACTAAAGGGATAGGCGGAGTTGTAGACAAATTACAAATAGCTGGAAGAAGCTAGCTCACGGAGAGATATGGAGCTACAAGATGAGCACGATCGGCAGAAGCACATAGAATCCATGATCACCATAGTTGTAGATGAGATACCAAAATTTGAAGTACAATCGGACCCCGCGGATACTATCATTAAAATAGGCCAGATGGTCAACAATCTTAAGGAAGAGATAGATGATATGCAGATCAGCCATAAAACTGAGATCTTTGCACTTAAAGGCGAGATGGAGCAGAAGACTCCACCAACTGAGCAACAGTTAAGAGAACAGGAGGTAAAGGCTGCTGCAGAAAGCATAGTTACAGAGGTGTCGAAGTGCCAAAGTCTATTGGATGAGGCGTCGAAGGAATTCATGGTCCTTGAGAAGGACCCGCAATTGCTAGAAGTCAAGAATGCTACCAAAAGCAAGCAGATAGCATTCGAGCAATTGGAAGAGGAAGTTAAAGCCTTTTCGGCAAGAGAACGACTCCACAAATACAAGGAGGTTAACGCGCTAAAGAAAGAAGTTCAGACCTTAAGAGAGAAATAGGCTGAAATTGAAAATAGAACACAATCTTTGCTAGAGAAAGGCGACCTCATCTCGTAGGAGATAGAGGACAAACTGAAGGAGTTGCACGAAGGGAAGTAATAGGTAGAAGAATAGAACAGAGAGGAAATAACAGTTGAAATGTTGGACACTGTCCGACAAGTCGAGCGGGAAACAAAGGAAGCAGTCAAGAAGTTGGTTGTTGCATACAATGACTTCGCTGCAATGCTAGTTCCGCAGGAGGACGAACAGAGGGAAGAAGCTAAAGTAGCAAGTGGCTTGGGGGTGAGCCACATGTAAGTGTTAGGGGTATGTTGGGCCTAGCCCAAGTGGGGCATTTTTGAGAAAGCAGGTTTTGGAGTTGCGGAGCGAAGGGTAGTGCAGGTAAAGGAATTTTTGGGATAAGTTTTTGTATGCTGTGAAGTTGCAAGTAGCGCAGTGTTGGAAGAGTTGTGAAGTTAGTGCTGCAAGGATAACAGCGCTGCGATGTGTTTGGTCAACGGAAGATCCAGCTAAGCAGAGTGTTGGACGAAAGACAACACATATTCTGGTTAGGCCTTAGAGATCAATTTTTGGCAAAGATGCTCGATAACTACCAAGTGGTGGGTAGGTGCAGATCAGGAGGAAGGTGACTGGTCGCACACATAGAGAACTACTACTTGAACCAGTCATCTAAAGGCCCTGAAAGAAGGAACATCTCGGCAAGAGAAACCTATTGGCACGCACATGACAGGGGGGGGCTGATAGCAACGTGTCCACACATGGAGGATGGCCACAATGGAAGATCCGCTACCAGACACCAATAGTCCGGTTTTGGGGAAAACCATGACAATTTTGTAAACCTAAGGGTTTTGCCTACGAAATGTAAAGACATGACCTATGGGCATGATCTTTAAATAAGGCATGATTTTCTAAGTGAAGGGTTGGTCATTATTGAATATTTTTAGGGTCTGTAAGCTTGAAGCTATTGCAAAAGCTCTGCAGCTGAGTGCGCAGAGACCTAATTTTGAGAGATAGAGAGAAGAGCATCTGCAGCTGAGTGCATAGATGAAGAACTGTTGTACCCTTTCCTAAAGAAAATATAGAAACAGTTCTTGTGGACGTAGCGTCCATCCGGGGGGTGAACCACGTTAAATACCGTGTTATGTGATTGCTTTGTGTGTTTTCCATTCTTCATTTACTTGATATGAATGCTGATGCTGCAGTTATATGATATTTGTTACTTTTATCTGTATTCACTGCGGAAAAGATGGGAATAAGATGTTAAGTAGTTCATATATGGATGAATGCTAATGCTCAGCATCTATAAGTCTTTGAATGTATGGATATGTTAAATAATCACAGAGTTGATTGTTAAAGTTGAAGTGCTGCATCAAGGCGCACAACATTGTATATTTCATTCCATTACATATGTTTAAATCAGTCTAAGTGTTGATAAATGATTAAAGACTGTTAAGTAAGATTGGTTAGTTTGATCAAGTCTTGAAGTGAACACGCGGTCTAGTTAACACGCTGATCCATTATAAGTGTTGTGAGATAAGCTATTGATAGCTTATCATCGTACTGCCAAATCTAAGAATCCTTAACTTAAGATCTGCAATCTTAGTTAGCCTGAGGAGGGAGCGTATTTACCCATTGCGCTATCCTATTTATGTAACCAATTAGTACCACGCATTCGATGGATGCGCTTGTTGTACAAGTGCTCCAGTGTGCCGTAGTAATCGACACAGGGTAGAAGACTTCATGCGGTGTTTTTTCCGCAGCGTGGAAGCTCCTTGTCGCACTGCTCATCAATCAGTTTAGGCACTTGCATCACCAGGTTGTGGAAACCTGATTCTGCAACCACCCCCTCAGCTTCGCCTCGGGTGAGACCTCAGAATGTTCACAGCCGGTTTTTGAAAGGGCCGGTGAATAGGGGTTTGGTTGGTATCCTGCACCGCGAAGTACCTAGGTCTACATTGGAAAACCTCTAGATCAGTAACTACGCCAGCAAGAAGGAGGTGAATCTAAGTATCCTTCACCCCTAGGAAGAGAAAGAGATGATGACACTCTTCCACATCAATATCTAGGTCAAGGAGACCAATATTGATGCTCTATTTGATTCTAGTTCGCAGGAAAAACTCATAATAGAGGATATCGTATGTAATATTGGATTGGAAGTACATGATCATCAAAATCCCTATCCATTAGGATGGGTAAATAATGATGTATAACTTAGATTCACAAAATAGTGCAAGATAAATTTTTCCATAACTGCAGAGTATGTTGATGAAGTGAAGGTAAACGTAGTACGCATGGATGTCTATGGTGTAGTGTTTGGAATCCCCTACATGTATATGAGGGATGAAATCCTCATGAGGAGATCCAACCAATATCGCTTGACAAAGGATAGGAAATCCTTCGTCATCAGTGTGCACAAATTTAAATCAAAGATCTCTCTGGTAAGTGCCAACCAAGCAAAAAAGATGATCAATAGAATTGCAAAGTTTGTATTGCTTTTCTTAAGACAAAATCAATAAGAATGTGAAACGGAAAAAGTGAAGTAATCCCTGGAGGTATGTACCAAAGTGCAGAAACATAAATTGGATATAATTTTGTAGTCATACAGAGAAGTGTTCCAAGAGCCTAAGAGGACACCTCCTAAGAGGGAGGTGAAGAAAAAGATACAACTATTATCATATTCTCCATTTCCTTACATCGAACTGTACAAACAATATGTCATAGAAGTAGATGAAGTGAAGAAGCAGTTGCAAAAGCTATTGGAGTAGGGTGTGATCTGACCAAGTGCCTCAACTTCTGGTTCACATGTCATCATAGTACCCAATAAGGATGGGACTTAGAGGATGTGCATCAACTACAAATAATTGAACAAGATCGCACTCAAGAATTGGTACTCTCTACCAATGATCGATGATCTATTGGACCAGTTTTTCATGCCAAGCAATTCACCAAGTTAGATCTCAAATTGAGATACCAACAAGTGTGATTGAAGGAAAAGGACACTTGGAATACCGCATTCAAGACTAGGAAAGGGATATATGAATGATTAGTATCATTGTTTGGTTTATGCAATTTACCAACTACACTTATGTGTTTGATGAATTATATATTATGTCATTTCTTAGATTTTTTTGTTATAGTATATCTAGATGACATATTGTCTTATAGTGCTACCTAGGAAGAGCATCTCTCACATCTCAAACAGGTGTTGTAGACCTTGAAAAAACATCAAGTGGTATCAAAACTTAAGAAATGTGAATTTGTCTAGCAATCCTCGGTGTATTTGGGGTATGCAATTGGTGGAGCAGAACTTAAGATTGATCCCGCAAAGATGGAGGCCATCACTAAATGACATACTCCTACAAATGTCACTAATGCTCAAATATTTTTGGGGGTAGCACAATAACTTCATAAGTTCATAGCTTCCTTTTTGGTTGTGGCTACACCTATCGATGCCATAATAGCCAGTAGCAAGGAGTTCCAGTGGGGGAAGAATCAACAAAATCCTTTGAAGAGCTCAAGTGAAATATCAATCAGGCCCTAGCTCTCGCATTGCCTAATTTGAAAAACCCTTTAGAATTGGATATAGATGCAAGTGAGTATGCTATGCGAGCGGTTTTGATGCAAGTATGGAGGTCAGTATGCTATCATTATGAAATGTTCCATGGTGGCATCATGAACTATCCTACATATGATAAGGATATTTATGTGTGGTTCAAGCTATCAAGAAGTGGAAGCACTATCTTATGGGAAAGGATACCATCATTCACACTGATCACTAACCAATGCAATATTTGTAGGCCTAAACTAAGCGACATCATACCAGACATTATAAGTCGATGGGATTCTTACAAAAACTCCATCTAATCATCAATTATAATAAGTGAAGTACAAATAAGCTCGAATATATGCTCTCAAGGTCACCTACAACCAATATCATAGATTTGGGAACTCTTGTGCATATGGATCCTTTCACCCATGATGCATACAAGGGGGAATACACAGAATATGAGGACTTCAATGATGTATTTCAATAGCTGCAAGGCCAATTCCATGCAAAAGAAGGTGACAACAAGGTTGACTATCATCTTCAGGATGGGTTACTCTACAAGTTGGATAAGGTTTGTGTCCCTAAAGGATAAATATTTCAACTCATGAGAGAGGCTCACACCTTGAAAGTTGTTGTGCACTTTGTTGTAGGGAAGATAGTTGCAAACTTATGAAGGTATGTTTATTGGCCTAAAATGAAAGAATATGTAGCGTGATTTATTGGAAGATGTATACTTTGTTGTATAAGAAAACCAAGTAATAGGAAGCAATGTATATACCACCCTTTACATGTTCTTATTAGACCATGGGAGAGAATCTCCGTGGATTTTATGGGTGGCCTTCCAACCACTAGGAAGGGACATGACTATTTATTTTTGGTAGTTGATAGATTTAGAAATATGTGCACTCTTATGCCTTGTAAAAATACCATCAAAGGAAAAGAAGAAGCAAAAATGTTCATTGAATAGGTCTAGGTTCACTTTGGGATACCAAGGAGAATCATCTCAGAAAGGGATACAAAATTTCTCAGTACATTTTGGACTGCGCTTTGGGAAAATGTGGACACTAAGTTGAAGAGATCTACAACATTCCATCCACAAACAAAAGGATGGACATAAGTATTCAGGATGAATTTGGTACAACTTTTGAGGGGTATAATCAAAAGCATACAAAGACTTGAGATGAAAATGTGATATACATCCAACACACTTATATTAGAGCATGCCACACTTCCATTGGGAAGTCCCCTTTTGATACTTATTTTGGATACTTTCCATCTTCACTTCTAGATGTTGTCTATGAATACAAAGGGGTATTGAGGGAAGACACCAGGAGTGAAGCAGTAAAAGATGAAAAAATCATTGATAAGATTAGACAGATCTATTTACAAGTACATGAGGCACCAAAGAAGTTACAAGAAAAATATAAGGCTAGGCATGTCCAACACAAGATTGACAAATCATTCAAAGTGGGAGATAGAGTATGCCATTACACTTGAAAAAGGAAAGACTACATGGTCCTAGTAAGAAGATCAAGGCTTTGAAGTATGTTCCTTTTGATATATTGAATAAGGTGGGATGTACATCCTATAAACTCAATCTACCCCCATACATGCGCACTTAATCTATAGTGACTGTGGAAAATTTGAGAGTCTATGAACCTTCCATGTTGGATTAGGAACGTGAGTAGGTCTTACCTATTGTAGAGGAATTAGCACCAAAGGCTCATGTAGAGTTAGCAAAAAACATAGTGTCGCAAAATAATTCTAGAACTTACATGCATGGACAATATGAACTCTGACAGGTGGGGTTTTAAGAACAATTTATAGGAAAGGCTAAATGGTACTCTAAGGAGAGCACAAGGGATTCACTAGAAGTCAATATAATATCACGTTCATTCATATTGCGGTATTAAATATTCATGAAAACCTAAAAATTATATTGCTTATATATTAAGGGGCAAAGGGTTTTTTTAATTTAATGTAACATTACAAAAATAATTTTGGGTCTTTTTTATATGGGCGGGCTGAAAAATATCCTCCAAATGGAGATGGCGGGATCACGGTCGGATGAGAAATCGTGTTGAGGCAAGGCTTAGGCTTACCAGTACGCAGGGAAATCGCATTTTGAGGCATGCTTGAGGCCAAGGGTTTCATGGTGAATTGGGTTTCCAGTAGATCATAGTCGAGAGACAGTGGTCATTTCCAGCCAATTATTACCAATAGCACTCAGCCAGTTGTTACCAATAGCCTTGGGAGGATCTAAGCCTATAGGGCCTGTTATAGGCCCTCGATAGGCCTTGGGGGATTGAATACCCAACCACTCGTGCCTATTACAGGCCTTGGGAGGTTTAGCCAACCTCTTAGAGCTTGTTACAGGCCCTGGGGGCTTGGATACCTATCCCACAATAAGCTTAGTTAGCGATTGGGGAACTGCAACATGCAATCTAAATGTTGCACTATGTGCATTGGCTCTAGTGACACACAAGAGGTGATCTCCTATCTCTTCATTAGACCATTAGATGTTGCAAATCATAATGATATGTGGTTGAGTAATTGCATTGTGGGTAAAGTAATTTGCATCCATAATATACATCGAAAGAAGCAAGGTGCATTGTAGAATGCATCTGGGGTCATAAGAGTGGTATCATATCAATATACTAGGTAGAAATATAAAGGGGTATAAAAAATGTTAATGAAAAAATTGATACATACAATATCTAGTGAAAATAGGGTTTTTTTTAAATTGGGAAGGCATATTGGGAGGGGGTTAAAAAATGATTTTGGAAGGTATTTTCCAATATTTAGTGAAATTAGGGGTAATGTTTCATATGCCACGAATGAACGTGCTATGATAGCATTTTATTGAGTGAAGCCCTCGTGAAGGAGAGGTAGAAGAAAAATTTCCTCACCTCATTTAGTAAAATATTTTTGGGACCAAAATCCTCCCAAACTGGGGAGGTCTAATCCGAAATGGATCATTATATGATTTTTCACCAATTTGGAGCTTTCAAGATCGAAAGATTGGATGAATTGGCTTGTAGGGCCCAAGTTATGGGCATATCTCATTTTGTAGATTTGGGGTCAAGAACCTTCCGGAACCTGTTTGATGGTCTAAAAAAAAAATTGGGGTCAAAATTTCATCGATACAACCATACCCCATGACACAATTCTACACTCTACGACCTTTCCAACAATCCAAGAATCCCCTCAAGTGGAGTTCATATGCAAAAATTATGCCTCATGTAAGTTGACCTATCTAGTTGACCACCATGATACTAAGTGGATTCCAAGTTAGCTCTCATTTTTCACACGTGTGGAGATAGTCACATGTGGACCTTCAAGAACATTCTAGAAGGACCAAAACCCTAACCCTAATTAGTATTTGGGGCATACAAAAACCCTAAAATTAAACCTATATGGATTTCAAACTATGTTAAATTATGAGTTGTTAGGAGAAGAAGGGGTTCCATTAATATTTTGATGTATTGTATTGTTCCATAGTTTAGCATCAACACAAGAGTGGATTTTAAAGCAGAACAAAGGAGATAGGAGATCCTGTAGTGCCCATTCCAATCACAGAATTGTAGCTAACTCCATAATGAGTACCATTTCCTTTGTATCTACATTTTAATATGAAGATAAAGGCATATGCCTCATTTATGGTTGGGTTTTCCCCATAGTGGGTTTTCCTAGGGTATATCTTGTGTTATTGTGTACTTATTTCCTCTATTTTCTCTTTTAGTTCCATTGTATTCAGTATTTTATGGAAATAAATTAACACAATGACCTAAGTTGTAAGATCTGGTGTGACAAACTGATCTAATGGAATATCCACAACAATTTATGGATCAATGTAAGAAGATGAAATGTAGAAAATCAAATTAGCTTCTAGAATATATAATTCGTATTTATGGATTTTTTGTATGACTATGTGATATTCAAGTTTTTCTCAAGTGGTATGTTATTTTTCTACAAAACATAATGCATATGTTCTCATTAGTGTAGGTGTTGAGTACCTAAATGATGGAAGTGGCTAATTAAAAATTTGAAGCAGTTGTAGAGAATGAATTGTTCTTGCACGCAACTATTTTTTCAAAAAATAATATTAGTTTTATAGTTTTATTAAGTTATGAAATTCATTATAGCCCTAAAATATGAATCTATACATTAGTGTAGGGTTTGAGGGTTCTGCTAGCACTAAAACTTGTTATCCAAAAATTTTACTTTCCTAAACTGTAAACTAGTTTTTATATACTTTTTCCAAGTTGCATGGCTTGTCAACTTTGCCTAAATTTTCTTGATCTTTTTATGTTATGCTATTAATGTTTTGATTGCACTTTGTTTGTTTCATTTAGTTGATGGTAAATACGATTCTAAAGGAGTACACAATATTTTTTGAGAACATTTTGCATAGTTTGACTCTTTGTAGGGTTGCATAATCTAGAGATGTTTTTTGGATCACTAATTAATGAATATTGAAATTCTATAGCAAAATTAGTAATTTTTCATTGAAGGCATACTACAGAATTTCAAAAATTCTTTAGCACAAATCTTATTGCTATAATCAAAGGGCGCTACATAATTTTGAATTGTCGGTGAGTGGGGACAAAAAAATGTGACTTCATCTCAAGTCAAAAGACTTTAAGAGTTGGCTAAGCATCACATGCTCATGTAGATGAAATATGTGATATGATAGGTTGTCCTATGATTTGTTATATTCTACAGCAAAGTTCATTTGTTCATTAAACATCAAAACCAACATTTTGCAACAAAAATCCTACCATGGTTGTAGTATTCAAGAGAATCACAGAGGTCATACTAGGAACAACCTAGAATTATTAGAGGAGGAAGTATTATAAGTATAAACTTTGAGGATCAAAGCATGGAAGAATTTTATGAAGTCATTCAAAGAATGTTGTCTATTTTGAGATCAACTATGATTCTATAGTAGTTTTGTCATGTTCAAAAGTCCAAGAAGCCACTGGAAAAGCAATGCCAATCTGGGTGCAAGCAAATGATCTTTACAGAAAGTTACAAATAATTCTGCAGCGTCATACATATGAAAGATATGCCAGTTCATTGCAAAATTTCTTGTAGGTGAATTTTTTATAGGTTAAATTCTAGTGTTTTCTAACAAAACAAAACTGAATCTCAAAAAACTAAAACATGGGTTTTTTCAAGCATGGGCCCAATTAGGTGTCTCACAGGGTGGTTTCCTGAAATAACAAACCATTTGGGAGCTGCAAGCAGATCTTTGAGGCATCTTTTTCATAATTTTTCATATTTTGTTTTGCTTAAAACACCTAGTCAATTAGCCACCTCATTAGTTCAACCTGGATATGAGATCATTATTTTGTGTTATAGGTTAGTATTAGATCCCTTAGATTAGGATCTCAATTTGAATTGATTTATTTCAATTATGAAATTTTTATTTTAAAGCAAGGATTATGAATCAAGAAGGGGTTCTTCTCTGTTTTGGGAAGAGAAGGGGGTTCAACTAGGAGATCATAGAGGATCAAAGTGTACTATGTATTTTCAAACAAGCCATATAACCGTAATTTTCTCATTCTCATAGATCTATTGTTCAGTGAATTAGGTCGTGCTCCTTTTCTATCTATTAACATCTTATAATATTGAATGCAAGGATTGTTTATGTATCACATTGATAGTTTTACAGCTTACAAATCTAATAGAAGTAAGCTTTACTATGATTTGCTTGCAACTTGTGTTTGTATTTAGAAATTATGTCTTAAGGTCATAACACTATTTTGATCTTGGATTTTCATTCATGAATGTGTGGTTCAATCATCCTAATTACTTATATGTTCATCTTTTACTTAATTCTGTAACAATAAAATAATAAAATAATATTAATATTAATTTATTATAATTAAAGACTATCTAAAATCAATAGTCATGCCCTTTTATTAAAAGGTGCATGACAAGCTTATATAAAGCCCAAACCTATGTAACTATTAATCATCTACCATACATTACATTTTTACATTACTATTGATCCATTTATGGACCATTTATGTTACTTACATTGGGTTTTCCCATAAGAACAGTATTTTACTGTTCCAGTGGTATCAGAGCTTGTTGATTCCGTCTTGTGGCCAAATTGTCAGAGTTTCTTTGAGATTTAGGTTTTTAGCCTTACATCAGGCTTTTAGCCATCCTTATTGGAGAAAAAAAAATTATTAAAAGAGAAAAAAAAAGAGAAGGGAATAAAAGAGAAGTTAAAAAAAAGAGAGAGAACAAGAAAGAAGACGGCATAAAAAAGGAGAAGAATAAAACCACACATTGCCTTGGTTTTATAAAACCAGCCTTGGTTTTATAAAACTAGCCTTGGTTTTATAAAGAAACCATTATTTATAATAACTCATACCTTAATTAGGATGAGTTTAGTTATTATATGACTATAGTAATAATAATACATATTATTATTATCTCAAAAGCTTGAACTCTTCGTAATCCAACAAAAAAATTAGTTTTTTGAAAGAAAAAAACTATATATATATATATATAGTTTATAAAACATTAATATAATAATATTATTAATTAATTAATTATTATTATTATAAATAAATAAATAATTATTTTTGGGAAAAAAAAGGTTATTTGACCTGATAAGAAAAAAAATATAGTCGAGGAAAGTTCTTTCCAAGATAGACATATTGAGAATTATTACATCTTTTTAATCCACCCTTGTCGAAGAAATCAAAGACCAATTAAAGACCATTTATAGTCCCGAACAAGCATAAAGACCATCTATAGTCCAGAACAAGCATCTAATGTCGAAGAAATCAGAGACCATGGAAGTCGGTTTGTTACTACACATAGAGAAATTAGAAGCCAAATTAAAGCATTATCAAAGAGACAACGAAGATTTCCACGACAGGATTAAAAATTTTGAAGCAGTAATTGCAATATGTAAGCTACAAGAAAAGTTCGATGAACAAAAAATCTCTGACCAGGAAAGTCGTATAGAAAAATTGTATGTGCAAATTGATGAATTAAGAGCCGAAAAAGAACTCAATCAGAGGCTAGAAGATCAAGATATAAAGAATGAAATAATTAAATATGAAGCAGAAATAAAATGCTTGAACAAGATCCTTAATGACAAGGATGAAGATCTGAAGAAGATACGACATAAATTAGGAGATCAAGAATCAAAGGTCAACCAATGTCGACAACAGATACAATATCTTCAAACACAAAATGACGACTCTAAAAAGGCACACAAATCGAAGATCGCAAAGAATAATAAAGCATTATCCAATAATGCTGAAGAAATTTTTAGACTAAGGAATCATAACAAGATACTATTCACAAAAATTAAGAAATTGAATAATAGTTGAAAGATAGAACAATCTACGGAAAACATTGAAGAGAAACTTCTAGACAAGCAGGAAGAAAATAGTTGCATCAGAAGTCATAACGAGGATCTTAAAGAACAACTTAAGAAGTCGGAAGAAGTTAGAAAATCACAAGTAGAAGTGATTAAGAAGTTTAGAAAAGATAAGATACAGTTAGAGACCAAGTTGGAAAAAATACAAGACGAAACCTTAAAACCTCAAGGGACGAAAATACAACTTCCAACTCAGAGCAGTGATCAAAAGACGACTTTTGTAAAATAAATTTACAGTGTGAAAATTCCCTATCGACACCCCAACCATAAAAACTGACACACTAAAAAGGCGGAAGTGTCGGAAGAAAAATGTACTAAGGCAATCAAAACTCCCGACAACATATCAGTATGGAATCCCGACAATCATCGACAAATCAACTTTGGATGGATTGATCCCTCCACATACCAAAAGTTATGCTCGACGCTTAAAAGTTCGTATCGACATGTGTCTTCAACTACGTCACCACAAAAAGCAATACATAAAAATTATAAGGATTTGAGGACAAAGCCTTTCTAAGAGAGAGGCAATGTAACAATAAAATAATATTAATATTAATTTATTATAATTAAAGACTATCTAAAATCAATAGTCATTCCCTTTTACGAAAAGGTGCATGACATGCTTATATAAAGCCCAAACCTATGTAACTATTAATCATCTACAATACATTACATTTTTACATTACTATTGATCCATTTATGTTACTTACATTGGGTTTTCCCTAAGAACAGTATTTTCGACCTGGATATGAGATCATTATTTTGTGTTATAGGTTAGTATTAGATCCCTTAGATTAGGATCTCACTTTGAATTGATTTATTTCAATTATGAAATTTTTATTTTTAAAGCAAGGATTATGAATCAAGAAGGGGTTCTTCTCCCTTTTGGAAAGAGAAGGGGGTTCAACTAGGAGATCATAGAGGATCAATGTGTACTATGTATTTTCAAACAAGCCATATAACCATAATTTTTTCATGCTCATAAGTCTATTGTTCAGTGAATTAGGTCGTGCTCCTTTTCTATCTATTAACATCTTATAATATTGAATGCAAGGACTGTTTATGTATTACATTGATAGTTTTACAGCTTACAGATCTAATAGAAGTAAGCTTTACTATGATTTGCTTGCAACTTGTGTTTGTATTTAGCAATTATGTCTTAAGGTCATAACACTATGTTGATATTGGTTTTTCATTCATGAATGCGTGGTTCAATCATCCTAATTACTTATATGTTCATGTTTTACTTGATTCCTCTTTATTACTATTGATTCTATTTTTAATTTCATTGAATGCATGCTTGTGAATCGATGGAAAATTGCTTATTGAATTAATACAAGATTTATAATTGATATCAAACACTTAACCTTTATGATCTACCTGACCACTTTCCTTAAACCAAACTATAGAAACAACTGCGGTGCCCTAGCTTTGTGCCATAGCAGTTTGGTGTAGACTTTAGGGATAAAAATTCCTAACATGATCAAAGAAATTTCTCTTTTCTTTCTAGATCGTAGATCTTAGTCTAATCTAGTGCAACATATATATTTCTTTTAAATGAGCAAGGAAATAAAAAAGATATAGTAGGAACCAAAATATATTTGTATTTTAAGTTTACGATATATGTCATGAAAAAAATAAATTAAAAATAGTAAACCATATTTTTTATTTAGATATACATTTGGAATCTACATTGATGGATCTATATGTATGTGTAATTTTATAAGTGATGATTTGTGTAGCCTATTTAAAAATAATTTGAAAAACAAAAGAAAACTAAACCTAAATCTGAAGCAACCATGTCAACAAATACATGGGTGAGTGGAAACTCTCCAATCAAAAAAAGAATTTCAAATAATGTGCATGCGTCATAGAACAACCGTGCACTTTAAAAATGTGCATGTGTTGTGAAACACATGTGCAATCTATATATATACATATATATATATATTGTTTCCATAGCTTTCTACCTTGCCATTGGTCTTGAACAGATCTACATGGTTATTTTATGACAATTTTATGTTTCTAGATAGATAATTTCTTATTTTCAAAAGAATATCAAAATGGATGTTTGGGCCATGATTGATACCTCAAACCACCACATAGTCCCTCTAACAGGGGTATTCAATGCCTAATGGTAATATGGGTGCTCCTAAGAGGTTTTTCACATGAGGGATGGATTTCAGGGACTTGACTATTGTAAGAGGAATAAATCATGGAAATTAGGGTCCAAATGAATCTTTTAAGGCTCATGGGCCATGAACATGGCTTCAAACAACAACACAAGTCCTATAAAGTAGATATTAAACCTCCAAGTGGAATATGGTTTCTCCTATAATGTATTGGATAGTAGTGATGGGTATCGAAGCCTTCAATAGGCATGAGAGGAAAATAAGGCCCTTATGCCCTATATGAAGCTTCTATGGACCAAGGGCCATGAATACAACCATGAACCATAAAGCATGCCCTGTATAAGACATATTTTCCCATAGAGTGGGAAATGGGTTCTAGTATCAGGTGTTTTGCACTAAGGATGAGTATGAGACAATGGTTGAGGGATAACTTAATGCAATTATTCTCTTAATTAAGACTCTTCAGCTAATAGGCCATGATTAAGGCCTCAAACCAAAAAATAAACCAAATAAAGTGGATCTTTGCTATACAATTGGGATATGGATGCGATTAGGAGGTTTTGTGTAGTAGAAATGGGTCTTGTGGCCTTGACCATAGTCAAGAAAAGAAAATAATGACCTTACACCATAAATGAATATATAGGGTTCATTGGCCATCAACGTGACCCCAAACCACAATGCAATCTCTCTACAGGTGATCTTTGGCATCAATGTGGAATATGGGTACCATTATGAGCTCCTGTGTGGTAGAGATGGGATTTATGTCATTGAACATGGTCAAGGGAGGAAAATAAGTTCTTATGGATCTAGATGAATCCTTTAGGAATAAAGGTCCATAAATAATACTATAATCCACATAACATGTCCTCTATAGGGTATCATTGTCCTTGAAGCAAGATATGGGTACCGATATGATGTTTTATGCATCATGGATGGGTCTCAAGGCCTTAACCATGGTTGGGGAAGAAATATTGCTAATTATAAACTAAATGAATATTCTTGTGCTAATGGGAAATGATCAAGGCCTTCAATTGCAACAAATACTCTCTAAAAGGGATATTTTATACATGAGAGGGATAAGGGAACCATTAGGAGATTTCATATAGTAGGGATGGGTCTGGAAAGGCCTCGACCCTGACTAGGGGGTGAAACTAAGATCCTTAATTCCTAAATTAATCTTATAGCTCTCATGGGACATAAAATATCCCTCAAAAAGCTATAAAACCCTCTAGACACTACAACAAAAAACTGGAATTTGCATCGCATTTAGGGTTGGATTTTAGTGTAATTGTTTTCCAATTGTGGTGAATAATTTGGTGTTGTTGTACAATTTCGTAAAGCAACGACTTTTGCATCTTTTTTTATGTTTTGTTTTGCGTCCAATTTTGCACCCAATTCTTTGCATCTCTTTTTGTGCCTAATTTTGCATCTAGTATTGCGTCCTTTGTTATGTCCTTGTTTGTGTCTTGTTTTGGACCCAGTGTTGCATCCATGTTGCGTATGATTTTGCACCTATTTTTACGTTGAGTTTTCCGACTAATTTTGCACCTTCTTTTGCGTCCAATTATGTGGCCAATTTTGCATCTAGTGTTTCATCTCGATAATTTGCATCCAATTTTGGGCCCAGTATTGAGTCTAGAATTGCACCTAAATGTTTGTCCTTCATTGCGTCTAGTTTTGGATCTCATCTTGCATCTAATTTTTTGTCTAGTTTTACATCTTTTTTGCATCCAGGTTTGTGCCCACTAATGCATCATGTTTTACGTCTTTTTTCGTCCAGGTGTGTGCCTAGTGTTGCACCTAGTGTTATGCCTAATTTTGTGTCCAGTTTTGCATCTAATTTTTTGTCCAATTTTACATCTAGTGTTTCATCCCATCTTGAATCCAATTTTGCATCCGATTTTACATTTTTTTGCATCTAAGTTTGTGCCCAGTGTTGCATCTAGTTTTTCACATAGTGTTACGTCTAGTTTTACACCCAATGTTGCATCCAATTTTGTTTCCAATTGTGTAACCAAATTAGCACCCAATTTTATGTCCAGTTAGGAATCTAGTTTTGTGTCTACTATTGCATTCTATGTTGCATCCAGTTTTTGGCCTAGTATTGCATCTAGTCTGGTGCCCAGTTTTGGGCCTAGATTTGTGTCTATTGTTGAGTCACTTTTTGCATCCAATTTTGTGTCAACTTTTACGTCTGATGTGACATCCACTTTTGCATCATGTTTTGCATCCAGTTTTGCATCCAGTTTTGCATCTAGTGTTGCATCTATTCTTGCATCCACTTTTGTGTCCCATTTGTCATTCAATTTGGCATCCATTTTTCATTTTGTTTTTCGTCCATTGCTAATTAAGAATATTAATTGAAATTATTAATAGTGAAATATATCAATATTTATTGATTTTTTGTCTATTTTGTTAATTTCAATTAAATATTGAAATATATCAAAATTTTCAAATATTATGAAGAAATCAAATTTATAGCATAACATTTGTAAAGAATTTTAAGAGGAATTCACAACATCCATCCAAAAGTAGTAAGATCATCATACATAGTAATTATCCATAAAAAAACATTGAAAATTTCAATAAATATAAAGTAATAAGACAATATTGATAATATCATCATCTTTAATCAAATCAACTGAAATTCAAATGTATGATCAACATATACAAACCTTTCATGGATATCATTATAGTAAAGTAAAAAAAATTCAAATATGTATATGATTTAAATACCAATCTAACAAGAAATAACTTGTAAGTTCTCCATATATTGTTATTGGACAATCTACTCGAGCAGACGCGAGTGTGATCTCCCGAGTTCAATGTGAATCTAGAACAAATAAGAATAGAACATAATAATACTTTCCTATATCAATTAGAGATCAAGTCTAATAGATTTCTTACCTTCAGATCTATAGATCTATCTCCTCTTTGTAGCTCCGAGCTCCACGGTTGTCAAATCCAAGCTGCAAAACTTGTCAGAACATGTGGAAACAAAGCAAGTAGTAACAATACATCTAAACACTAATTGATCTAAGCAAACGGTTAAGGAGGTAAGCTCTAAATGCTATCAACATGAACACATTTATGGAAAGAGATTATATTACTGTCAATAAAATAATAAATACAAAGCAGAGTAGTGATTACAACCCAAGCATTAATGCTACAATCCTCCTCCAACAAGTCAAGCCAATGCCTCCAAAGGAAATGTAAGCCTCCCAAGAGATGGATAGGGATCTTCTAGGATAATTCCACCAGCATGTAAGTACTATAGACTTCCTCCGTTTGGAATGGGGGAGAGCTTTATATTTATAGGACCAAGAAGACAAAGTAGGTTGAGATATGGTAGGAGAGAACTAAGGGATCCTCCCTAGGGGTTAGGGAACCGAAGTCCAGCTCAACTACAAGATAGGGATAAAGATCCACCTCATCCAGCTTCAAGATTTCGCTTGATGGTCCCCTTTCTCCACTTTACTAACTCTGATGCATGCTGCATGAAGGAAACTAGCGCTTGAGAGGGAAAGTGTAGGCTACACAAGGGCAACCCGAGCCACCAGCTCCGTCTGTCAAATGACAATCTGTGCCTGACCTAGTTGGGAGCCTGCTACTAGAGGACAACCTACACCGACCCAACTAGAACTTGTGGACGAAGGTCAACAACTTGCTGCAGTTAAATTTATTAATTAGGGAAACCTCAGGGATTATGGCACTGAGTTAACATGAGACTCATGATGACGAGATTTAGGTGTAACAGAATGACCCCCAAAGCATGAACTTGACAGAACAGGATAGGTGAAATGATTTGAAAAAAGGATGGCAAGGAACTTGATAGTTGGAGGATGCTGTTGTAGTACAAATGACTCTAAGATATCAGTCTCACATGACTCATGACATGGCTGCCGACCAATACAATGCAGATCCATGGTAGTAAAGACTGACTGAACACAATCATGGCTACTAGACATAAGCGTAGATCCATGATGAGATGATAACACAACCACAACCAATACAAAGTGGATTCGTGTAATATGACTCAAACAATCTCCATCGCAACCTGGGTAATATATGATTTCCCCCAGGGTCTTGAAGCTGAACCCGCAATGATATGAATCTATCCATGTGATTACAATGTCTTGGAGTCGAACATGGTAGAAGCCAATTGATTACCGATCATTGATGAATACTGTTAACAAGCGTGAGGAAAATCACCATTGATGTCAATTATTCCCAAGGTATCATCGTACATACCATGGAGTGCGAATAAATTAGTTGAAGTTGAACACTCGACGGGATCTTTCAATAAAGAATCAATGATGCAAAATCATGTTGAAAGCAAGGTAAACTTCCATTGAGGCATGGAGGCCCAAGGTACTCGATTGGTTTCTAGATTCAATTCTTGGATGATGTGTTGAATTCAACAAGGATGAATCCATCGAAGGAGGGCCATGATGAATCCCACATCATCAACACAAAACTCAATATTAAATGTTTGGAGTAGGTCTAACGGTAGAGTAACATGTGATACTGACTCAACATAGACCAACATGGTGGAAGGTGTACTAACTGCAAATGATTAGTAATGAACATCTCTTGAACATGGGCATGGCATGACCTTGTAGTACTGACATGACGAGAATGATACCAATTCCTAATGAAACTAATAATGGAAGCATTCTTTGGATGACCCAAAGGAGCGACATGACTCATCAAATCAGTAGGACTCAAAGACAAATGGATTACTCAAGTACTGAATGCAAATGCAAATGAGTGCCATGTTCAAGAGTGACTAAGTACGGCCGTAAATTATAGTGTAATACAAAATCTTTCCTTTTTCCCCATCATGATTGATGAGTGCCTCACTTGTTTTTAACAATCTTGAGGAGGGTAAACAGATGCTCGGTATAGCTCATCCCATGGATGAGTCCAATACCAAATATTTCACGAACATAGGATAGGTGGGGTTCGTCCCATGATGGGCCCTTCAATGTCGAGTTTTAATGAGTCCATAGAAGGTAAACTCGACGTCATTTCATGTTTAGAGAGTCAGAAAATAAATAAAGAAGACTCCAAATGTCCTTTATTCTTAAAGTTAGTCTCTCTGCCCAAAAAAGGGTAAAATAATGCGAGAGAGAAATCTTCCAACCATGATTGGATGGAGGGCTCCTTTTTCATAAATAGTGCCTCCTGGCCCGAAAAAGGGGTAAACTATCACCAAAAAGGCGATCGTTCGAATACTCTTACAAGGGTGAACGCATCAAGTTCGCTTGGTAATCTTTTTGTATTTCGAGAGCCTCCAAAGATCTTAAAGAAAGACTCTGAGGGGTTCATTTTTCATGGAAGTTTAATGAGCCCAAAAAAGTGATAAACTATAACTCAGTGACTTATTATCTTCGTTTTACGAGCACGAGAAATAAAAAAGAGTTAGCTCGGCGTCATTAATAATTAAATTTAATGAGCGAAATAATGACATAAAAACACTTGACGAGTTGTTCATACCTGATAACATGTGCGAGATGACCACTATTGTGAAAAACAGTGTTAATGAGGAAACTAACTTCACCTGCAAGCTTCGAAACTAGGTCAAAGTGACTAATTAAACAGAAATAATCTCAACTATAGCAAAATAACCCACTATGGAATAAAATTAAAAAATTAATATGCTCTTTTCTACTATAAAATGGGTAAATAGTAAAAAAGAATTACTATATATTTTTTACCAATTTGGAGAGGTGAGAAGTGCGATTTGGAGCTGTTTTTTCTTTCACTGATTCTGGGAGCTGTGATTGACCATTTCGAGTGCCGTCAGCGACAGGTAACCCTAAACTCATCCCTTTAAATTTTCAGTGAATTAGTTTTGTATTTTAAGCTCATTTTATTAGGTTTTGAGCTTGTTATGTGGGGGGATTGGCACTAGCGGGTCAGCGCAATCCCCCCTTTCAGGACATGCGTTGGGCATGTGGTGGTGGCGCCCTGTCCGGAAGGATAGTTTGCGTCGGTGCAAATCCCCATAGAAAAATCAATACCCAATCCCAAAAAATTATTTTGGTGGTTGAGAAGGGTTCTAATGGTGTTTAATTAGCATTCTTGATACGTTTGTATCGATCAAAATGGTCCTCGAGTGGCGAGAACAGGAGCATGAGCTCGATGATGCCAAAGCTGAAAATGACCCTCAATGCATAGTTGCATTGACAAATTATGGTTTGCTTAAATACTTCCGAGTGTCGGGAATGAGGGCCCAAGCTCCATTGCTGGCACACATGATCCAATGTTGGTATCTAGTGCAGCAACACTTTCAGATCGGCGTGCACACGTTGAGTATAGATGTCGAGGACATATACTTTCTCACAGGATTGTCCCGATGGGGAAACCTTGTGTCTCTTACTGGATCACAAGGGGGTGATCGTACTGTAGATGACATGATTGATCAGTGGTGCACTCCAGGCACTCAGATGATCGGTGGAAAGATTCCCATCAAGGAGATTAGAGACCTATCCCTCGGCACCGTGTTGTTTACCATTGTGAGGGTAGCCGATAGTCAATCAGCTCATCTGGCGAGCAAATCGTAGTTGATGTATGCAGAGGAGTGTATGGCTCCTACTATGTTCAACTGGTGTGAGGGGATCCTCACAATTCTACAGGGTTAGCTGACCAAATGCCGAAACTGGGCGCTGAAGCAATTTGGTTATGGATCAGCGGTGATATCTTTCTTGTTGGAGCAGGTTCCCCACTTATGTCCGCAAGTGGACCTTGATGATCGGGATTCTAGATATCCTCACATGACCAGGTGGTCCGAGGTGATGGACCGCCATGGTGGTGGGGGTCCTAATATTGGTTTCAACTCATGTTTCTTTACATGGCTGACGGGACAACTCCTTATGGTAGAGGACTATCCGTATGATGGGATGGATTTTAGAGGGGACCCTGACCTGGCGCTACCAGAGGGAGTGTAGTGGGGTGATATCGGTAAGAAAAACTATTGTTTTTATTTTTCATTTTATATGTTTTATGATTTTTTTGGAGTAGTTCTAATGATTTTCATATGTCTTATGCAGATGTGGGTCCATCACGACCATTTGGAGTATAACTCATCGTGCAGAGGGGAGAAGTGTTGGATATGGGTCTTGCAGCTCAAGATTCCATCGAGGAGTTGGAGGAGGTCGAGGAGAACCTAAACAGGATGACACTGGATATCCCAGAGTGATGTGTCCATGATCTACCCCTTTGCTACCAGAAGCTTACCGTCGGGGTGTCTTTGCATTTCAACACACTGCTCCAGAAAGTGGCGAGGTCTGTGGTCTACTATCATGAGCAACCTAGGGATTACGCTCATGTTCTATATGTATATACTGAAAGCTATGAGCTCAAGATTTTGTATCAGAGATATTTATTGAAAGCTTCCATGCTTTAGATTTTGTATTAGCACTACCATTTTGTACTTTTGTACTGATTTATATATACAGACTCTATTCACGGCCTTTATACATATGGTGTTATATGGATGAATGTGGGATCTTATCTATGTGTTTGTCTTTATGCATTATATACATGTTGTGTCATTTTATGATTCATGTTTTTTTTATGTGTGTGCAATGTACCAATCCAAAATGAAATTGGCCATGGATTCCACAACTATGTTCATGTCTCTTGGAATGTGTAGGTACTGAACAGATTTGAAGGACCTCTTTAAGAGATGTACTCATCGGAAAAGACAGAGTAACATCAGGATCATGGATGGTGTAGAATCGGTTGAGATGGGAGCCCACTAATTGTGAGTCGAGGTGGGAAACAATGTGGTCCATACCCAGGGAAAGAGCGTCAGTTAAGACTCCAATCACCGTGTGATACTCAACGGCGTTATTAGTTTCATGCCCTAGACAACTCCCTCCCAAACTAATGATCTCGTCGGTAGGGGAATAGAGTACCCAAGCTAATGAGGTGAGACTGCGGGTATGCCGGCTGGAGCCGTCTACGAATCCAAAGTAGGTTGTCATCTGTACACATAGGCGGGACATGACATAAGCGAAAAAAACAAAGATCCTAACATACTTAAAGCAAAGTGTCACACCACACAAAACATGCATAATGTACAGTATATACAAGGTACTTATGCGTGAAAAAATCATGCATAGTATCTCTTCAGGTAAAGCCCATTGCAAGGCTCTCCCAGAGATATTCCATCATAATCCTCAAGCTCGTAAGCTCCTTTCTCCATGACACGTTTCACAACATATGGGCCATGCCACATGGACTCTAACTTGCTTGTCCCCAACTTATCATGTTTTGGGTCATATGTGAGGACCAGATCCCCCTCGTTGAAGATACGAGGTTGCACTGACTTATCGTACTGGGCCTTAATGCATTTCTTGTGTGTTTCATTGGCAAGAGCGACATCACGATGGGTTTCATCGAGTTTATCCAAGTAAAGAAAGCGTTCTTCCTTGGTCATGGTGTGTGGGAGAAGTTCAACTGCGATTTTTAGTGACAGAGTCTCGCACTCTCTCGGTAAAAATGCCTCTAATCCGTAAACAAGTTGGAAGGGTGTAAATCTGGTGGCAGTCTTAACGGAGGCCCTATATGCCCAAAGAGTAGAAAAGAGCATGTTGTGCCAATTTGATTTGTGGGTACCCACCATGCGTTGAATCATGGTTTTCAAGACCTTATTGATGGTCTCTACTTGTCCATTGGACTGTGGTTAATATGGAGTTAATTTCTCATGACGAAAACCAAATAATGCGCTCAGTTCATCTACCATCTTGTTTTTAAAGTGGGATCCATGATCGGTAACGATGGCTTGCGGAACTTTGAACCGTGCAATGACATGGTTAAACATGAAGAGTGCAGCGGTTTTTCCATCCTCATTGTATGTAGGCATGGCCTTGGCCCATTTAGTCAAGTAATCGATGGCTACTATGACGTAACCATGCCCCCCGGCCGAGGTAGGCTTACAGTGCATGATTTCTATGCCCCATTTTGCAAAGGTGCCGACGAAAATAACCGGATGGAGAGGGGCTAGATGGGAGCACTTCTTAACTTGAAAGTGTTAGCATGGAGGACACTTCTTAACGGCCTCGATACAATATTTGAAGATTGAAGGCCAGTAGTATTCTGCACGTAGGATTTTCTAGGTCGTAGCCATCCCAAAAAGATAACCCCCACAAGCCCTGGAGTGACATTCATTCAGTACGTGTTCAACCTCTTCATGAGTTAAACAACATTGAAGTATAGAGTCTACACCACATCGATATAAGATATCACTGATGATCAAGTAATACTTGACATGGTGGAGAATATGATGACAGTCGTCACGAGATAAATCTGGGTTGAACCGTTGGGTTTGAATATATAATGTAATATCTCCATACCATGGGTCAGACGTGCTGATAAGTAACAACAACTCATCCGGAAAGGAGTCGATGGACTCGGTTCCTATATCAACATGAGGAAGATCACAAATGAGCTCTACAAACACCAGGTATTTCTTTGACTTAGCTTTCTCGAAGAGGATATCGAACTCTTGAAGTATCACAATCCAGTGTGAATACTTGCCCCCAAGCACTTAATGTGTAAGAATGTGATACATGGGGTTTGAGTTGGCGATAACAATGGTGGTGTGGAGTAAGATATAATGACGAAACTTTTGGAGGGCAATGATTGCCGCGAGAGAGAGCTTTTCGACATGTGAGTAACGGGTTTCAGAGTTGATAAGACCCTTACTGAGGTAATAGATCACATGTTCCTGGGCGTTGTTGTCTTCCTGGACCAAGACCATAGCGATCGTGGTGGTAGAAGCAACAAGATAAAGGATGTAATCCTTGTAGTAATTGGTCGGTTGGAGCACAGGGGTGTGAGTGATGGCAGAATTTAAGTTGTCAAAGGATTGTTGGGCTTGGTCATCCCAAATGAAAGGGACATCCTTCTTCAACAATCGCATATAGCCCTGTGTCTTTTGAGCGAAATTACAAACAAAATTCCATAGATAAGTTTCCTTCCCTTGCAAACTTTGGAATTCTGTAACATCGGTAGGAGGTGGGAGAGCGACAATGGCTTCCACCTTTAAGGGATCAATGTAGATCCCATCCTTTGAAACCATAAAACCTAGGATGCATCCTGATTCGACAGAGAAAATACACTTGTGAGGATTCAGATGGATGTTATACCACCTACATCTGAGCAATACTGTCGTCAGATGATCTATGTGGAACTCACGATGCTACAAATGGGCAGGGAGATCGTCAAGATATGGTTCTATAAAGTCCTTCACATCATGAAAATCATATGACATGGCCCGCTGCAATGTGGGACTAGCATTTTTAAGACCAAAGGGTATTTTACGATAAGCAAACATACCCCAGGTCCAGATGAAAGCGGCCTTGTGTTGGTCAGCTGGGTGGATCTCAATCTGGTTATAACAAGAAAAGCCATCCATAAATGAGAAGATGAAACTTCCGGCGCAATTGTCGATTATCTGATCGATGAAGGGAGTCGAGTAATTGTCCTTACAAAAAGACTTGTTCAGATCCCTATAGTCGACACATACACGAATAGTACCCTGCTTTTTGTCCACAGGGACGACATTGGAGACCCATTCTGTTAAAGGAACGAGATAGATAAAGCCGACCTTCAAGATATTTTCAATCTCAACTTTAATTGCCACAGTTTTTCGAGGGTGTACTAGTCGTAATTTTTGGCCGACAGGCTTATCCTCGGGATAAGTATTGATCTCATGCAAGACAATAGCAGGATCGATCCCAGGCATTTCCTCATAGGTCCATGCGAAAACATCGTGAAATTGTTTAAATAAGGCCGTAAATGTGCTGAGCTCTTTAGGAGAGAAAGTCTGGCCAATGTGGATATGTTACACGACGTCGGGTGTAACTGAGATGTGAATCGAAATAGTGGGAGTGATGTTTTTCATGTTTCCTTCCGTAACTGTATCGCAAGTTAGGATCGGTGACTACAGGAAAGGATAGACATCTGGTGCAAAGATAGTGGTGATGGAATTCTCTACAGAGTCTAATGTGGGTAGGAAAGACAAGCAATGATGAAGGTCTTCCCACGGAGGTTCATCTGTGCTCATAATATCCATAATGGACTCGTCAAAATGAAAAGTTTGGAGCAGAGAATCTAGTAGAGATGATGTCTGTTGTAGAGAACTAGGTGTGGAGGCCATGGTTAGGTGGTCCTCAGGTGCTGACAGGATAGCCTCACAGGTAGCTTCAGTGAGTGAGAGAGGCATAGTATTTCCAATCAACTCCATGGTGGCCTCATCGGGCACGAGCCATTGAATAACAGAGTTGGAAGAAGATGGGGTCATGGAGGATATCATGTTCATCGAGGAAACATGGTTAGGGGGGTTTGGGGTTGGAAAGACACCCATAAGAGATGATTCTTTTATGAGGCCAACCCCCATGCTCTCATATAGCTACGAATATTTACCTAAAAAAGGGACGTTATCACTGGGATAAGTATCAGTTTCTGGTGTACAGAAGTCCAACTAGTCGATAGTGACAATTCAGCCTTGATGGGGGAATTTCACAATGTAGAAGATAGATGACATGACTACAGTCATGGTGTAAAACTAGTTACAAACAAGCAAGAGACTATAATCCAAAAGGGCTACGACTACTTCCACGTTAATGGTTACATTCTTACCCCCCAACTCGACTGATATGGCTTGTAATAGCCCATGGGGTTAAAATCCAAGATCGTCGAATGCTTTCAGGGTAGTGGGAGGATGGTTAACTCAGGAGAACCAATGGCTCTCCAACAAGATAACGACATGACCGAGGTAGAGGCACCTTCATCTAGTACAGTACGATGGATTCTCTTCCCAACAAATTTCATGGAATTTTGGAAAGCTAACTAGTGGGAAAGCCTCAGTTTAAAGTACTCAAGTCGAAACATGATTGTATTCAAGGAATCCAGATCTACGGCGCCAATGGCAGCAAGGAGAGTCTTACATTGGTTGGGGCAATTCTACAAGACCTCTAGCATCGACATGGCACAAGGATATTGCACTAAGTCCTCTACGATGTTGTAATTCCAAGTTTCCCAAGCATTAGGATTGAAAACTGCTTTTTGAATCGTACTCTTGGGAAGACACAACATTGACTCTAATGAAGGCTTCTCAATGGTGAGAGAAGCTGGTGGCACTGTAACATCCAGAATAGAGGAGGAATATTTTTTAGTATTACTTCCAATGGGTTCCTTCGGAGGGACTGATTCATACGATCGTGAGCATGTATTCAAGTTAACCGTCTCACTATGCATCATGAGAACATGCACGGTGGATGATGTTTCTCCTTGGGGAGGAGAAGGTTGAGCAATCATTTGTTGATTCTGGGTGGGGAAGGGATCGTTGAGAACTACGAGTGTGGGGTTTCTATTAAGAAAATTTTGCACTTCGTCTCTGTGGGGACAATCATTGGAGAAATGGTCACCACCACACAGTAAACAAGGATACTTAAGCTTTCACTTTTGTTTCGTGTCTTCAGGAGTGGGCTTGTTCTTTTGCTGGTTAGAATATTTTTTAGGTTTACCTTTGTTTTTCTTCTTGTCACCGGATTTCTGAGGTGAAGTTGATTGACCAGAATTCACCTCCTCGGTGGGAGTAGGAGTGGGTGATTCACTACAAGAAAAAAGGTCATTGGTGAGGGTCCTACATGTGATGAATCTTTAAGGGTTTTCATGAATGTCACAGATGATGACGGTTCTTAAAACATCGTCGTTATAGGTACCTTTTGAGATTGTCCTTTAAGGTTCGTCACCAAATCCCTTTCAGTGACATTTTTAGTGAGGGTTGTTAAAGGCCCATTATTGATTCTCTCTTTGGTGACACTTCTGGTGACAATATTTTAGTAGCCCTCACTAATACATGTTTATTTTACTTTTGGTGAGTGTAGTAAATGTTTGTCACCAATTATCATTATAATTGGTTTTTGGCGACACTATGTGAGTGTTGCTATATTTTTCGACAAAAGAATATAATGGTTTAAGACATCTAGTATTGTTATGGATTCTTTGTAATTAATATGTTTCCAAGGTCATACTAGTCACAATACCCACTCATAAGGTCTATAAGCAATATCTAGTGGTTTTCCATAAGAAAACACTAGCAATTTATAAGTACCATTCCAAAATGGATCCATAAGCAATCTGATCTTTTGGGTATTCGACATCAACAAAATTGATTCATATATCCTATTAGATTGTACTTCCAAGCTTTGAAATCCATTGGCATTAATGGAGAGATGTCTACTCGTCCATGTTCTACTCCAACACCTTAATTCACATAGTTTGGATTGCATCACGAATGGTTTGTTTGAGGAATTTGCATTTCAGCATGTTTTAGCAGACAATTACAGGCTTGACTCAAGCCTATAGAATCTCCAGTTTCTGTGTTTTTTAAATATTTCAGTAAAATACTGAAGATGAACAGATTGTTGGTAAAATGGAATGTCTCATGTATGGGGAAGGGAATCCCGAAAATGAACAGAACCTTGATACTCTCTTGGATTCATCCCTCCCAGTACAAGCAAACTTTCAGTTCTATTTGGATTTATTCTTTTTAAGTTGCAAATATAATGATTTCTTCCAACAGAGTTATATCTTTAAAATCCATGGAGGATCTGTATTTGCATGATTGGAAGGATTGGATCTTGGTTTTATCCCCTGCATATGCGGTATGCTATTCAAAGTCTTCTCTTAATTCCGGACAAGTATTGTTCCTGTAGGGTTAAATTCAATATATTTTTCCTAATACTGTGTATAAACTCTAGCATATAAGAATGATTTTTATACATTTCAATTAGTTTTTCAAGGTCATTTCATGGCTTATTATATATTGTGACATGTCAGACCAAGTATTTTTGTTCAAATAATTTCCATAAATGAAGTGACCATTAACTCATTGCTTTTTGGATGAATGGGTATATGCTGATTTGACCCCATCAATTGTCGTAATTAGCTTTAACCTTTTGTCCCTGCATGTCTGAACAATTATATGTATACTCGATTTGAAAGTTGGATTTCTTTGTTATGCATAATTCAATCCTGTAAATACCAATTGGGGTTAAAGGATAACGATTTGATCACCTAACTTCCTTTCAGTAGAGAAAGTTTCAGTTGGCATGGCTAGTGTTGCATGTAGGGAGGAGCCATATTCCATTGAACTGTTGGATGAAGATCCCTCTAGTAAGAGGATTTTTCAACAAATTGGATTGTATGCGTTTTTTAGTAAATTCAGAGGGCACAATGAAGATGTGACCAAGGAATTTGCTCTCAATTTCGATGGATCTTGTTCTAACATTCGAGGGTTTCTGCTTCCAGTTTCAAAAACATCCATTGCTTTCGTTGCAGGCTTACCACAAACAAGGGAAAGATGGTTTAAAGCTGATCGTTTGAAAAACCCTGACTCTTGGAAACAGTTTGTGAAGGTGGCTAATTCTAGTATTCATTGGAAGAACGGAGCTGAACGCAACTGTTTCACTGCTGAATGGGGTAATGTCATTTTCTTTTTGCAGAAATTTTTGGAGTGTGGTTTCATTTATCTGGGTATCAAGAGCAGGATAAGTTCGTCCCTCCCACTACGTGGTTGTAAAGGCCCTGGGTCTCCCTTTTTAATAGAAGGTTGTAATGTGATTGGGCCAGGGAAAAATTCCTCCAGCTTAACTGACATACCTGTATCAATGTGACCTTACAAGCACTCTATTCAAGTAAATGGTATCAATGTGACCTCACAAGCACTCTATTCAAGTAAATGGTATCAATGTGACCTCAAGTTACAAGCCCTATTCAAGTAAGGTTTCCTCAAGCTGCTCTTTCGTGAAGGACGATATAGCCTTATCTTTCTTTATCATATTTGGCTTCTCCTTCACAGTAAAGGAGAAGAATTGATGAACATTCCATACTTTTTGTGGAAGAGCCTGTCTAAAATGGATTCAATTTCCGAAAAGCGGGCTGATCAGTGACTTGGTAATAGCTTGTATCATCATGGATTAATTAAGTTGTTTATCATGGAGGAATTACAGAAGAGCAACCTAACGTGGGAACAATTTTTGGTGGAAAAAGACTTTCAGGAACAGGTTAATGATGATCCACAAGATTCTGTATCGCCCCCTCCAGCAGTTCAGATAGAATTTGATCCAGCACCAACATTTTCTAAACCAATTCAATCCCAACCATCTCCAAAGAGGCATAGAGATGATGAAGAGGTTAATAAAATTTCAGTTACGGTGAGAAGAAGATCTGCAAGGCTAGAAGTCATTTCTGAAGAAGTTATTGAAAAAGTTAGAACATCTGAAGATATGTTTTCGACAATACCCAAACGTCCAAGAAACCGTTATACACAAAGACAAAATTTAGAGTCAACACCCCTGCCAGAATTGCAAGCTACTCAGTTTCAAGACCAAGCTGAAAGGGAAGAAGACAAATCTAATCAAGTGGTAAGGCCTGATTCTCCTGGTTTAATTTCAAGTAAGTTACAGAAGAGGATTAAGAAACTTCAGAAGCAAGTTCGTGAATTTCAAGTTTTGGATAGATATGTTAAAAATGAAAATGAAAAGTTAAAACAGAGGAGTAGACAATTACAGAGAAATAATGGTGTTCTTAAGAAAAGACTAAATTTTTTGAGAAATCAAGCTCACCGATGGAGTTTTCAAAACAAAAGTTTGAGGAAACAAAATAAATTTCTTAGAGATAAATCAGTACTAAAGGAATCAGCACCACTGGCTAAGGATAATACAAGTTTGGAATTATTGGCTACAACAGCTGCAGAAAACATTCTTCCTAGTACCTCTAAAAGTTCCGAAGATAAAGAAAAAGTCACAGATGTTCTCTATGAATTTTTTAATCAAATTCTTGATGATGTCTAGACTAACACCCTGGCTTTAGCATCATCTGAAGTAAATATTGTTAAATGGACTCGAAGAAATGATGAATTATATGAGTTGGGCCTTATTTATCAACAACGATATAAATTTGAAGTACAACGTATGCAGGAAACTTGGTTTTCTGCTTACTTGGTTCAAGAACAAAATTGGAAGTCCAAGATACAGTCATTACAGCAAAAATTAATGATTAAAGAAGAAGAAAAGCGGCAAATGTTTAAATTTGCTGAGCAAGCCATTTCTTGTAGAAGCCTTGGTAGAGTTTATTCAATGTACCTGCATGAACAATGGGCAGGCCTTCAGATGATTAGATTGAATAATAACAAAAGTTCATGATAGGAAATGTTGATGACTTTGTGGATATCTATAATGACTCATCTACAAGGGAAAAAGATTTGTTGTGTGAACTTTATCAGTTTAAATTCTTTCTAGAACATGAATTGGAATGGAATCCCAATCTTGTAGTAGGAGATATTCAGTTACGAGTCTTTTCATCTTTTATTCAGAATCAAATCAAGTGGGAAATAGGGATGAAATTCTTTTATAAGTTGGAATTCCAGTATGAACTTCATGTCAGAGGAGAGCATCCAGATCCTGAAGTGGCCTTTTCTAGTCACAGTGAATTCCTCAGGGATCCTATGAGGGTGAAAGAATTTAGAATGAATCAGAGATCAGCGTTACAGTGTTTTGAAGAACTTAGATCTTGTGGGACTTTGGCCTCTTTGTAGGCCTCAGAGACCCGTTTGAATTTGCTTCCTCCAGTACTCAAACAATGGGACCCCATGGGATACCCCTTTTTCTAGGTTTCCTTTTCAAGAACAAGTTTGTATGTGAATTCTCTACAAATAAATGGTACTCAATGGCTTGGGTTAAGGTTCCATTTCCTTTTGCTCTGGTGCTGCAAAACTGAGTACAGTGTTGCTGGGTAGTGATATGATTTTGCAGAGAACTCTTCATGGATGGAAGTGGATCGTCATTTAGGATTTCGGGAAATAAATGGAGTAAGTCACCAATCTTACAGTTGGACTGAGCTACATCAGAATTTATCACGAGGGGAATAAGTTGCATAGGGACATGCAACAAACTTCCTTCTATAGCAGATGCTTGGTGCTTGAATTGTTACCCAAAGGGTAGGTTTTCAATTGGATCTCCATTGTGTTGTTACTTGATAATATACCAGAGGATGTTAAAAAACTTTAATTGTTTTGTCAGGATTTCAGGTTTATTCAATGCACAATAATGGAAATATCCATTTTGTTTATCTAGACTCTAAAGTACGATATTTCAAATCTAATGATTTTCCCAAATATGTCTTTTTTTGTTTATGTGAATTTGAACTTGTTCAAAAGAAGTGTATAAATTTTTCCTTGGAAACTTACTAAATCCCATAATCTGATATTTTATAGTGATTTTAGGAAAAACTTCGACCTTTTATTTAATGTAAATGAACCAACTGAATTATACTTGTTTTGTTACAAGTAGTTATAGAAGGGCCATGTTCACATGAAACTATTATCATTGATTGCAAGGTAATCAGTCCTGCAACCTCTTACAGATCCATTTTTTTCCATAAACCTGAAATAATGTTGAAAAGGTTATAGTTGTAGTAACTACCCTTTTTAATCTATCTTTGTGAAGATAGTTATTTGTATCAGACATAGCTTTTGCGAGAGGGAGCTATTGTTGTCAATATGGTAGTGTAGGTTGTCATTGATGGCAACTGGATGAAGACAGAGCAACAAGTAGGAATGATGACAAGCAATGTGAAATTTCTTCTATTTAGGTTCCTGGTCTAGGTCTTGTACTTATCCTTACGCCTTTGAAAGTAATGGCATACAAGTAGGGAATACCAACATGAGAAGGGAACCCATGATTTAACCTTGCGTCCACCTCACTAGTGAACCAACAAACTATTACAGTGAACCAAACTGGATAAGAAAACTATGCATTGAAGAGACTAGGCATTCAAAACCTTCTTTTGGGAACTTGGATTCCAACCTCCCAAGTTTGGAACTAAACAACAACATGGGGAAGGTTCCATCCCCTATTGGATTCAAATTTCGATATGATTGGAAGACAATTAGTATGATTATACTTTTGATCAATGTGTTGCATCTTCCTCTTGCCTCCTGGGCAATTATACAATGTATTTAAGGCATAGCCATATTCATTATCATGTGGACTATCCTGTAGCCATCTCTGGAGGTGTTTTCACATCTAGGAATTTTGTTTGTGTATTTTGACTACGTTTCATGTTAGTCTGGTTCTCTTTGGTGTTTAGGGATGTATCCACACCATGGTTACATACCCTATTTTATTCCATGGCTTTATATCTGATATTTTTATGTCCCTATGGGAAATATAGCGATTGCAGGGGCACAATTATATGTCTGTTCAAGATTTCTCTTAAGGCACACCCAATGTTCGACATTAGAAATAAAATTTTGGTTTTTTTCCATTATTTAAATAATTATTTTTTTGTGTTTTCATTGGCTTTGCACTAATGATTTATTCAATAAATATAAGCTAAGGGGACTCTTCTGATAGGTGTCCAAGTAGACATCAGTGGCCATTGAATTCTAATGCACTGATAACCACCGCCACCTAGAGATCTGTAACTTTTATTGATCTTAGATTTTATGGGTTTTGGGAACCCTCATTTGGTTTCATTTCACATTTTTTCTAAGGCGTGATAGGGTTCATCACTGCATCTGTATTGCCATGAATATGGGTTGGTTTAAACACAGGTAACGATAGAAAAAATCAGTAAGTTACATTGTGTTTCATTGATTTAGTTCATCGAATCATGTTTAAAGCAGAATCTATACATGTTTGTGGATATCATGATTTTTTTTAGTTGCTTTCCCATGGGATCCGATGACTGTCTTGTTTAGTGTTTTTAGACAGTTTAATAATGTATATCTACATGCTTAGCCTAATCCTTTAAGTTGAGTTGTTGTTTATAATTACATATGCACAAATGGAAATCAGACACATGGGTCTTATTTGGAATCATGTCACCTAGCCCATCCTCCTATTGGTTGCTTTGAGTTCATTTTGATGTAGATATTCCTTGAGCAAGCTTGAACTCAAGCAGCCTATTGTCAATACTTTTGCATATCCGCATGCAGTTAATTCTTCATTGTTTATGGAATTACTAGAACATTCCCAATTAGCTTCAAATCCTTCAAACCTGCCTTTGAACAGTTCTCAAATGCATTCACAAATTATTGTGCCAAGAAAAATGCTTCAGACAATTCTTCAATTCTGCTCTTAGGTTTGTAGAGTTCCTATAGAGATCATCCTCATGTTCTCATAACTCTCTAGACTGCTTAGTTTCATCAGCTGTAGGTTATTCTTTCCTTTTCCTTCGTTCAGAGATAGATGTTCTTCTCAAGACATTTAAAAGGTGTCTTCTTGATGATTGATACAAAAAAATAAGTCATACAATAAGATACCAAAGACAGGTGAAGATATTTATGTCAATCATATCCAAGGCTGGAGGAAGTCATTTACAACTTCATCCCTGCCTATTTTCCTTCTGTTAATGTTAGCAATCCGATCCTAGGACCTGTTTCTTAGCGACCACCATATACCTTTGATTCCATCCTCCAACAATGAACTCAAGGTGTACCTAAGGTCTTTTAGAGACCTTAAATGCAAGGGGATTCAAATGCCCACATAGGATGGTGTACTGCATCCTATTAATATCAACTAGGAAAGAGCTAGGTACAAGAGACATCCATAGTGCCATTCTCTTAGACCACAATATCATAGTGTTTGGGGGAACAAACGGGTCTAATAAGATAAATGATCTGCACATTTTAGACTTGTAGACCAAGGAATGGAGGCATGCTTGCATTCGAGGAAATCCACCATCCCCATGAGAGAGGGGGAGGAAATTACTTGATTGATGTTCATATTCTGGACCTGAAGCTAATGAAATGGATTTCCCTTGATGTGAATGGGATCTTATTGCTCCCAGAGATAGCCACACTACAATTTCTATTGAAAACATGCTTGTGGTATAAGATGGATATTCTGGATACCATTACTTAGGAGAACTTGATGTTTTGGATCTTGAAACCTTAACTTGGTCTAGAATACAAATCTTGAAACCTTAACATCTTGCAAATTTTCGCCCAATTTCTTGAAATTAAATTCACCCACCCTAGTAAAAATCTAGGTTGAATAACACCCTACTATGGAATATCATCTTGTGGTGTTTTTTTTCTGTTCCCCAAAGGGTAGGTTTTCTCTTGGATCTCCATTGTGTTGTTACTTGAAAATATATTAGAGGATGTTAAAAAAATGTATTTGGTTTGTCAGGATTTCAGGTTTATTCAATGCACAATAGGGGAAATATGCATTTTGTTTATCTAGACTCTAAAGTATGATATTTCAAATATAATGATTTTCCCAAATATGTCTTTTTTTTGTTTATGTGAATTTGAACTTGTTCAAAATAAGTGTATAAATTTTTCCTTGGAAACTTACTAAATCCCATAATCTGATATTTTTATAGTGATTTTAGGAAAAACTTCGACCTTTTATTTCATGTAAATGAACCAACTAAACTATACTTGTTTTGTTACAAGTATTTATAGAAGGGCCATGTTCACATGAAACTATTAGCATTGATTGCGAGGTAATCAGTCCTGCAACCTCTTACAAATCCAATTTTTTCCATAATCCTGAAATAATGTTGAAAAGGTTATAGTTGCAGTCTCTTCCCTTTTTAATCTATGTCTGTGAAGATAGTTATTTGTATCAGACATGGCTTTTGCGAGAGGGAGATATTGTTGGCAATATGGCAGTGTAGGTTGTCATTGATGGCAACTGGATGAAGACAGAGCCACAAGCAGGAATGATGACAAGCAATGTGAAAAGAGCAGATGACAGTGGCAACAAATAGAGTAGATGGTTATGGTAGAGACAATGAAATAGCAGCATAATAAAGAGAGATGGAAATAGAATGTCTACCTGTCTACTTGTCCAATGCATTATGAAGAGAGGGAAATGCATAGGCAGAAATGACAGAGCACTATGATGATGGAAATCTAACTAGAATCGATGGTCTTCCATTCCAAGAGAAGGATTTTGATACTGATGTAAACTACTTCTATAGATGTGGCTGATCAGATAAACAAACTTGTCATGGTTACAGGAGATGTAGAAACCTGTAGAAAGAATTTGGCAGAAGCATGTAAAAAGGATTTGGAAGAAACATGTGACAAGGATTCTAGTCCTGCATTTACATTGCTTGTTGATGCTAATGATTCTCTGAATATTACAAACCAAGAGGATGAAAGTTGTTCTTTGTCAATCACGGACAAACAAGTGCAAATATACACTTCTCGCAATATAGATATAGAAGGGAAAAATACTTCTATAGAAGAAGGTGCACTGCAATCTCGTATCAATCCTATTAATGAAACCCAAAAATCCAGTGAAGAGCAAACATGTAAAGATAGTCTCTGCATTCGATAGAATAGTGAACGGATGCCAAACCTCCATCCAACTTGCTTGTTTTAGAAGAATAAGCTATAGACATTGGAGGAGATCGAGGAGAAAGGAGCTATAAGAAGCCCAAGCCGTGTTTACAGAAACCCGAGAAGCAGACATGGTACTACGCAGCAGATAGGTTATTTCTGCAAATTGGTGAGGTTTAAAGTAACCGTTGGAAGCTCTTGAAGGAAGGAGGTTGGTTAAATGTCTGATCGAAGCCAAAGGAACATACCCTGCAGCAAGAAACAGCAAGGAAATGTGCCTTGGAAAATTTCCGAGGGTAAAGGATCGTGGACCGTCTGATCACGATGATCGACAGTGGAGATCACATTTGGTGTTGAGGTTTAAACCACATTGGTTGTGTGGATTAGTATCTTATGTGTTTATAATGGCAGGCTTCACTAATGTTCATTGACGCGTATTGCAAAGATAGTGTGGGAGCTCTGGGTGTTTGGTTCTCCATGAGAAGAACACCAGCCTGGAGCTCAGGACACCTATGTGGCCCCCTATCTTTTGCTACACGTGGCATCTCTGTTCAACGTCGATGATGATATGATAGCATTGATATGTTTCAGACATGGCAGTGATGTGTTGTAGATGTGGCAGTAAGTATCGCTGATGGAAAGTGTTACTTCATAGCCAGATTCGTGAGCGAATTTTTGGTGGACTGCCAAAAAGATAGCGGAGCTCCAAAAGCGTTTGATGCGTTTAAACAATAGCCTATCAGAAGTTTTAGCAGTACGCTAATATATTTGGTAAACAACCAAAGGATATCATAATTTTTAGTATAAAGCTTTAAGCTATAGTGTAAAACTTTGTTAGCAAAGTTTAAACAAATAGAGAAAAGACTAAGCATGGTTATAACTAAAACTAGTTTAACTGATCTACTTGTTAGTTAATAATATATTTGGACATTAAGAGTTTTAATGAAATAGGTGGGAAGTCTATGAGGAGACACATTGTTTCATGAAGAGGTGTGAGGAAAGTGTATAAGTATGGAGATATCATATGAAGAAGAAGTGTGACTATGGTTGATACATTGAAGATCGAGAACAAACCAAAGAGAGCAACAGTCCAAGAAGTAAATGCAGAATTAACAAGGGTGGCAGGGTGGTGCTAGGGCAGGTTGGTGCCTGCAAAAGGGAGTAGGTGCTCCCTTTCAGTTGTAGCTGACTAAATAGGGGGTTGTAGCCTCCTACCAGTTAGTTAACGTATATCTACAGGCTTGGCCTAAGCCTGTAAGTTGAGTTGTTGTTTATAATTACATATGCACAAATGGAAATCGGACACATGGGTCTTATTTGGAATCGTGTCACCTAGCCCATCCTCCTGTTGGTTGCTCCGAGTTCATTCGGATGTATATTGTCCTTGAGCAAGCTTGAACTCAAGAAGCCTATTGCCAATACTTTTGTATATCCACATGCTTAATATGCCTACAAGAGGGCTAAGGAGAATGCCCATAGATCTATTTGGGTGTTGTTGCAGGTGTGTTATGTGTCTTGGGGATGACCAAATATATGAAAAGCTACAACAACTAATTGTCTATGGGCCTACCTTTCACTTGGAGTACATTGACAGGTTCCTTGCAAACAATACCACATGTCCACTTTGTCTCATTATTTCTATTCCCTTGAACACATAAAATTATCCAATTGCAAGTAACATGGAACTAACTCCTAACTCCTAAAGTTCTTAAGTAACATGGATGCACAACAGAGTGGACTTCCTTCTATTTAGGTTCCTAGTCTAGGTCTTGTACTTATCCTTACACCTTTGAAAGTAATGGCATACAAGTAGGGAATACCAACATGAGAAGGGAACCCATGATTTAACCTTGCATCCCCCTCACTAGTGAACCAACAAACTATTACAGTGAACCAAACTGGATAAGAAAACTATGTATTGAAGAGACTAGGCATTGAAATCCTTCTTTTGGGGACTTGGATTCCAACCTCCCACGTTTGGAACTAAACAACAACATGGGGAAGGTTCCATCCCCTATTGGCTTCAAATTTCGATATGATTGGCAGACAATTAGTATGATTATCCTTTTGATCAGTGTGTTGCATCTTCCTCTTGCCTTCTGGGCGATTGTATAATGTATTTAAGGCATAGCCATATTCATTATCATGTGGACTATCCTGTAGCCATCTCTGGAGGTGTTTTCACATCTATGAATTTTGTTTGTGTATTTTGACTACGTTCAATGTTAGTCTGGTTCTCTTTGGTGTTTAGGGATGTATCCGCACCATGGTTCCATACCCTATTTTATTGCATGGCTTTATCTCTGATATTTTTATGTCCCTATGGGAAATATAGCGATTGCAGGGACACAATTATATGTATGTTCAAGATTTCTCGTAAGGCACACCAAATGTTCGACATTAGAAATAAAATTTTGGATTTTTTCCATTGTTCTCATTGGCTTTGCACTGATGATGTATTCAATAAATATAAGCTCAAGGGACTCTTTTGATAGATGTCCAAGTAGACATCAGTGGCCATTGAATTCTAATGCATTGATCTCCACTGCCACCCAAATATCCACCACTTTCATTGATCTTAGATTTTATGGGTTTTGGGAACCCTCATTTGGTTTCATTTCACATTTTTTCTAAGGCGTGATAGCGTTCATCACTACATCTGTATTTCCATGAATATGGCTTGGTTTAAACATAGGTAACAATAGAAAAAATTAGTAAGTTACATTGTGTTTCGTTGATTTAGTTCATCGAATCATGTTTTAAGCAGAATCTATACGTGTTTGTGGATATCATGATTGTTTTTAGTTGCTTTCCCATGGGATCCGATGACTGTCTTGTTTAGTGTTTTTAGACCAACATTTATATGTAAATGGATAAGCCCAAGAGATTTTTTGATGCATATAGGATTTCGTATGTGGTATGTGGGTATCTTCATGATACGTTTTCAAATTTTTTTGCCTGGTTTTGAAGGTGTATTCGCTGGGATAAAAATTACAAATGTGTGAATGCAATTTTGATGTTTTCATATTTGGGTTTTAAATTTATTTATAATTTTTAGATATTATTATGGGTTTAACAAGATGACCATCAAGTTGTGGGGATTATAGGGGTGTTGTGGAGGATTTTTATGGTGATTTTAGGAAAAACTTTGACCTTTTATTTCATGTAAATGCACCAACTGAACTATGCTTGTTTTGTTACAACTAGCTATAGAAGGGCCATGTTCACTAGGACTATGTGCTGGACATGAAACTATTAGCATTGATTGCAAGGTAATCAGTCCTGCAACCTCTTACAGATCCATTTTTTTCCATAAACCTGAAATAATGTTGAAAATGTTATAGTTGTAGTCACTGCCCTTTTTAATCTATCTCTATGAAGATAGTTATTTGTATCAGACACGGCTTTTGCAAGAGGGAGATATACCAGTACTTGTGGAATTATCAGAATTAGACACTGCTTGGGCTTCTCCAAAAGTGAATTCTCTGTCATCAATCCTCCATGTCACCTTTTCCATATCTTTGTCCTCCAGCTTGCTTGCCATGCTTGTCCATGCTTGTCTACAGGCTTGGCCTAAGCCTGTAAGTTGAGTTGTTGTTTATAATTACATATCCACCAATGGAAATCGGACACATGGGTCTTGTTTGGAATCCTGTCACCAAGCCCATCCTCCTGTTGTTTACTCCAAGTTCACATTCTTCTCAATCTTTGATCAATTCAATGTCATTGCTTTTCCAAGGTATAAAACTGTTAATTGCATCCGCTAAATACTTGCATTGATTACTTCTATGCTTAAGCTTGATTTCATAATCAGGATCAACCAGAATTGATTGTGGGCACACAAGATAATATCCATCACCTCATTTTTCCCCATTAAGCATGACAAAGTTTGGTTCAATTCTTTTGATGTAAACCTTTGCAACCTTCAATTGACCATTAAAATATGCCAGTAAACATTTTTTTCCATTCAATCCCGCATCTGAAGATGGTAATTGCAGTTGAACCTGCCAATAAACAAATTCCTGTGAGATTCCTCGGAATAAGAATAAAATATTAAATATAGAAATAAAGAGGCTTAGAACTTACCTGTTGTATTGATTTTCCAATTGGGTCATGATTATGTTCTCCCCAAGTCAAAGGAGTTTTTTTTGGCAAATCATGATGAGGACTCAGAGAAGCCTGTTAGTAAATAAATACTTGTAAGATATAGTGAAATAACGATTATAACATTGCAGTAAATATTAAATAGTTTCAAAACTCACCGTCGACTTTGGAGTATGAAATGTATTAGACTTTGGAATATCAAATGTATTAGATGGTCTAGGACCCATTGTCTTTTTTTCCAATGAACCTTGACTAGGATTATTCTGGAGACTCTCCTAAAAAATAAATACTTGTGAGCAATTTTCAAAGAATGGAAAAAATAAGAGTTGGTTTAAAAAACTACATGGATTGGGGTGACTGGATTAAGAGGTGACAGTTGCAGAGGTCCTCGATTTGATTCAACATCTGACATGGCAATATTACTCTGCCAATATAATAGTTTGCATTAGATATCATGAAATTAGAAGATAAAGGGTTAGGATGCAAAAACAATAATTCTTATATTACACACCCTACAACAATATGATCATGTTCATGTTAGCATTATGGTTTTGAAATCCCCAACTTCAAAGATGGACTACATAAAAAATTAAAGTCTACACATGCAATCCTTACATTGTTGGATTTTGGAACAACTCGGCCACTTTCTTTCCCCACCTCCATGGCATCTTTCCATTCCATTAATTCTTCAACGGATTTTTTCAATCTTCTGAGTTCCTTGTCTTTTTCTCTTAATTTCTCTTTAGTATTATGAAATTCCTTCTTGTAGGAACGCTCTTTTCCAAATAATACAATTGGAGTGACTCCGAATCCAACCCCACGTACACGACCCCTCCTCTTAGGCCCCAAAACTATAGCAAGGGAATCTTGCTTTGTAGCATATGTAGGAGACACTGACTCATTTTGTGCCGATTCAATTTGATTCTAGCAATGTCAACATTTCAACAAACTCATATAAGAAACATCATTAACTCAAAAAAAGCATAAATGATACAAGAATAGGTTCGGAACTTACTATTTTTTGCGCAATAAATGATGACATTGGAGTGCCATCCTTCTTTTTATGGCATTTCATCCACACATCAGCCCTAGTTATAGGCTTATCACTTGGACCACGAGATTGATTCTAGTATCAACAAATACAACAATCTAGTTAACTATATTTAAAGTTGTTAATTGAGAACAAATAATAGAATTTGTTGCAACTTACGAGGTCATCTTCAACCCTAAAGTAACCTCTACGACCAGAAGTGTGGGTCTCTTGTTCTAATGCCCTATTTTCCTTCTTTTTTTTTGAACTCTCCTGCAACTCAATAAAAAAATAGATGCTAAGATTATAGTTGATTGTATGAGAGCATTCAAAATTAATGATGATAACATTCAAATCTGTCCTTCATTTTTACCTTGAATTTAGGGTCAGATCGCAATCTAACAAATTTAATCCAATCAGTTTCATTTACTCCAATATGAAGGTTTGCAATCCTCTCCTCATCTGTTTCGTATTTCAAATAGTATTTCTTATACAAATTATATCTATAGGTTCTCAAGCATTGAGATATTGCTTTATGACACCATTGCTCTATTGACGGATCTATTTGATAGGTACACTACAATAGATAAACAATCCATTATTAGATACAAGTGTTATTTGAAACTAAACCTATCACACACAAGCTCAATATGCATCAATAAAGTTTAGAATAAGTTTATGCTCACATTGATTGCACTCCACATGTCTTTCTTTTGCACTTCAGACACTTTTTTCCATTCCATGTGCTTGATGCCTAGAATTTCCCTTGCAAGAACACCTAAAAATGAGGAGAATTTATTTGAATGTGGACCAATAGGCTGGCCCCTCTCATTAAATTGAATTTCAGGCAATGCGATGCCCTCTATAGTGGTTCCAAAGACACATTTTGTTGGTCCTCTACTTCTTCTTTTCACATTTATTGTAGTACTAGCTTGGGTAGATGCATTTGCATCTTCTAAACCATGCTCTTGTTGTGGTGGATCCCGATCCAAAACATGCTCTTGTTGTGGTGGATCCTGATCGAAAACATGCCCTTGTTGTGGTGGTTCTTGTTGAAATTTTTCTGGAAAAACAAACCAGTACCCCTCTTGAGACAATGACAATATGAAATTGTTAATATGAAATCTTGAAATACTTGTATAGGACAAAAAATGTTTAGAAATGATCATACCTTCCAGTGGTTCTTTCACATCTTTCTCAAGAGTATATGCATTAGAATTGTTGTTGACACTATAGCAAGTAGATTCACTTTGTAACGGGTCAGTGGATCCCGATACTATATTTTGTTGGAATTTGTTTCCCATCTTAGAGCCTATGGTCAAGTATATTATGAATTTTTTTAATATAATTGTTTATTTATTAAAAAATAAATAATAAGTTACCATCATGTTTAAAATATTTACCTGAAGTTGTGCCACATATAACATTGTCATTTCTTTTGGTAATGCGGCTTGACTTTGTTAAAAGTGATGTATTGCAACGTCTTAATTTAATATTGTTTGCTCCCTACAAATATGGATTGCAACTTGTGCTCAAAGAAAGTTAGACAATTTTTAAGGTATAAAAGAAAGGACAATAATTGTTAAAAAAATATTGAAGTTATTGAAATCCTAAACAAACAAAAAATAATGTCTTACTTTGATATGGACATCCACAAATAAACTGCATAACAAAAAAAATCATTTTTATTAACACATCATTGAAACAAACCAACTAACACAATCCTAAAAATTAAATAGTATTTATGAACATTATACAAATATCTTTAACTCATTCATAACAAAATGTCTAACAATGTATACTAAAATATAGAGGGTGCTTTTTGGGAATGCTCTGTGGTCAAAATTTTTACAGGCAAAATATATGAAATCTAATGTTATTAACTGGTTCAGGATGCTACTGCATCTTGGACTGCTCAGGATGCTACTGCAACTTATGACTCCAAGACACACTCTCTTCTTCTATTTAGATTTTTCGGGTATTCTTTGATGTGTAATCTTCACATGCTTCATCGAATCTTCTATTATTAAACCTTTTAATTCATATTTTTGTCTTTTGCAGATTTTGATTATTTAACCAATTAAAATCTCAATGGACATCTTCCAGGTTTGCTGGCTTCACGCCCTTTCAAATCTCTGTTTTAATGAACTAATTAATTAATTAACTAGTCAATTAATTCATAAATTAACTTCAAGCCTGTAGGCTTCATTTCCTTCAAAACTGCATGCTTGGGCTTTCTACGGGCTTCCTTTCTCCCAAAACTTGGGCATGATCTTCTTTAATCTTCTGGCTTCTTCTTATTAAGATCTCCATCTTTATAAGATCTGTAGTGACGATGGAGAAAAACATGTCACAGAAAAACAGAGCAACTGTCTTGCCCACAAGATCAGATACCGGGACCTGGTCACCTCTATTGTTTGATCACAAAGTTACGCTCATCAGAAACCAAGAGTGACTCCAGGGTTTGCGATTCTGAGGACATAACTGCCATATTGCCAATAGGGGCATCTCAAGACATGGGAAAATATTTTTTAAAAAGGCCGGATTGGTCCCAGCAGATGTTGTCTGTGTATGCAGAATGCTGAAACCACAAAACATCTTCTTGTGGAATACTAATTCATGAAGAGTGTTTGGAAATTATGCTGAACAGTTCTAAATACTGATCAGATGTGAGGTGGGGTTCTGAGAATTTTGATATAAATTTGCTTAATTTGTTTAGAATCTATAAATCTCACCATTTACTCCCGGTTTAGATTCCAATATTTTTCCTTGAAGAAATTTTGGCATTTTTGCTAACTAGATGTTGGAGAGACTGACTCAGGCATTTATAAGACCTCTGTAACTTTTGGAAAGAGAGAATCTACATTTTTTGTTTGGATTTGTGAGTAAGTGGATTTCCAATAACGATACATCTAGAAAATTCTGGTAACCCTATTCTAATAGTACGAGATTAGGGAACGGAACAGGTCTGCCTATCTCCTGCATCAACAAGGGTGGAAACGGCCGGTGACACCACATGTTGGCCTACTTATTTCAAATCCACAGTTTGATGATGTAATGTATTTTAATATCTAGTTCATGAATGGACAAAAACAACTAACAAGATAACAAAAAATGTCTTTGCAAAAGGCCAATTATCCACGGCAAATGTCATTTGCAAATATGGATTTTAAAATACTATTCAATTTTGAAATACTCATCATAATTCATCTGGACGGAAAGGGATAATAAGGGCAAAACAATGGCCAATAAGGACAAAACAATAGTATGAGAAATATAGTACAAAGGGACAATAAAGACAAAACAATAGTATGAGCAATATAGTACAAACAATAGTACAAGGCAATGGTACCTCTTTTTGTTTCCACGGGTTAAGATTGCCTGTTGTAAGAGAGTTTGCTTCTCATTTCCTCTAGTCTTCATAGCTTTCTAACTTCAACGCCAAGCAAAAAATGTTTTCAATTAAAATATTGTTGAATACATATGAGCTTTATTCCTATTTATATTACAAAATGAATAAAAATTTGGAGGGAAATCTAAATACTAAAAACAATGGAGGGAAATACAAATCCAAACATTCTTTTCTTGACAATAGATGTTCCTATTTCCATTTATAGATGTTGCTATTTTCTCCAAATTATTATATAAAGTACATAAAATACTTATAAATTAGAAAAAAAACTAAAAAAGTATCACCAAATATTTTATAGTTAGAATTTAAGAATTGGTTGGATTTGCCAAGACTTATACATTTTTAAGTATGGAACCTTAAAATTTTAAGAGGTAGTCATGATTATAGAAGATACACAATCCACTAAAAAATGCACAACTAGAAGGAAAACATATGGATTTGGAAAAACATAAAGTTAACATCTTCACATGTACAAGAGTAAAATCATTATAAGTCAAACAATATAATTTCTCAATCAAACTAATGGTGTGAAAAAAAAGTATGTAATGGTGAGTGTAATGCATTGATTTTCTATTAATGTTAACCCTTCTCCTACAAAAACTAATGCAACAATTAAATAAAGTTGAAATGGGCCTACTTAAACTTCATTGCCTACAACACATTCTCACACCATAAAAGAGGTGCCAAGACCTAGTATACCATCTCAACAAAGACATTTAAAAACATATATATGAACCTCAATGGTGAGATATGCCTTCAAATATGCAAAAGTTCCTCTAAATATGTGGAAATTTTCGGTTAGTAATGCGAAAGGTCTCTTGAGTAAATTCTCACCCTCATCCATGCTAGTGATTTGCTTCCTTGATCAAACATCATGAGTGATGCCTAAGATAAGATCAAACCAAAATGTGTGATCCAAGGTTCTTCTCATGGATTGCAATTATCACTATTCTAAAAATACCCTATCCATTAATGTGACTTCACGTTGAGGAATTAACACCTTTACAAATACCAAAAAAAATCATGCATTTTAACCTTGGTGTTTTCACCTACTATTAGACTATTGTAACCACATAGATGGATTGAATCAAATGAACCATAAGATGGATGCATTCCTCAAACTCATTATTTTTTATGTTTGCAGGATCGGTGATACAATATTCTCCATGGACTGGTAGAATGGTGTGTCTCTTCCTGCACTAGAAGAGTGGGTGTACATTATAACAATTGTGTTGTTATGTGATGATCAATCCCACTCCCTGTCGATGTCGATATAGTGGTTAGAGCCCCTAACGATTCCCACTCCTTATCGATGAGGACACATTAATGGGTAGTAGCCATGCTGTGTAGTTGTGCATTTTCAAACGCCAATGAGAGGACTAGTCAGAGAGACAGTAGAATTTTCCAACGCCACTGAGCTAGGGGATGGATCCCTCAGCAAATAGTTGGCCCTCACCTATTTTATCCCTTGATGGTGGTAGCAGTACTTAATGATGGTGGATTGAGTTGGTTTCCTTGATGGGTGTTCCATGTACCCCTAGACCTCTATAATATATATGAGAGAGTCATGTTCTCATCATGTTGTATCAACTTGGTCTTCCTCTTGTGTGTATGATTGGGGTTTGTTATTCTCTAGCTCACTATCCTTCTATAGTAGAGCAGTTATACTCGGGTATTCTTTGATGTGTAACGCATGGTCTCCCACCAGGTATGCCTTCGCCTAGGGTTTATGGCAAGCTGAGACATTGTGAAGTCATGCATGACTCTTGATTTTGCGGATTCTATCACAGTGAAAGGTTGTAATTGGGTTTTCTCCCCCATGAGGGATTCCCATGATACATGTTGTGTAGTTGTGCATTTTCTATAAACATGTGATCCTATAATTTGCTTACTGTTTCTATAGCTGCCATCATATCTAGGGATGAAGTTGGAACGTAACCATGTTGTTTTGCATTAATATAGCTTTGAAAGAACCACCTATATTATAATGTTGTTTGTCATTATAGCCGAATACACATTCACAGAAGGGTGTGGCTCACCCATCGCAGGGTTGTCATGAAACGGAGAGTGCATATGCGTTTTAATACTAGAAACAAAAGTGAGAGGACTAGTCAGAGAGACGGTAGCATTTTCCAACGCCACTAAGCCAGGGGATGGATCCCTAATCAAATAGTTGGCCCTCACCGTTTTTATCCCTTGATGGTGGTAGCAGTACTTAATGATGGTGTATTGAGTTGGTTTCCTTGATGTTTGTTCCATGTGTCATAGGTATAGAGAAGTCCTTATGCGGTTGCAAGCCCCTGATCACCTAATGTTGGAGTATTGGTCATGATGTGTGACCCCTAAATTAACTCGTTGGTTAATTCGGTCTTGTGTGGGATCATATACTTATTGGAGGATTTATACCCCTAGACCTCTATAACATATATGAGAGAGTCATGTTCTCATCATGTTCTATCAACTTGGTCTTCCTCTTGTGTGTATGATTGGGGTTCATTATTCTCTAGCTCACTATCCTTCTGTACTAGAGCAATTATACTCGGGTATTCTTTGATGTGTAACGCATGGTCTCCCACCAGGTATTCCTTCGCCTAGGGTTTATGGCAAGCTGATACATTGTGAATTCATGCATGACTCTTGATTTTACGGATTCTATCACAGTGAAAGGTTGTAATTGGGTTTTCTCCCCCATGAGGGATTCCCATGATACATGTTGTGTAGTTGTGCATTTTCTATAAACATGTGATCCTATAATTTGCTTACTGTTTCTATAGCTACCATCATATCTAGGGATGAAGTTGGAATGTAAGCATGTTGTTTTACATTAATATAGCTTTGAAAGAACCACCTATATTATAATGTTGTTTGTCATTATAGCCGAATACACATTCACAGGAGGGTGTGGCCCACCCATCGCAGGGTTGTCATGAAACAGAGAGTGCATATGCGTTTTAATACTAGAAACAAAAGTGAGAGGACTGGTCAGAGAGACGGTAGCATTTTCCAATGCCACTGAGCCAGGGGATGGATCCATCGGCAAATAACTGGTCGTCACCGTTGTTATCCCTTGATGGTGGTAGCAGTACTTAATGATGGTGGATTGAGTTGGTTTCCTTGATGGCTGTTCCATGTGTCATAGGTATAGAGAAGTACTTATGCGGTTGCAAGCCCCTGATCACCTAACGTTGGAGTATTGGTCATGATGTGTGACCCCTAACTTAACTCGTTGGTTAAGTCGGTCTTGTGTGGGATCATATACTTATTGGAGGCTTTATACCCCTAGACCTCTATAATATATATGAAAGAGTCATGTTCTCATCATGTTCTATCAACTTCGTCTTCCTCTTGTGTGTATGATTGGGGTTCGTTATTCTCTAGCTCACTATCCTTTTGTAGTAGAGCAATTATACTCGGGTATTCTTTGATGTGTAATGCATAGTCTCCCACCAGGTATGCCTTCGCTTAGGGTTTATGGCAATCTGAGACATTGTGAAGTCATGCATAACTCTTGATTTTGCGGATAATAATATATAAATATTAAACTGCAATATTGGTAACACTTTGTTACTTTGTATATTGTAAACTAAATTACATCAAGAAACTATGCCTTCATTTTCTAAGATTCGAAAGGTTCAATTTTATACCATTTGTAAAGATTAAAAAGATTCAATTTTATACCATTTTCAAAGATTCAAAAGATACCATTTTCAAAGACTAAAAAATTCAATTTTTGAATTTTTGTGCGGATGAAATTAGGGTGGGAATGATTTGCTCTGGCTTAGACCATGGTCATGGAGAGATAGACAAAACATCACAATGAAATGTTGTTGGGTTGAACCGCGAATGGAGAGATAGACATAGGTGTTGATCGGAAGGAAAGGGAGTGAGACGAACTACGGAAATGAGGTTCCAACGCTATCCATGTAGCTCTTCTCTTTATTTTTGATGTAGGAACCACCTGCAATTTCAACAAAAAACACTTCCCCAAATTCTTGAACTCTTACCTTGAGTATAAATTCAATTTCTTTGTTCAGAAATGGCGTTTTCCCTTTAATAATATGATTACAATTGGGCCATGATCTACTACTGCTCATATAGAAATGCAATCTAAAATGGAGTTCGATTACCAAACAGAGTATACCTGCGTATTCAAATTTGTGCACAATGACAATTTGCCACGATTTTTCCTCCAGGCCAGCGTTCATTTCTTCAGTGTTTGTTTCAACATTTGAGAAACTTAGTTTTTCATGAACAAGTGGAAAAAAATAACTACTACCCTTCAACACACTTCCAAATATTCAAACCCTAACCCTAAAATATGGAACCTGGCTATCAATTATGTAACTCGATCTTTGTATAAAAAATTTAAACAAATGCTAAAATCTCCAATATTTTACCTTCAGCGGTAGTAGATTCTCACCCAACACATTTATTTATTCTGTTAAATTTTGGTTAGGGTTACGGTTTTATGCAGAATGTACTTTAAACAATCTAATTGAAGTAACTTGATGTTCCAATTTCAATCGCTTCACTTCCTTCTGATTTGCATAACCTAAGATCTCATAACATAAGGACACTCGAGTGATAAACAATCACATCGAGTCAGTTTTCAAAAGAGTCTTCCAATTCCAAATCCTTTGCAAAAATCGCATATTCTTGTAGTTTCTTACTGTCAGGAAGTCAACCAATTAACAAAGCCTATGTACGCATTTTTCGCTGCAGGAATTACATACAAATTCTAGAGTAAATGACTTTATGTTTTCAGCAGGACGCCATTCACATTCAATAGAGACAATGAACTTCATAAAAAATACATAGAAAGAGATATTCACAAGTCCATATGCATATAAAATGATTTCATTAATCAAATTCAATTACTCAGAATTTCATGACCTGATTACACAATATGGGAGTATTCTACCCTAGTCCTCTCCTCTCTATTTTCCTATCCTCTCTGCCTCTGCCTCACCTTTGCTCTACCTCTGCTGTGTCCCATAGGCTTACAATCGTATATATGAAGAATCAATTTAACGGTTTAACCCTAACGACCTTTCTATATTTTTGTAACTGCCTCCCTAAATAGGAGTTCGGCTCTATCCTAAAGGATGATGCATGATTGACACCTCATCACACTTGGAAAATTCTAGTTTAACATTGCTAACTATTGAACATTTACAAGATTTTTACATTGAACCCCTCCTTGTTTTAAGGACAAGAGTCAAGACCTCATGGTCTCTCAAAAAATTTTAATGTGCATTTGTTTAAGGCCTTATCTACTGAGTCGTGGCCTGAGGAGGGACTGTTGAGGTCTGATCTGCCTTACCGTCATCTGCTGGGGTTACTCTGTGTCCGGATTGATGAGGCTGCAACTGTTGGTGGCTTGGTTTGATTGTGCCGTGGACTTTTGTTGTATGCAGCAACGTATATAAGGGTTTGTTATATCAGCCACAAGAATTGTGAAATGATATTTTTCCATTTCTCTTGCAAGTTAAAAAATTAAAAAAGAGTAACAAGAATGGAGCACTAATATATCAAAATGGAGGAGATAACCAATCTGATAAGTAGACCTCTTTCCTTTAGGCTCAGGGAGGATCTATCAAGATTCAAAGAATCGACAGATCCTCTAATCTAGGCAGAAAAAGTGATTCATTTGTTCTGCAACCAGTATGCAATAAATCTGCTCCTCGGGTAACATCAGAATGAACTCGGAGGAACCAACAAGAGGATGGGCTATGTGACACTATTCCAAAGAAGACCCATGTGTCCGATTTCCATTTTTGCATATGTAAGTATAAACAACAACTCAACTTACAGGCTTAGGCCAAGCCTGTAGATATACGTTATTAAACAGTCTTAAGGATGAAAATCAATTTATTTTAACATAATAGTGACAAAAACTTTAAGAGTTAGTTCCATAAATGTATGAGGTTTGTTATTTAGCTACAAGTTATGTTTCCAAGTATATCTTGTATGCCTGCGAGCATTAGAGGTTAGAGAGAGAGGCTTGAAAAATGATGGTTAGGAGGGTTAGTTATACAATGTAAGAAACAAGGCAAGAAAAATAGAGGATAGGTTAGAGTTTGTTTATTAGCCTGCAAATTTCCAAGTAATAAATGGAAAAGGATTATTTTCCATGATGATGTGTGATGATTTCATATATGTATGTGTGATTGATGAACTCTGGTGAATATACAAGCTAACCAGGAAATGAATTAGTTAGTTGTGTTACTCTCTGTTGGGCTACATTTTAATTTTAAGGTTGAATTAAGATCTACGGTTGAGTGTTTACTACATTGGAATTACGCTCAGTATGAAAAGGAGTGATGTTGAACACTCTGCATTGAAGGGCTGCCTGGAATGAATTAGTTTTGAGTCTGAGTAGAATCTTTATGGGTTCTACTTTCTTAGAAGTTAGATGCCATATTGGTTCGAATTTCAATGGTTCTACAAATTGACATCTAAAGAGACAATTACAATAATGCATTAAACCACAAATATTATTTCCAAAAGATCTAAGTCAAATATTTGAACAATTTAGGGAGTTTTTTATATCAGAATACCTCTTAATAAGAAATGTGGGTTTATGCAGTTGTTTGACCACAAGTTGTTAGTGCAAAGTTGTGTGTTTTCAATATATCTGAGCTTTAGTATCAACTAACTTTTTTAGTTCATTGTAGACATAATTTCAAAGGAGCTTGGAGCATATTATCAAATGGACAAAAGAAACTGGGTGAACTTGAAAAATAGGTATAGTTTCTATATTTGGTTATTCATCGTGATATACCAAAAAAATGTATCAATGCTAACTTGTTCTCAATTAAATTTATGTGACTTAATGGAAATTGGTTATTTGCAGGACACTACAAGAATATAGAGATGGGGTTGAGTAATTCTTAAAGTTTGTCGAGGTGCATTCAAGGAATAAGATGTCCATGTAATAAATGTGGCATAGTCAAAGTACAAACATTTGATAAAATACGCGAGCACTTGGTTTGTGATGGAATAATAGAACAATATAAAATTTGGTATTTTCATGGAGAAGGCATTCACAGTCAGGTATCTTGAAATAAATGAATTGATATAGTTTAAAACTTACTTGTATTACAATAAAGATATAAATTATATTTATATGTGCTTAATTATGTTTTCCTCTCACCTTTAGATTCCATCCGTTATTGATGAGGCTACGCAACGCTCTGAAAATGAGCCACATGAAGTTATAGAGCATATATCATCTCAACTAGTAAGCTAATTTGCATTGGTAAAGGCCCCTATTTGACCAATATCTATTCATTCTAATTTTCATAAAAATCATAAAATCACTGACATGAATTTTAATTTTCTTATTAATAGGGTTATGGACATGTAGAATGCCATTACGATAATAGGGTTGATGAGCCTAGAACATCGTTTCAGAATGGTAATGATCCACTCGAAAAGGATGATGATACGACCATTGTTGGTGATCAAATGCTTCATATGGTGAATGATGCTTATCCATGTCTTGATCAAAACCTAAACGAAGGTTGTGATAATGTGGGGTTGGCATCAACAAATGTACTAAATGAAGTTAATGAATATAGGAAGTTAATCGAATATGCAAAGATGGCATTGTACCCTGGTCGTGTTAATTTCACAAAACTATCAACAACCATAGAATATTACAATCTCAAAGTGAATAGTGGATGATCTAATAGAAGTTTTGGCCAAATGTTAAAATTGCATAAAAATACACTTCCTAGAGATAACACACTTCCAGATTCTACATATGCTGCAAAAAAGTTGATAAAATCATTGGGATTAAACTATGATATGATACATGCGTGTCCCAATGATTGCATTTTATATCGAGGAAGTAACAAAAGTAAAGATGAATGCCCAACATGTGGAAAATCTCGATGGAAGGTGGATGCTCAATCTCAAAAGGTGCGTCAAGGTGTTCGTGCAAAGGTGTTAAGATATTTACCCATAGCACCGAGGCTAAGGAGAATGTATAGGTATGATTTTCAACACCATAATTGTATTCAAGTTTTCACCTTCTTGTATTATCTTTACCATTTTTCATAGTGTTATTATATTATAATATTATATATAAATGAAATATTTTCTTTGTTGTTCTAGCTCTGCAGACATGTCACAAAAAATGAGGTGGCATCATGAGAATGCAAGCAATGATGGTCATATGCACCACCCTGTTGATAGCCCAGCCTAGAAAACTATTGATGAAAGATGGCCTGGTTTTGCAGGCGAACCCCGCAATGTACGACTTGCAATGGAAGAAGATGAATATAATCCATTTGGAGACTTGAGCAGTACATATAGTGTTTGGCCTGTAGTGTTGGTTACATACAACCTCCCACCATGGTTGTGCACAAAAAGGAATTTTTGTATGTTAACATTGTTAATACCTGGTCCCAAGCAACCAGGTAATGACATTGATGTGTATTTGGAACCCTTGGTAGATGAACTAAAGGAATTATGGGACCAAGGAGTATGGACATATGATGCTTACAATAAAACATGCTTTAACATGAAGGTGATTCTTATGTGGGTGATTCATGACTTTCCAGCTTATGGGAATATGGCTGGTTACACAACAAAAGGCTATATTGCATGCCCCATATGTGGAAAGAACACAGAATCAGAGTACCTCAATTGAAGCAAGAAATGTGTGTACATGGGACATAGGATATTTCTTCCTCAAAATCATAAGTTTCACTCATAGAAGGGACCATTTAATGGGAAGGGGGAGCTTCGTTATGCCCCTCCAGTTGTAAGAGTGTCAGATATTTTTAAGGAAACAAGGGGAAACGAAACAGTTTGGGGGAAGAGTGAATCAAAGAAAAGGAAAATAAATAAGGAAAAAGGTGAAAAAACTAATGTTGTGGTGTGGAAGAAACAATCAATCCTATTCAATCTGACATATTGGGAGGTATGTAGAAACATCAACCATTCCTAATTATTATACATTGCATGCTTATATGACGTCATTGTGATTAGATGTCTTCATTGAATTCATTGTTTATGATTTCCTCCATATTACATAATTTTCCAATATTCTCAATGTGTTGGAATGCAGAAACACCTACAACATCACAATTTAGATGTAATGCATGTGGAGAAGAATGTGTGTGAAAGCATTTTTGGAACTCTTTTGGATATAAAAGGGAAGTCCAAAGATGGAAAGAAATCACGAGATGACTTGCAAAAAATGGGTTTGAGAAAATCACTATGGCCAGAAGTTAAAGGAAAAAAATTATTCCTTCCACCTGCACCACATACTCTTTCAAAGAAAGAGAAAGAGACCCTATGTCACGTTCTTTTCACATTAAAAGTGTCAGATGGTTATAGCTCTAATCCAAAAATCATATATCTATGGAAGAGCTTAAGTTCCGTGGAATGAAAGCACATGATTGCCATGTTCTAATGCAACAACTTCTCCTACTAGCTCTACGCCATGTGCTACCAATTGCTGTTCGAAAGACGCTTTGTAAGCTTTGTTACTTTTATAGGCAAATTTGTGCAAAATTGGTTTCAATAGAGAGCCTTGACAAGTTGGAAAATGATATCGTGGAGACAATGTGCTCGCTTGAAAAGTACTTCCCTCCTTCATTTTTCTATATAATGATGCATTTGAATGTGCATTTGATATGGGAGCTTCGATATTGTGGCCCAGTTTCATATAGATGGATCTACCCCTTTTAGAGGTACATGGAACTTTACTTGCTATCAAGAACCATAAGAAGAAGAATTTATTCAAAGCTTTTGACATTACTTAAAAAATATGCTCTTTTTGTAGGTGTATGAAAGTATACAAGAGTTATGTTAAGAACAAAAATAGGGCTGAAGGATGCATCGCTGAAACCTACAATGTGGAGGAATCAATAAAGTTTTGTGGAGGATAATTGAAAGGTATGAAAGCTATTGGAACCACACATGATCGAAATGAAGTGTGGGATGATAAAGTTGAAGAAGTAATTCTTGATGGAAAGCCATTATTTGCTTCAATTCCATCAGAAATGGATAACATTAGTTGGAAACAAGCCCATAGGTGGGTTCTATTTCACACAAATGAAGTTGATCCATGGATAGAGTAAGTAACATGTTTGACCTTCAAAATTTTGTTTGTTTTTGGTTTAACAAAACACAAATCCATGGATAGAATAATCTATTTGACATTTCAAATTATTTTTATTCATATTTTATCAAAACACATTAACAACCATTTTTACTGTCCATAATTGTCAAATTAGGATGCACAAAATGGAGATTCTCAACTCATTTACACAAACCAAAAAAGATGAAGCTCTATTGCAGAGACTCCACACCCAACAGTTTTCTAGTTGGTTAAAAAAACAGGTGACTTTATACTATTTATATTATAAGTACTTACAAATCATTACATGTTGAATATTGTCATGTACAAATTTAAATATTTGATCATAGGTTGGATGTATGTGTTCTAACTACATTAAAAAAACTGAAAATATGTAGGTGGAAGGAGATGGAAATGTGTCTGATACACTTAAATGGCTAGCGCGGGGTCCAAGGAAATTTGTGAATAAGTACAAGGGATACCTAACCAATGGTTATAGATACCATACAAAAAGAATGGATAATGAGAGAACCACACAAAATAGTGGTGTGTGTTTGGAAGCCGAAACAATGATGAGGTCAAGTTCCAAAGATCCAAACCCTGTACTTCAGAAAACAATATTTTATGGAGTAATGTAAGAAATAATTACATTGGACTATTTTTGTATGGAGTACACATTGTTCAAATTTAATTGGGTTGATTTATACAATAAGAGAGGGATTAAACTAGTGATTTGGGTTTTACAATGGTGAATATGAAGAAATGCTTAAGTCATAATCATTGGCAAGATGATCCATTTATTCTGGTATCGCAAGCTAAACAGGTATTCTATGTACAAGATCCAGTTGAGACTGACTGGTATGTAGTGTTAACATGTCCTCCAAAAGGATTGAGAAATAGTACATCATATGAACCCGAGTATGCAGATTTGTCAGGGGTTACAGACTTTCAAGAAGCAAAATGTGTAAATGAAGAAGATATAGTCGATGTCGATGTTGACGTGAGCGTGGATTATGTCCGTTCAGATTGTGAAGGAATATGGTTGAATATTAAACAATAAAACATATCGATTATACTATATTCACCTTTACATGGTTTATACATTTGCAGAATTTGCATATTGGGTCACTAATGGTTTGGATTTACATTGAATGAATGATGTTCTTGATAAATGATAGTTTTGATCTTTTGTCTTGGACTTAATTAAGATGTTCTTCGACTATCCAGTGGATTACTTATAGCTCGTCCTTTATGTTTGATTATGCTCTTGGAAAGTAAGTGGACTGCTATGTGGTTGTAATTGCTTCATATTGACTTTATAGATGTGTTAACTTGGGTATGTAATTATATCATTTTATAGTGGTGTATTTTTGGTTGTGTTTTGCATTTGTTTTTTATTTTTAAATCATTAACTTGGAGTTATTCCACAATAGATTTCTTTAAGGAAAAAATTATTGTTGTTCTGTGTTGGTTTTGCATGCTTGGAATTGTATAAACAGTCTTTAAACATATGGGGCACAATATGCTAGCTGACTTGTTCTCTTGATGATGGTAAGTAACAACAATCCTTTGTGGATTTCTACTGATATTGTATGGTGCTTATATATTTATAGTACTTACCTATTTCATTTTTCAGAAAATTCCTTCCAGGGAAAACAGTCACGTTTTCAATGTTGGCAATCCTAATAATGAGGTCACTGTCAAGCAGCTGGCAGAAATAATGACTGAGGTATGGTTCATGCTTTTAGCTGGAGTTCAAAAAAGTTGTTTGAATAGCTTTTTGAATAATATCTTGTGCTTTTGTTGTTGTCAATAGTGTTGATTTATAGTGCTTGTTTAGTTTCCATTGACCTTCATTAACATTTCATCGCAACGGAAGCATAAACTATGCTTCCTTTGTTCTGTGACCAGTCTGCAATAAATCCGCTCCTCAGTTAACATTAGAATGAACTTGGAGGAACAAACAGGAGGATGAGCTAGGTGACATGATTCCAAAGAATGCCCATATGTCTGATTTCCATTTGTGCATCTGTAAGTGTAAAAAACAACTCATCTTACAAGCTTAGGCCAAGCCTGTAGATATACATTATTAAACTGTTGTTACATCATTTTATATCATCTTTTTCTATCTTGTTTCCAGATGCTTAAAAAAGCTTAGATATCTATTTTAGTTATTGTGTAAATAGGTTAGTGAATCAGTTCTATTTACTTTACTTATAACAATGTGATATTTTTGCTTTTTTAAATTAGTAAATTGCTATAATAATAATAACCAAATGTTCAATTTACCTGCTCCACTTGACTGACATGAGTTTAAAAGGGATGAGGCTGGGTACTAGTCCCAAGCAATTTTGATGGGTATAGCTACACCTCATATTGGGCAGGTAAGCAAAGAAAGTCAACCCTATGTAACCCATCAGAGGAAGTTTGTTGAAGCATTTCCAAAAAAAAATGTGTAATTTCATGCCAATATGAATCTTATGAATTTTGCACTTTTATAGGTGCTCTACATTTATGTTATGTATGAGAATTAAAAAATGAATGTAAGTTGAGATAACACCGATAATTCACAGGATATGCTACTTTGTTGTTTATTCAAGCACGTTTATATACCTGCTGAAACTAATGCTTGGATTCTGGAACATGACAATTATAAAGAGAAAATTCTCAAGTATTTTTTTTTTAACAATGACGGTTAATTAGCTTTTATTAAAAAGAGGAAAATGAATCAGATTACAAATGGAAGGGTAGACTGATCCCTTAACCGAGAGCTACCATTGATAGGTAGCTCTGCCCAGTCTCTGACATAAATTATTAACTCTAATTTTCCAAAACAAAACCTGTTGGAGACTAATCCCTTAACCGTGTGCTGCCATGTATAGTTTAGAGGGCAATCTAACATACTTCTTATGACTCCTCTGAGCTGGGAATGTCATTCTCACGTTCTTCCTGCTACAACGATCAGCAAGCCAAAAAAAATAAAAATCCTTCTTCCTGCTACAATGATTTTTGGATTTAAATATTTATTAGATTTGAATAGATAAATTAAGAAGATCAAATCTTTCTCCTTTGACCTAGTAACCTGGAGCTTCCAAGACCAGTCTACTGATGATAGTCATAGTCCATCGAGCAACTGCGTGCTTCACCCAATGCTACCCTGTGTCGATTCTAAAATATCAATCATGACTATTCTTCTGCCTTGTATGAATTTTGCAGTGTTAAACATGTCTATTCTCTGCCCTATATGCGGTTTCAAACATGGAAAAAACTTGAATCAGCTCTGCCCAATGCCACATTGATTTTGCTTCATTTCTGGCACCTTACACACTACTTAATTTCCATTATGGCATCATGGCAGGCCACTTAAATCATCCACACCCAACATTTTTCTTCAATACTGGCAGGTTAGGAAACATGAAATTATATAGCAGGTACAAGCATGTTTTTTAATCGATATACTGGAATGAGTTCCAACATATTGAATCCATTCTCCAAAATTCTCTTTTGAATGAACATACGAAACTAAGTTTAGATAGTAAATTTTTATGTCCCTAGGATTTTCTCAAATCGTAAATAATGATGGCCAATAGAATTATGATCCAGGAATTTTAATAGGCATGATGCAATCATAGTTAGATTTTTTTTTTAATTACCATAGTTTAGTGTTTAAATATTTATAGGCCTACTGCATTATTTTTTGCAAGCAAGTTTATAGGCCTATTGAAACTAATCCATGCAAGGTAACAATTCCTATGATTGTAAAGTACAACCAACAAGAACAGAAATCTACCCCTGCCAAGTACAACCAACAACTCAGAAAATTGCCCCTGTAAACTACAACCAGCAAACTCAGAAATATGCCTTTGTAAGGTATAGTCAACACAACAGAAAACTATCCCTTCAAATCTATGTAGGATGAATTGAAAAGATGCCCAGAACAGCAAGGAAGGTGCTCTATCAACAATGAGTGGACATACTTCTCTTCTAATCAATTGTTTGTTACCATTGTCACCATTGTGGAAAGCAATGGTGACGTTGAACCGTTATCCTTTAAGGACCATTATAATTATTTTTTTTACATTTTTATAAGCAATGGCGACGGTCCTTTATGTCGCGTCATCAAGAGATTTTCAAAATTAAAAGCGGTGACAATCTCATAGTAGTTGTCACCATTGATATGTTAATGGAAATATCCTCAATAGTGAGGGTCATTGAAAGTCCCTCATCATATGTCATTGGTGACGTTCAGTGTTTTGGTGATGGAGGCCCTTAGTTCCATCACCAAAGCCTCATATAAATTGGTGAGGGTCACTATTTGTCACTAATAATCCTTATTAATGTCAAACATTCAAATTGGTGAGGGTCACTATTTTTCACTAATAATCCTTATTAGTGTCGAACATTGAATGTCACCACACCACCTCTACTTTTGGGGACACAGCCTTTGGTGACATTCACATTTTGGTGACATCCTCATTTTTCACCATCACCGATGAGATTATGGTGACATGTCTCAACCCTCACCAATGATCGGTCATTGATCATTACCATATATGCATCAAATGGTGAGGGGCAATGCAGGTCCATCACCAACACTTCATAGATATTGGTGACAGTCACAACCTGGAATAATCATAATTATTGTTGGCGGGCCTTGAATGTCACCACATACCCCCACTTAAGGTGACGGTGCCTTTGGTGACGCTCAGGTTTTGGTGACGACACCCCTCTTGACCATCACCAAATGAGCTTATGGTGACATTTTTGGATCCTCACCAATGACCTTTTTTCTTGTAGTGATTTGATGGTACTACTGCCAGCCTATGGCAAGGGTGGAGCTGAACCATGGTGGTTCGATGATCCACCAGTTTGAGTGGGAGGTTGGGAGTGGAAGGAACCAATGATTCCATCGGCATGAGGTCCCTGGGGTGGTTTTGCAAGATCATACGTGGGATGGGGTGCATCAGGAACAATGTCATATAAGGTGCCAGATTGGGCATAGACAAGGCCAAGGTAATGGGCATGAGCGATAGTCTGTTCCTCGGTGACGGCCCCATCCATAGCTACATCTCTATCTACAGTCGATAAAAGAGGTTTGGTAAACCAGTCAGCTAGTAGTTGATCTGGAATAGGATTTTTAATAAGACATCGTCTCCTCCGCCAATCATGGATATGATCAGATATATGAGTCGCGGTATTCTGGCGAAGAGAGTCCAATAAGTCCGTACTAGTTTCATAGCAAATGGGTAACTGGAAATGGATTAAGAATGACATAGATAGAGTACGAAAAATCGAGAAATGAGTGTGGTGGTAATTCAATATACCACTTGTCAGTTTGGCCGGTGAGAGTCCTTTGAAATAACCTTAGACAAATCGAGTCATCCATCAAGGAGTTGGATGAACACCATAAATGGTATGTCATCACATGGTTTTTCGGGTCTTCACCAGGCTTTCCATTAGACTTTAGGATATCCAAGGGTAATTTGCCCAGGATGGGTGGCTAGTTGTAACCATGTAGGATGGGATCATTATTAAGACGAGACGGGTCGGGTAGGTCCAAAGTAGAAAAAAATGGCAGTTGTTGGTTGGGTTGCAGATGCTAATAGTATTGATATGGCATATATGGGCTAGTAGAACCTTGCATCGACTAGTTGTAAGGTGTTCCCAAAGGAAATTGGTTGTAAGGGGGTGTGCCTCCTGGGTTGGGTGGTGGAATATATGTATGTTCACCACCAAAAGGTGGGGGTCCGCCGCCACCATCGAAAGGGGGTGGGCCTCATCCAAAAGTCAGAGGTCCTCCATCGTCGCCAGAATAGGGTGGTCCTCCACCGCCTCCACTGGAAGGGGGTGGTCCTACACCACCTCCACCGAAAGGGGGTGGTCCACCACCGCCTCCGCCGAAATAGTGTTGTCCTCTACTACCGCCGAGAGGGGGTGGTCCTCTGCCACCTGAAGGGGGTGGTCCGCCGCCTCCATAATAAGGAAAGCTTCCACCAAAAGGTGGGGGTCCTCCGCTGCTAGAAGGGGGTTGTCCTACGCCTCCAGCACCAGAGTGGGGTGGGCTGTCGTTGACGAAATGAGGTGGGCCTCCACCAAAAGGTGTTGGTCTGCCCCCTCCAGAATGGTATGGGGGCTTGCTGCCTCTAGAGGGAGGTGGAGGTGGACCAAACGGGGGTGGGGGTGGTGGGACTTGAGGGAAGGTTGGTGGGGGTCCACTTGGTAAAACATTATGATGTCCCCATAGAGTGTATGGATTTCTGGGATAAGGTATCCCATAGAGTGCGTTTCCAGGATTAAATTGTTTCGACACAAGTTTAATATGGCCTGGATACGCTTGACTCCATGGTGGTTGAGTTGAATTGGATGATCCCCCAGCATGAGATAATCCCATGGCGGATCCCACGATGGGTAAGGAATTTCCAACGGAATGACCGATTGGAAGTCCACTTGTATTATGTCTAGAAAACAGGGGTTTCCCCCCAATAGAAATGTTCTTACCACTTATAGATGGTTGACTCATAATGGGTTGTTGATTACTTACCATTGGAGGAACACTACTCGTGATAAAATTAGGGGGTAAAGAGTATCCTCCCCATGAGTTTTGGGGTGGGGGAGGGGTGGTTAGTGTTCCATTAGTAGTATTAGGGGTGTTGGACTATTGTCCTTCAACAATTGAGTCATTTGGGGTATAGAACTGGTCTCTTGTCTAATAGGTGTACTTGCAGGAAATGAGGATTGACCAGGTTCATAAGTGGTCATATTATGGATGGGTGTTTCCAGTCAATCATAAGATAAAGAATGAAATGGGGTATGTCTAAATGTGGGTACCTCCCTATCCTCATCCCTTCGTGAGAGACTTTGTGTTCTAAGTTCGTCACCTAGTGTACGTAACTGGTACAGGAAGTCACGATAGGGTGCTAGAAGCACTTCATGAGAACTCCAACCTGGAGGTGAGATGACAAAATGAGCCATTTGTTGTCCTAGAGATGTTTCCAAAAAAGATGCACATGGACCAAATGCTGCGGATACAAGGTCGTCCTGGGATGGATTTAACCAATCTATGGTCCCAAGTTCTCCTTCCAACGAACGATGGAAGGATGTGTCTTGTGAAGTAGATGGTTCTATGGCCTCATAAATTGTAGGATTAGATGTTGGTGAATCCGGAGGAAACAACTTCACTGCCGACTCCATGGTGGAATGTTCCACTTAAGGTGATATGACAACAGTTTTTTGATCCATACTTACCCTCGAAATTACCTCCTGATTAAGGGGATATTCGGGCGGCAAGTGTAAAATTCTACAGGACCTTCTCAAATGTTGTTCAACCAGAATGAATGAAGTTTAATTTATCGTAAATGTCTCCTATACAAAATAAAAAAAAATCTAGAAAAGTCTACACAAACTAAGGACACAAACAAAATTATGTGATAGGTGTGGATTCAAAAGTCTGGAACCTCACAGGATTGTCAAGGCTTTGCAACTCGCGATATACCCCAGGGTCCAACAGTTATACTTGGCCCAATTTTTCAACGCACTAACCACGGAGGATTAGGACCATACCCCTGACCATATAACCTGACTACCTAGAAGCACATGCGTAGTATCTCCCCGAGTGTTGTTCTCGGTGTATTGCTCTGCCAAGACGTCGAAATGGTTAGCTCGGTTGGTTTCAGGAATCCTAGGAGTGTCTCCCAATATACGCAAGGTACGTGGGAGCTCAAATACATAGTGGTGTTGTCTAATGCACAACCGTAAGACAAGAGCCTTCCGATATACTATCGAGTACGTGAAGTGCCTTTCGATATACTACCAAGTACGTGAAGTGCCTTTCGATATTCTCTGAGGTACGTGAAAGATCCTTCGATATATTGCTTGGTACGGAAAAGAGCCTTCCATATACCGGTTGGTACGTGGAATAACAACAGTGCCCCCAGGATGTAGTGCAAGAAAATAACGACAGCTGCCACATCTTATGACGTCGGAACACGTCACTAACTTAACACACAAGTTACTAGTAAATTTTAACCTAGTTCTACCGGTAAATTTTATCTGGACGGTTAGGTGAATGCATGAGGTGAGTACATAAATGTAAACATGATGCAATCCTAACTACATGCAAAATGCACTCTTTCTTTTGATGAAATCTATGTAAGGGAAGGAGAAATTCTTTTCAAATGACCTCTATAAGACAAAATCCCAAAAGTTCAAAATCTACCAAAGATGACTAAAGCACTCTTTTCTATTTTCCAACAAAACATAAAAATGAATAATACACCAAATCAAAAAATCTTTTTCTTTGTCTTTTCCAACTAGAAATAAACTGAGCATTAAAAAGGAGAACTCCTACCTAGTATGCACTTGACTCTCAATTTTTACTATAATGGACTAACAAGCATAAGAAGATAAAAAATGCATAGAACGCTTCAACTTGGAACTACTTTGTAAAAGCTTAAATTCACTGATTTTTCGAAAAGATGAATGATCCACAATTCAAAAAATTACAATGAACTGATTTCCTCTTCAAAGATCGGCAAATAACAAATTCCAGCGCGTGAAGACCATCCTACAATAATTTCCAAATGACCTTGAAAACAATAAAATGAGACGCTTTTGATTCTTCCAATGTGTATATCAAAACAAGATCTGATAGTGAATGTGATTTTCATACGTAAATAGCAGAAAACAAAAGACTAATCATGGCACACTAGTAACTCAAAAATTCCCAAAGAAAAATGACAAGCACTCAAATGAAAACAAAGACACTCGAGTCATTCAAAATCAATAAAATGCAAGCAAAACAAAATGACTAAGCGCGAGAAGGTTTTGGACTCAAATCTAGCATGGTGAATAGATCTGATAGGCTGATCAGGGAATGCAAGATTGAGTGGATGACTGTGGGGGATTGAAATTTCCTGCCACAATTGGATCTCACTTGACCAAATGGAACCCAAAAATAAACACAAGAAATCCAAACACAATCAATGCTGAGTAAAGAGGCCTCTGACTGGAAGGTATAGCACAGAGACGTCTGTGGATCACACAAAAATAAGAATTTGGAGAGTCGATAGACCAAGCACCAAGTTTACAAGACCAGCACAGTCTGTGGTTAGGGGCAGAGCACCCGATGCAGACTGTATACACGTGTAGAGCATCGATGGTGCAGACTGTCAGATAGGAAAAAGCATTGATGGCACAGGATGCTCAAAGGAAAAATGCGCTCTAAATGAATAGGCACACTGGATTCATTACCCAGGTGCGTCAAGCGAATAACCCAATGAAAAAATTAAAAAAACTCCAAACAATGAACAAGTAAATGGATTGATAATTATTCAAACATACTCAGAGAAGGTCGAAAGACTCTTCAAGAAGAAAATATAATGGTGAAAAGAGGCTCGGGAGGCAAAGCAATGGCTCATTAAGAAATCAAAGAAAAACACATTCAAATTGAAATCGAAACAAAGTATTCCCCAATATGTTCTCCAGATTTGTTATCGGACAATCTACTCGAGCGGATGCGAGCGTGATCTCCCTAGTTCAATGTGAATCTAGAACAAATAAGAACAGGACATAATACTACTTTCCTAGATCAATTAGATATGGAGTCTAATAGATGTCCTACCTTTAGATCTGTAGATCTATCTCCTCTTTGTAGCTCCGAGCTCCACAGTTGTCAAATCCAAGCTGCAAAACCTGTCAGAACATGTGGAAACAAAGCAAGTAGTAACAATACATCTAAACACTAACTGATCTAAGCAAACGGTTAAGGAAGTAAGCTCTAAATGCTATCAACATGAACACATTTATGGAAAGAGATTATATTACTGTCAATAAAATAGGAAATATAAAGTAGAGTAGTGATTACAACCCAAGCCTTAACGTGGAAATCCTCCTCCAACAAGTCAAGCCAATGCCTCCAAAGGAAATGTAAGCCTCCCAAGAGATGGATAGGGATCTTCTAGGCTAATTCCACTAGCATGTAAGTACTAAATACTTCCTCCCTTTGGAATGCGGGATAGCTTCATATTTATAGTACCAAGAGGATAGAGTAGGTTGAGATATGGTAGGATAGGACTAAGGGATCCTCCCTAGTGGTTAGGGAACCGAAGGCCAACTAAACTACAACATAGGGATAGAGATCCACCTCATCCACCTTCGATATCTCGCTCGAAGGTCCCCTTTATCTACTTTAACTGACTTCGATGCATGCTGCATGAAGGAAACTAGCACCTGAGAGGGAAAGCCCCGGCTGCACAAAGGAATCCTGAGCCACTGGCACAGTCTGTCAGATGACAATCTGCACCTGACCTAGTTGGGTGCCTGCTACTAGAGGAAAATCTATGTCGTCCTAACTAGAACTTGTAGACAAAGGTCAACAACTTGCTCTAGTTAAGTTTATTGATTAGGGAAACCTCAGGGATTATGGCACTGAGTTAACATGAGACTCATGATGACGAGATTTAGGTGTAACATATATAAATATAAATTTCAAAATTGATAAAGATATCATAGTTATATATAAAAAAAAATACATGTAAATATAATCCAAAACATAGCATGCTCATGCATAACATCAGTAGCTATCTAGCACCACCAACATCATCGTCAAGATCATGGTCATGATCCTAATCATTGTTGATGTATATGTAACTTCAGAATGTATTTCAACCATGTATTTCATATATGTATTTTGTACTCCTATAGAGATGGCATTATTCCTCTATACGAAAGTGTTTGTATTCCTATAGAGATGTTATTATTCCTCTATACGGAAGTGTCATCATTTATATTGTAAGTGCTGTAACTTATACTTGATGGGTTATTAGACCACGTTGTTGGGGTCGGCTCTGTATAATTCATGTGGGTCGAAGGGTTATTAGACCACCCTATTGGGGGTCAGCCATGTGGGTCAAAGGGTTATTAGACCACCAAGTGTGGGGTTGACCCGGATTAAGTTAACCATGGGTTAAGCTAGATATGTAGGCCCCATTAGTTTATTGGGCAAGACATAACAAGTATAAATAGAGATCGGGGGATCTCTAATTGGTCATTCATTCACACACTTCTCTCATTCGGAAAGTGGCACAGTTGTGAGGAGAAGGCTCTGCTGCTAGGAGAAGACTATCTCTTGTATTTGTTGATGTATATGTAACTTCGGAATGTATTTCACATATATGTACATTGTATTCCTATAGAGATGTTATTATTCCTCTATACGGAAGTGTCGTCATTTATATTGTAAGTGTCGTAACTTATACTTGATGGGTTATTGGACCACCTTGTTGGGGTCGACCCTATATAATTCATCTGGGTCGAAGGGTTATTAGACCACCCTAGTGGGGGTCGGCCATGTGGGTCAAAGGGTTATTAGACCACCCTATTGGGTGTCGGCCCAGTTAGCATTGTGTTATGTGGTTAAGTTAAGGCCGACCTAGTAAAGGTTATTAGGCAAGTCAAGTCTGGTATAAATAGAGATCGGGAGATCTCTATTTCATCATTCTATTCTCTCACTCACACTTGGGAGAGTGGCGCACTTGTGGAGGAGGAGGCTCTGCTACTAGGAGAAGAATATCTCTTGTATTCTAGTTGTATCATTTCTCTATCTATCTCTGAGGAAGTTATTGGGGTTTTTCACCTTTATGGTTTTCCCCAAGTAAACTCTATGCCTCTTGTGTGCTTGCATTATTGTGTCCATGATTGATATGCTGTAGATTTGTTGTACATGTTGTTCTCTCAGTTAAGATCCTAGATCAAATTGAAGTAAATTCTAAAAATTTAACATGGGTTTAGAGCTAGCCTGAAAGAAGGCATTATATGGCATGTATGACACTTGTTGCACTTACGATGCTAGGGCTTGATATAGCAAAAACTAGTCATCGTACCACTTTCTCTATAAATCCATGTTGGAAAAAATTTCGGATCTGAAACATTTACAGGTCGAATTTCAGATCTCCATGTACCTTGTGTCCAAAGGAAAAACTCTAATTCGTTGTACTTTGTGATTTATGATCTGTACAATATAGGGTTTCTGCCTCTTCCAGATCTAAGTCAGAATCAGGTGACCTTAGGAAAAAGGTCATAACTTGGGCTAGGAAGCTCCAAAGGAAATTTAGTAAAAAGTGACAGGTATTACACAGACTTTACTATCTCAAGAAACATTTTCAGAGGCCGAAGTTGAACCAGTGACACGTGGCACGCTATACAAGTTCGCTATTCTGTATTATCCCATAAACAGGTCACATTGCGACACTTGGAATAAATCTCTCTGAGAGAATCCAATTGAGATCAGAACTATCAGGATGGAAATATGACAGGTCGGGCTATCTCAAGAAAAATTTTCATAGGTAGAAGTTGAACCAGTGACACATGGCATGCCGTACAAGTTCGCTCTCCTCTATTATCCCATAAATAGGTCACGTTGCGACACTTGGCATAACTCTCTCTCAGAGAATCCAATTGAGGTCAGACCTATCGGGATGGAAAGATAACAGGTCAGGCTATCTCAGGAAAATTTTTTCAGACCCTGTGGATCAAAAAGTTCAGATTTACACCAGAAACAATCAAGTACATATTTATGTCAAAACATAATTATTTTTTAGCACCTTCATTCATGGCTTCCGGAATTTAGGGCTTTGGAGAAAGTTGGAATTTCTCTAATAGGAGACCACGGCTGGATGCTACTCATCAAAATAGAAATTTAGAGACCAAGATCATATTTTTTGGTTGGGCATAAGGCTGGGCTTGATCAAACCCCAGTTCGGGACTTTGATCGGAAAGATGGAAAATTAGGGCTTCTGCAAGACTTGCAATTTAGGAAATCTATGACCACGGCTGGAAGCTCCTCAGAAAAATTAAAGCTTAGAGCTTTGAATCAAATCTTTTTGTTGGGTGAAGCTCTGGGAAACTCAAACCCTAATTCAGGGTCCTCCCTAGTGAATCCAGAAATCTAAAAGGCAATTTCGAGGGGTGAAACTTTGCAGTTTTCAAATTCTGAATATACCAACTTGATCAGCTCATCAAGGCGCATATTTCTATCCTTTCGAAAGTTTGAAATTCAAAGTTTGAATTTTTGGGGTTTCCTTGACAAACCCTAATCCAACTCTAGGACCAGTTCTTGCAAATCAAGTGGATTGGGTTAATCGTAGAAGAAGATGGATTGGTCACCTCCATAAGTGAATAAGTTCCTGTCTCAGAGGGAGATGAGGCTAAGGCCTTCCATGAGAAGATTACAAGCAATCTTGACAGGTATGGCTTACAGGTATGTTTCATGGTTAATTTTATCATATGTTTGTCTTCATATCATTATAGTACAAGCTTGATTAATTACTAGACTTGTCGTATCACCTTAATAGAAGATATTCATTGATTAAGGTTTTGACACTTATGAATGTACTAATGCATTGTGATGTTGTATGAGGTTTATGTTGTTCGCTAACATAAAAGGTACACCAAGAAAGACAAATCATGTTCTACTTCAAGAACATATGATCATGGTGACATGAAGACAAAGATTCATCCATTGTCATGGATCACATAGAAGATCTACTTTCGAGGGATGTATAACTTGGTCCAACAATGGTTAACCTATGAGACATGCAGGTTACTAGCACAAGTCACTGAAGAGAACTAGAAGACATTATGCAGGTATGTTATACATAAATAGCTAGCATGCTAATCCAGATATATTTTTCCTATATCAAGCTAGAATCCTACCTTGTGTTAGGATCTTATAATGTTGTGTTGTTGATAATGATTATTCATGAAGTCATAGGTTTGAATAGTCATGGTTGTATGCATATTATGTTTCTTACCATAATTGATGATATGACTAACCAGAAGAATCATGAAGGTATAGGTTTGAGTAAGCACAGGTTTATGCATTGATGATTTAACTAATCAGAAGAGTCCTATGATCAAATAAGAATATGCATGAGTAAAAGAAGACTTCCCTGAAACCTTGAATACTAATGATTATTATCAGTGAATGATCATGACTATACATGTTTAAGATTATTATGTTTTGATAGTATTAAGATTATACTAATAAATGTGTGATTATGTATGAGACCTCAAGGATAACACAATGATGATACTAATAAGCATGCATAGTGATTAAGGATGGATGTAAGTTCAAGGTTAGGTAATCCAGGAAGCAAAGATCAAGAGGGAGCACACTCTAGTTGTTCCTGCAAGAATGCAAAGGAGCACACTTTAGTAGTTTCTGCAAGGATGCAGATATTCAGAGGCAGTTGACCATCTTTCTACATTCCACAACAGAAAGGTGTAGAAGAAGCTACTTCAGCAGCTCCTGCAAGGAAGAAAAGACTCAGAGGGAGTCCACCCAGCAACCAAACAAAGATAAGTATTTTTAATTATCATTTCTTGCATATTTGTTTGTTTAAATAAAATTGTTCAATGATGTATATGCTCATGTTCCTAGACTTAGGATATGTATTATGCATATTAGAATGATTGCATTAATGAACAGTATACTACTAATATGCATGTGATGGGTAAGTGGCCTATGGCACTATACAACATTTCAGTGCTACTTATCTAGAATGAAACCTCTTTGCTGACATGTTGGGAGTAGTGCAAACTCTTAACAATGTTCTGGTAGAGACTGGAAGGCATCTAGAAAGTTGTGGAACATGGATAAACGTTGTATTGAAGCATTGGCTTAGATAATTGCATGACTGTATGACATATTTCTTTATGTGTAAGAATTTGTCTGAAAATTATGAGATGTTTCTAATCATGCAATTTAACTTGTTTTGTAGAAAAGACCGTATACCTTCACCTACAAAAGAAGGACTACAACATTTGTTCAAGCAACAAAATTATCTATTGAAGATATTGAAGTTCCCAGGATACTGGAAGAATGCCATGATCCATCGATCATGAAGAACGATGTTTGCGATATGGTCCCAAGAGCTGAAGGGAAGTCTGTTGTGACTTCCAAATGGAACTATCAGATCAAGCATGTTGCAGATGGTAGCATAGAGAAATATAAAAGTGATGAAATAGAAGATACACCAGATGGATTTCAAGACAGCCTTCTTGAATGGTGTAGTCATATATGTGTGCAGAACTTGGTAGGATAGACAGCTTTCTATCAAGTTTGGGCTTTACCAAGAGTAAAGCGGATTCCAACCTTTACTACAAGGTTGAGGAAGGCAATCCAGTGATATTACTTTGTATGCAGATAACCTGTTTGTTACAGCTGAAGATAGATTGATTGCCGACACGCAGCGGAAGCTTGCTGCCGAGTTCGAGATAAAGAACATGGGGATGATGCACTATTTGTTTTTGGCATGGAGGTGTGGTAGAGTGTAGATGGAATCTTCCTTGGACAAGGTAAGTATGCAGTAGAGATCCTGAAGAGGTTCGGGATGATGGATTGCAAGGCCATGGCCACACCTATGGCATCAAATCTGAAGCTTCTTTGTGATGCTTCATCTGAGCCGGTTGATGTCTCTATGTATCATCAGATGATTGGGTCCTTCATGTACCTGATGAACACAAGACCAGATATTTTATTTGCGGTGAACACATTAAGCCAGTTCAAGACGGATCCGAGGAGTGTTCACCTGGTTGCTGTAAAGCATGTTCTGAGGTACCTGAAGGGTACAGTGGATTATGGGCTCAAGTATGAAGTGAATCAAAAGTTTAACCTGCAGGGTTATGTTGATTCAGATTGGGCTGGCAGTGCTGCAGATAGGAAGACCACATCTGGGTGCTGCTTTAGTATGGGATCAGGTGTGATCTCTTGGTTCAGCAGGAAGCAGTCCTGCATAGCACTGAGTACAGCTGAGGCAGAGTATGTTGCATCCTATTCAACTAGTTGTGAGGCAGTATGGCTACGGAATCTACTGTCTGAGTTATTTGATCTCCCATTGCATGCTACTGGTATCTTTTGTGATAACCAGAGCTGTGTGAAGCTGTCCGAGAACCCAGTGTTTCATGACAGGTCGAAACACATAGAGATCAAATATCACTATATCAGGGATATGGTGCAGAGAGGAGCTGTGAAGCTCCTATACATTGCGACAGATGAGCACATTGCAGATGTGCTGACGAAACCACTAGCCAGAGTGAAGTTCGAGTACTTCAGAGAGAGGCTTGGTGTTCTTCGGATTGATGACACTTCGAGGAAGAAGTGATGGACACATTTGCAGAGGCCATTCCAAGCATGTTGGAAGGAGGATCCTTCACATGGCTGTGGATGTAAGCGTTGGATGATGAGCATCAGGATGATGCTCCAGTTACTGCTCTGTATATGCATCAGGATGATGCTGGATATGATTAGTTGGATCATTTATATGTATATGTATGTATGCATCATGTTGGATGCTAGATATGATCAGTTGGATCATTTATGTATGTACGCATCATGTTGGATGCTGGATATGATCGGTTGGATCATTTGTATGTATTTTGTATATGCATCATGTTGGATGCTTGGACCATGTATCTGTATATGTATCGGGTGGATACATTGTATGATCAGGTAGATCATGTATGTTGATATGTATCATGTATGATCAGGTGGATCATGTATTTGTATTTGTATTAGGTGGATACATTGTATGATCAGGTGGATCATGTATGATGATATGTATCAGGTAGATACTTGGTATGCATCAGGTAGATGCATGATATGATCAGGATGATCATGGATGATGAGCTTCAGGATGTTGCTCTAGATGACTTGTAACAGGATGTTGCAGTGATGATGATCAGGATGATGTATGGTGAGTATCAGGTTGATACTCTATGGTCGTGGATCAAGTTGTGCAGATGAGCATATAATTTGGCCCTGGGATATTTGTAGATAGTCTTTCAAGGTTTTTCCTATGGCATATAATTTGGCCCTAGGATATCTGGCAAATGCTCTTTCAAGGTTTTGCTCTGGGAGGACATATAATTTGGCCCTGGGAGATCTGCAGATAGTCTTTCGAGGTTTTTCCTATGGCATATAATCTGGCCCTGGGATATCTGGCAGATGCTCTTTCGAGGTTTTGTCCTATGGCATATAATATGTCCCTGGGAGATCCGATAGGTTGAGCTGTGTGCTCGTAATAAGTCCTGGGATGCTCTTGCAAGGTTTTGCTATGACCACATATAATCTTTACCTGGGAGATCCTATAGGTAGAGCTGTGTGCTCGTAACAGCCTGGGATGCTCTTGTGAGGTTTTGTGGTGACCATATATAATATGTCCTTGGGAGATCCTATAGGTAGAGCTGTGTTCTCGTAACAGCCTGGGATGCTCTTGCGAGGTTTGGTGGTGAGGTCACATATAATATGGCCCTGGGAGATTCTATAGGTAGAGCCGTGTGCTCGTAACAGCTTGGGATGCTCTTTCGAGGTTTTGTGATGCACGTAATAAGTCCTGAGGATTCCACAGTATGGCCAGTGATGACGAAGACCTGCAGGTGGTGGGCCTACATCCAGTATGAAAAAGGACTGGCCCTGTAGAACTTCCTATGATGAGTATATTCAGAGATTGAATGAGATAGCAGCAACAGTGACAATGATGATGACTCGATGATGATTATCTAGTGACGATGATCCAGAGAAGATGACTTGTGCTAGAAGACTTGTGTCGAGAAATACCTTCCTAGTTAAGAGGGAGTGTTGATGTATATGTAACTTCAGAATGTATTTCACATATATGTATATTGTATTCCTATATATATGTTATTATTCCTCTATATGGAAGTGTCATCATTTATATTGTAAGTGTCGTAACTTATACTTGATGGGTTATCAGAACACCTTGTTGGGGTCGGCCCTGTATAAGTCATGTGGGTCGAAGGGTTATTAGACCACCCTAGTGGGGGTCGTCCATGTGGTTCAAAGGGTTATTAGACCACCCTATTGGGTGTCGGTCCAGTTAGCATTGTGTTATGTGGTTAAGTTAAGGCCAACCTAGTAAAGGTTATGAGGCAAGTCAAGTCTAGTATAAATAGAGATCGGGAGATCTCTATTTCATCATTCTATTCTCTCACTCACACTTGGGAGAGTGGCGCACTTGTGGAGGAGGAGGATATGCTACTAGGATAAGACTATCTCTTGTATTCTAGTTGTATCATTGCTCTATTTATCTCTGAGGAAGTTATTGGGGTTTTTCACCTTTATGGTTTTCCCCAAGTAAACTCTGTGTCTCTTGTGTGCTTGCATTATTGTGTCCATCATTGATATGCTGTAGATTTGTTGTACATGTTGTTCTCTCAGTTAAGATCCTAGATCAGATTGAAGTAAATTCTGAAAATTTAACAGTATTTTGGTTGTATCATTGCTCTATCTATCTCTGAGGAAGTTATTGGGGTTTTACCTTTATGGTTTTCCCCAAGTAAACTCTGTGTCTCTTGTGTGCTTGCATTATTTTGTCTATGATTGAAATGATGTACATGTTGTTCTCTCAGTTAAGATCCTAGATCAGATTGAAGTAAATTATGAAAAATTAACATGGTATCAGAGCTAGCCTGGAAGAAGGCATGATATGGCATGTATGACACTTGTTGCACTTACGATGCTAGGTCTTGATATAGCAAAAACCAGTCATCGCATAACTTTCGCTATAAATCCATTTTGGTGAAGGTTTTGGATCTAAAACGTTTACAGGTTGAATACCAAATCCCCATGTACCTTGTGTCCAAAGGAAAACCTCTAATTCATTGTACTTTGTGATTTATGATCTGTACAATATAGGGTTTCTGCCTCTTCCAAATCTGAGTCAAAAACAGGTGACCTTGGAAAAAAGGTCATAACTTGGGCTAGGAAGCTCCAAATGAAATTTAGTAAAAAGTGATAGGTAGTACATAGACTGTAATATCTCAGGAAAATGTTTCAAAGGCTGAAGTTGAACCAGTGACACATGGCACGCCGTACAATTCACTCTCCTATTTTATCCCATAAACATGTCACGTTACGACACTTGGAATAACTCTCTCTCAGAGAATCCAATTGAGCTCAGACCTATCGAGATGGAAAGATGACAGGTCGGGATATCGCAGGAAAAGTTTTCAGACCCTGTGGATTGAAAAGTTCATAGTTACACAAGAAACAATCAGGTACATATTTATGTCAAAACAGAATTATTTTTTAGCACCTTCATTCATGGCTTCCGGAATTTAGGGTTTCGGATAAAGTTGGAATTTTGTAATCGGAGACCACGGCTGAATTCTACTCATCAAAATAGAAATTTAGAGACCAATATCATAATTTTTGGTTGGGTAGAAGGCCGGGCTTGATCAGACCCTAGTTCGGGACTTTGATAAGAAAAGTGGAAAATTAGGGCTTCTGCAAAAATGGGAATTTTTGAAATCTATGACCACGGCTGGAAGCTCCTCATAAAAATAGAAGCTTAGAGATTTGGATCAAACCTTTTGATTGGGAAAAAGAGTGGGCTTCATTAAACCCCAGTTCGGGGTCACGTCGAGTGAATTCGGAAGTTTCAAAGGCAAAATTGAGGAGTGAAAGTTTGCAGTTTTCAAATTCTGAATATACCAGCTTGATCAGCTCATCAAGGCGCATATTTCTTTCCTTTCGGAAGTTTGAAATTCAAATTTTGAAATTTTGGGGTTTCTCTGACAAACCCTATTACAGTTCCAGATCTAGTTCCTACAAATCAAGTGGATTGGGTTAATCCTAGAAGAGGATGGATTGGTCACCTGCATAAATGAAGAATTTCCTGTTTCAGAGGGAGATGAGGCGAAGGCCTTCCATAAGAAGATTACAAGCAATCTTGATAGGTATGGCTTACAGGTATGTTTCGAATTCTGTTCATGGTTAAGTTTATAATATGTTTGTCTTCATATCATTACAGTACAATCTTGATTAATTACTAGACTTGTCGTATCACCTTAATAGAAGATATTCATTGATTAAGGTTTTGACACTTATGATTGTACTAATGCATTGTGATGTTGTATGAGGTTTATGTTGTTCGCTAACATAAAAGGTACACCAAGAAAGAAAAATCATGTTCTAGTTCAAGAACATATGATCATGATGACATGAAGACAAAGATTCATCCATTGTCATGGATCACATAGAAGATCTACTTATGAGGTATGTATAACTTGGTTCTACAATGGTTAACTTATGAGACATGCAGGTTACTAGCACAAGTCATTGAAGAGAACCAAAAGACATTATGCGGGTATGTTAGACATAACTAGCTAGCATGCTAATCCAGGTATGTTTTTCCTATATCAAGCTAGAATCCTACTTTGTGTTAGGATCTTATACTGTTGTGTTGTTGATAATGATTATTCATGAAGCCATAGGTTTGAATAGTCATGGTTGTATGCATATTGTGTTTCCTACCATAATTGATGATATGACTAACCAGAAGAATCATGAAGGTATAGGTTGGAGTAATCACGGGTTTATTCTTTGATGATTTAACTAATCAGAAGAGTCCTATGATCAAATAAGAATATGCATGAGTAAAAGAAGACTTCCCTGAAACCTTGAATACGAATGTTTATTTGAAATGATCATGACTATACATGCTTAAGATTATTGTGTTTTGATAGTATTAAGAATATACTAATGAATGTATGATTATGTATGAGACCTTAAAGATAACACAATGTTGATACTAATAAGCATGCATAGGGATCTAGAATGAATATAAGTTCAGAACAAGTAATCCAGGAAGCAAAAATCAAGAGAGAGCACACTCCAGTGGTTTCTGCAAGGATGCAGATATTCAGAGGGAGTTGACCATCTCTCTACATTCCACAACAGAAAGGTGTAGAAGAAGCTACTTTAGATTAGCTCCTGCAAGGAAGCAAAGACTCAGAGGGAGTCCACCCAACATACAAACAAAGATAAGTGTTTTAATTGTCATTTCTTGCATATTTGTTTGTTTAAATAATATTGTTCAATGATGTATATGCTTATGTTCCTAGATTTAGGATGTGTATTATGCATATTAGAATGATTGCATTAATGAACAGCTTACTACTAATATTCATTTGATGGGTAAGTGGCCTATGGCACTGTACAACATTCCATTGCTACTTATCTAGAATGAAACCTCTTTGCTGACATGTTAGGAGTTGTGCACACTCTTAACAATGTTCTAGTAGAGATTGGAAGGCATCTAGAAAGTTACGGGATATGGATAAATGTTGTATTGAAGCATTGGCTAAGATAATTGCATGACTGTATGACATATTTCTTTATGTGTAAGAATTTGTTCTGAAAACTATGAGATGTTTTCTAATCATGCAATTTAACTTGTTGTGTAGGAAAGATCGTATACCATCACCTACAAAAGAAGGACTACAACATTTGTTCAGCAACAAAGTTATCTATTGAAAATATTGAAGATATTGAAGTTCCTAGGATCTGGGAAGAATGCCATGATCGAGGAGTACAAGTCGATCATGAAGATGTTTGGGATGTAGTCCCAAGACCTGAAGGATAGTCTGTAGTGACTTCCAAGAGGATCTATAAGATCAAGCATGCTGCAGGTGGTAGCATAGAGACTTTTGCTCCTGTAGCCAGATACACTTCCATCAGATCAGTACTTGCTCTGGCTGCAGTGATGAAGTGGAAGATACACCAGATGGATTTCAAGATAGCCTTCTTGAATGGTGTAGTTGAAGAAGAAGTGTAT